>JAVKLA010000027.1:45161968-45194093 GCA_034782735.1 Sagittarius serpentarius
TAGTTGAAGGTGTCCCTGCTCACTGCAGGGGGGCTGGACTAGATGGCCTTTGATGGTCCCTTCCAACCCAAGCCATTCTATGATTCTATGATTCTATGATTCTATGACTTTATGTTAAAGGAAACAAGGAACAGAAGTAACATCTGAAATGGATGGGTTAGTGGCAGACATTATTTCCCTTCCTTCCCTGCTCCTTCTAATTTCAATAAGTTTTAAAAACATCTCAGCTAATTCATGGTGATTCTGAAGCGAATACAGTAAACGGTCTTGAGGCCGGATGTACTCTGTGGCTCTCATAATGTTTTGACTGTGACAGATTTGATGCAGGAAAAATTTGTACAAAAACTAGCTCAGAGAGATCCCAGTTGATTATTAGGTAGTTCCAGTGCACAACTGTGCAACCAACAGCAGCACTACTGCTACTAATAATCTATTTGATCATTTCTGCTTTTTAAAATGTAAAACATAAACTGTCACTCCCAGAGTAAGCTGTGTTTTCTAAACCTTGACATACCTTTTGTCCTTATTAATTTATATGTTGCTTTCCCAGATTTCAGCTTCATTGGGCTTTTACTCTGCCTGGGTGTAGCAGAGGTGGAAGGAGACAGTTGTATGCTCTCAGTATTGCTTAGATGGTCGAATGAGAACAATAAGCTTCAACGTGCTACAGATGACTCTATAACAGAAGAAGTTTAGACTGGATATTAGGAAGAAATTTTTAACTGAAAGGGTCATTAGGCATTGGAACGGGTTGCCCAGGGCAGTGGTGGAGGCCCCATCCCTGGGTGTTTTTAAAAGTCATGTAGATGTAGTGCTTAGGGATATGGTTTAGTGGGGGACTTTTCAGTGCTCGGTTAAACGATTGGACTAGATGATCTTACAGGTCTTCCGATCTAGGCAATTCTGTGATTCTATGATTCTAAATACATTTATTCTCAAATAATTTTCAATTTAACTATGAATAAGAGAACCTGTGTGCTGGTGAGTAGGGGAAAGAGTTGTGCCATGACTCCAACCATTTACTATCCATCTACCTGGTCTTTTGTGCCCAGAGACCTGGCGCTCTGCCCTTCCTCTGTGTCTATCCCACTAACACAAGTTGCTGTTGAAAACAAGTTCTTTCTCAACCCACGTCAATGGTTGGTAGGTCTCATGAGAAAGTTCCTCACCCCACAAAGGAAGTACGTATAATTAGGTTGGTGGATGGATGTCAGCTGCTATGATTAGTTTTCAGCCACAAAAGGAATTATTACATCTTTGTGTGAAAATCTGCTTTTCAACAAGCCCCACACAGTGCATGGATGTTACGTCTGCATTAGCCCTGCAGGCAAATACTTCTGATCCCTATTACACAGCTGTTTCTATTGCCACCCCTCTTCCACAAGTCTTTCTAAAGCTCACTTCTGACTGCAGCCTTCATGGCAGTCCAGCTGAGATCCTAGCCATCACAGTAATTTCTGTCAGTGTCTCATACCTTGTGTTGTAGATTTCACCTCCATGCAGAGGATGGTATAGATAATGGTATATTTTAAAGGAAAGAGCCTGGCAGGTAAGTCAAAAGCTTAGCACTAAATGCTACCTTCTAAAAGTATGATTCATAAAGTTTATACATTCATACAAACTTCATAATGTTTCATAAAGTTCAGTACTGTGTCCAGTGCTGGACTCCCCGGTACAAGAGCGACATGGACATACTGGAGAGAGTCCATTCAAGGACCACAAAGACGATGAAGGGTCTGCAGCATCTCTCCTATGAGGAAAGGCTGAAAGAGCTGGGACTGTTCAGCCTAGAGAAGAGAAAGCTTGAGGGCATCTTATCAATACAATTAAATACCTGAAGGGAGGGTGCAAAGAGGATGGAGCCAAGCTCTTTTCCATGGAGCCCAGTGACAGCACCAGAGGCAATGGGCACAAACTGAAACACAGGAGGTTCCCTTTGAACATCAGGAAACACTTTTTAGCTGTGAGGGTGACTGAGCACTGGCACAGGTTGCCCAGGGAGGCTGTGGAGTCTCCATCCCACTCTTCTCCTTTGGAGATACTCCGAAGCCGTCTGGGCACGGTCCTGGACAACCAACCCTAGGTGGCCCTGCTTGGGCAGCGGGGGTGGGCACGATGACCTCTAGAGGTTCCTTCCAACCTCAACCATTCTGTGAGTCGGTGAGTCTGTGATTTTATCTGGGTGAAGTTACAAACACAGTCTAGCTTTGACAGTTAACACCTGGTCTTTAGCAACTGTTCAGAAAAAGACTAATGCTCAGGCTACCCTATGGCTTCTTTTCACTATTCATTAACCCGTAAGAAATGTATTTGCTACTTACCAGCTTGCCCTTATGGGAATTATCAGTTGAAACATGCATTAGGAAAGCACATTTTGCATGTCCAATACTGTTAAGCATACTTGGTATATTCAGATAGTCACACTGAGCATCTAAGACTATAAGACAAGAGGCAGGTTTGAATCAAGCTTTGCTGTTTTAGTGCATGTTGTTCTGCAATACAGCTGTAATTGTAAGTGCAGTATAGCTTTACGCTGTAATAGTGTAACAGATTATCTTCTGCTTTTTGGTTTTTTTCGACCTAGCTGAATCAACTTAGGTCTGGGAGAAGCCAGACTCCTCCTGTCTTGTGCATCCACAAAAAAACTCTCTTGTTCTGACTGTGCAAATCCAAAACTTGCATCCCATCACCCAGTTTAGAGCAAAGGGAATATTTTGTGGCAAATCCAAGGGCCTTCCTGAACAACTGTACATCCTCTTTCCTCTCAGTACTGCTGGAATTTGTCATTAACCCCATCCACCTCCTGTCTACTGGATGATGAATAGATCCATTCACTGCATACTGCTTAAATTCATTCAGCCATCTAGTTAGAGGTGAAATATCGCAATACACACACACACAGAGTGCTCTCTGAAATTTTAATCTCCTTAACTCAATTACATAGTAAGAGATAATGCTGCACATACAACTGCTGAGTCTGCAGTGGCAGAATGAGGCAAGCGGCAAATCAAAAAGCAGCACTTTTTTTACTGCTGTACATAGGAGCAACCTGCTGCAGATGCACAATGGCTTTTATCAGCTGTCATGTCCTTAAATGGTGGAGACAATGTTGGTGCTGTTCTTCCTTCTTTGTTCTTCCTTTTTCTTGTGGGGGCTGTGACTATCTTTTTTTCCTTTTGTTATCTTCTTTTCATTTTCACTATACAGGGGACATTTTATCTATGTTGGCTCTATGTTCTTTGTCCTCTTATATCTTCTTTTCTCAAAGCTGCATTACCTTAGTAATCAGTAACTGATACTTTGTGTTGTCTGTTTATGCTCTTGTGGGCCATTGGTATCATCTTGTGCTTGCACACTTCATTTGTCTGTGATCAGCCTCTGCTTGTATTCTCCGTGGCCCGTACACACGCTGAGAATTTTACTGAGGCTGATTCTCAGAATATGCTCCTTTTTCAGACTGGATCCCAAGATTATGCTATCATGTGAAACAACCCTTTCTTCAGTAGTTCCAAGTATATTTCATACCTGCTATTAATTTTCCTATGAGATGTAACTGTAGCTCAATACAGCATTTTTTTTTCCACAAAACAGAGCATTATCTATTCACAAGAAAGCAGGTGAAAAAGAGAACTGAGTTGGAATGGGGAAAAATCCAATTGTACTATCCTTTTGTTTGACAGCAGAGGTCAAATTTTATAGCTCTCTGCTTATGAAAAAATAAAATTTTATATGACTAGGCTGTATGGATGCCTGTTCTCCACAACCTTCTGAAAATCTTGACAGGTTCATCCAAACTGGCTGAAGGTCTGAAAGGTAGATTGTCCCTACAAGATTTTCAGAAATAAGCAATGAAGAAAAAGAGGAAGGCCTTCAGTGTGTTTACCTCTTAGAAACATCAGAAAATCCCCATAGCAATCAGTAAAACTATAGGAAATAGATTTTTGGATCTGCTGCCAAAAATCTACTGATTTTTGTCTTCAAAAATGTTGTGGAGTCTTTCCTCTTCACCCATCCCAGGGTCAGCAAAATCCATACTTCCACACAGAAAAAAAAAGAAGGAAGCAGACTTGAAAGGAAACAAACCGTAAATTTCCCATCTGACTGCTAAAATTTACATTATCTGTTGCCTGTTTTTCTGCTACGGCTACCCAGTTATATAAAACAGCATCAACTTTTCAGACCCCCAGGCCCTCCCCGGGCTGCAGGGTGGGTCTCTGCTCCAGCGGGGTCTCTCCAGGGCTGCAGGGGATCCCTGCTGCGGGCCTGCAGCACCTCCTGCCCTCCTCCTCTTCCTCCTCTTCCTCCTCCTCTTCCTCCTCCTCCTGGGACCGGCTGGGACCGGCTGTGTCCGGCACGGGGCAGCCCCGGCCTCTCCTCACAGGGGCCGCCCTGCAGCCCCACTGCCAGCGCCCGGGCACGGACACCCTGTACAATCCCAAATGCAGATGTCTTGATGTGCAATCCAGAAAACGATCCATACTCATCCTTATGGGCATATAACTATTTGGTGACATCAAGAGGTATAACATAAAAAATTTAAAACATATAAAATTTATAGTGAATAGGGTTATATGGCAAAATAAGTTGATGTTTTTATACTCCATTCACCAGAGTAGAGTTGATTAAATAGATTCCAGGGCTGAGAGGCTTATATCATGGAATAATTTGTTTTGGAATTGGAAAAATAGAGTCGGTGCACAAGAAAAATCCAATATGATACTACAATGCATCAAAAGATGCCCAAAATTCAACTTTGTTTTATGTCTTTGTGAGATATAAATTTTCTTTTCAGCTCTCAGTATATGCAGCATTAGTATGAAACTTCATTTTTTTATCCTATATCCATTTCAAATTGCAATCAAAGAAAATACATCAGTTCAACCAATCAGCCTAAAATGATGGATATATTCTGTTTCTCTTCAGTACACTTTAAGAAAGACTATTTAGCTTTATCTTACATTAAACATCTGTGGAGAATCATAAAGCACTTTAAGAGAGGCTAAAAAAACCTCCAGAATTTAATAGCAATGTATTCTTTCTAACTGCTGAAATTTTTGCATGTGTTTTTTTCACAACTAGGTATACAGCACTTTCAAAGAATGTATCATGAAATTGGCTATGTGCTGAGGGATATTATGGGCACTATCTGAACCTAGACTGCTACTTAAACAACATATTTTAAGTGGAGTTTTAGTGATTCAGTTATAAATGCAGCTTATTAATTTTCTACCTTAAGGATGAAAACAAAATCTAACCATAAAATATTCTTTGATTCTTCCGGAGTTGAATTTGCTTGTTGTATTCCATTTGGCTAGAAGCAAAAGTTGGTTTGAATTAGAAGCATTTTCTTTCTGCAGGACCAAATTAAGGCTTACTTTACAGAAAACCAGTTTCAAATCCATTAGCAAGGTAATGTAGGTCACTCAATTTGCTTTTTTGGTTGGAGTTTCCTTTGAGTTTTTCTCTTTGAAATAACAGTGGCCTTAAAACTGGTAAAAACCCAAATGTATCTCTTTTTACTAGAGTATTGAATTGCTCAACTAAAAAGTTAAAAAAGACAGTCAAGCACATATATATCCTTAAATCAACTGTTTTATAGACAACAGAGCTGATGAGGCTTGATTTCCTATGTTTTTATGTCACATGTCCCCTAATATTCCTCATTTCAACAACCACCCAACCCAGAAATATTTCTTATGACCCTCCCTCTGCAAAATTCCACTGTCTTCTCAATATCCACCTTTTGCTTCTGTAGTAACTCAAGGTCCAACCATATTTCCTAAATACTTCCCACACCTTCCTCAGCTTTACCCCAGGTTTCCAGAGCCCTACCATCATGACTCTTACTTTCTTTGACTACCACCTAGGCAAGAATGATAATATGCACAAAGAGTTCAGTTAGTAACACGCTGATTAGCTGAGTGGCTACTGTCAGAACACCTAATGGCTGAGTTCTCTCTTCCCAACAGCACTTGCATCAAGAGAATCCCTTTTTACTACTCAGTGACATTTTTCACTAAATTTAGAGGAGCCGAGTATTTCTGTGACCTTTCTCTTTGGTCAAATAGGGTGAAAACAACAGAAATGGCATTCAAAAGCAGAACTGAGATAAGAATGACATGAGCCTTGTTTTCTCAGGAAATCAGGCAAAAAAAAAGGGAAAACCAAAAGCAATTTGGTCTTTCCCATTTGCAATAATTTTCTAATATAACCCAGTATACTTTTGTTCTTTGCTGCTGCCTGTTTCACTCATGAGGCAAACCAGAAGCTGAGGGAAAAAAATATGATAGCGGAGTCTCTGGTTGCTAAAAATGGGCTGGGGAGGAGCAGCTCATGCCATTACAGCTGCTCAACCATATTTCATCCAACAGCTAAAAATTAGCCTTGATATTTTTAGGGGATCCTGAAAAAGGTGGAACAGTTGAGAGCAGCTGCATGAAGAAGAACAAGAATGGTCTGGCTGATTTCTCCCAGCTTCCCCACGGTGCCACATCTGAGATACTGTGTTCAGCACTATTCTCTCCCAAAATCTTATATCGGCTCCAGAATCCAGGAGCTTTGCATTATGCTAGAAAATTCAGTGATGTATGGTAGGTTACAGCAATGTTTCTCACTCCCAGAATACATTGTTTCCTTTACTGTTGTCCTTCACGAAAAAGAAAACACCGAAGTAATACATAGAGATTTTTGCAGTCTTCAGTTTAGTGAGAATAATCGTAAATCTTGTTACAAGTGCTTTCTTCCTTCTTTCTCTCTTTTTCTACAGTAATATTGTAATCTTTCAAGCTAGACTGTAAATTCTTTGAAGAAATGACAATGTCTGACTGATATAGCTTCCATTCTGATTTGAGACTAAGTAAACAATCTAGAAGAAAAGAATTTATATGGCAATAAACCAACAGAAAACACAGGCATAACAAAGTTATTGATAAGAAATGTAATACTATTTCCAACTTCAGCTATATTATACTCACTTTACACACAGAGTCATGAAAACAACTCAAGCATACACACCACATATAGAGGGACTATTTAAGAATGTTTCAAATTAAGGGAGGAACATCTTCATTGTTTTCAAAATCAACGTAACTCTGCTTAGTCTCTGTAATCTTCTCTGGTTGCAGCCTGATAGGTCCTTGTCCAATTCGTTCCTTTTCTTGGATTATCTTTGTCACATCAGGGAATGAATATTTACTAGGATCCACTTCTAATTTCTCAGCTTGTCTGCTCCTAAAACAAGAGGTAAACAAATGGAAAAAATTTAATTTCAGTTTCAAATATAACAGAACTATTTTTGGTGCTGTCATGGTCTAACCTCAGCCAGCAACTCAGCACCACTCAGCCACTCCCTCACTTACCCCCCCACCCAGTGGGATGGGGGAATCGGGAAAAAAAAATAAAACTCATGGGTTGAGATAAGAACAGTTTAAGAGAACAGAAAGGAAGAAACTAACAATGACACTAAGAACAAGAATAAAGTGACAATAATAATAAAAGGATTGGAATATACAAAATGAGTGATGCACAGTGCAATTGCTCACCACTTGCCAACCGATGCCCAGTTAGTTCCTGAGCAGCACACTTCCCCAGGCCAACTCCCCCCAGTTTATATACTGGGCATGACGTCCCATGGTGTGGGATACCCCTCTGGCCAGTTTGGGTCAGCTGTCCTGGCTGTGTCCCCTCCCAACTTTCCTGTGCCCCTCCAGCCTTCTTGCTGGCTGGGCAGGAGAAGCTGAGAAGTCCTTGAGTTAGTCTGAACATGACTGAGCAACAACTGAAAACATCAGGGTGTTATCACCATTCTTCTGATACTAACCCAAAACACAGCACTGTACCAGCTACTAGGAAGACAATTAACTCTATCCCAGCCAAAACCAGGACAGGTGCCTGTTTATAAACCTGTTGACTTCAGTGTGAGAGCTGTTACTGAGTTCAGTTAAACCAGCTTTTGTAACTTGAAAATTGATTGTTATAAAAAAACTCAGTGTAAATCTTTAAGATTTTTTACAAAAGAATCCTTAGCTTACAAACATCAAAAGTTAATTTTTTAAAATCTATAATTTGCTTTATATCAGAACATGGTGATTGCTGATATCACATTACACATGGTTGGCTTTTAATGTAAAACAGGGGTTTTTTAATCTAATTGGGTTTTCATTCTTTTTTTTTCCTGTTAATTTTTAACACAGTTCCTTCACATTAGCTATTAATTTCTATGTGACAGATTCATCTGTGGAAAGCAGAAATACTTCTATTTAGAGAGAAAATGTAATTGTATGAATTTATTTGCTTTTATCAGTTAATTCTTATGTTCTGGCAATATGAATCCTCACTATGTTTGTATTATGAAAAAATTTTAAATGAAAATATAAGAAAGGTCAGAGTTAGAGTTTCCAGATTCTATTGGTATTAAGGATATTCTTTTAGATCACAAGTAGAAATGTGTACAGACCACTCATTAAGGCAACTTATCCATATCACGTGATGATCAAAGACTTGAAATATTCATATACTTTTTGTCTTGCAGCATTTAAAGCCACTGTTCTTTTCTAATAGAGAAGCTCAACAATTAAATGGAAAAAATTTAGCCTGTTTTCAAGTAATTTGTAACTGTTCACATGAAAAATGGCAAAATGGAAATTTAATTGTACAGTGTTGTTCTAATTTCTGCAAATTCCAACACAACTTCATACTAGTTTTCATTTTATACTGTTTGCTACTTTGGGTCAAAGTTCCAAGGCCAGCGTTACAAAAGACAGTGTATCACTTTTCAAAGACTCGAGAAAACTACATGTTTACCAAGGAGATCAGAAAGGCTCATTAGAACTAGAAGAAACGGAAGATGTAGCAAAGACACTGGATGAAAGAATGCATTTCTTTGATGACAACACAGGTAAGGAAAATATGTAAATAAAGTATATTAAAAGATTTTAAACTGAAAATACACCATCTTTAGTTGTTAAAACAAAGAGAGAGTTTTGCCAAGCAGCTTCCAAATTCTGCCAGTACTTCTCCGTCAAGGCTCCGTGAGATCTGAGCAGACATCCCAGCCCATGTCTGTGTGCAGGAGCTCTGTCCCAGTGAAGGAGAGATGCAGAGGGATTCATGGAGGTTTCCTCCTCTCCTCCTATGCTATGCTGAGGAAAGCATGACTAACAGAAGAGGCAGTCATCAGCCTAGCCACTTCTTTCAGCCTTATCTCACCAGAGTTTTCTTGTGCTACGGAAATTATTTGATCATTTTGCTGAGCACAAAACAACCAGAGCAGCACCCTGCTTTGATAATCTGGATAACTTTTTCCAAAAAGTGGCACAAACAAAAACTACTCAGAGGAGAATCTTAGGGGTAATAAAGACAGATACAAGAAAACTCTTCTTTCTTTACCCTGAATGTTCTTCAATTTATAAGCTTAGATTTTTTCTTATACTACACAGTTTAATGAAACAAAAGTGGATTCACTTTGTGGCAACATTCTAGAAAATGTTCATCCCAAAAAGGTAAGAGACATGAAGCGACATGAAATGTGCTGTGACCTGGGATCACTTTATCAGTAGCTGTTGGGGAGATCCCAGAGAGAGCACACCCTGATCAGAAGCTTCATCTAATTACTAATCCCTAATCTGAAGCACCTCAGAAGAAGTTAAAAAAGCATAAATAAGAAAATGAACCAGCCTCAGCCTGTGCTTTTCTCACGTTAGAAAAGATTTTCCTTGATTTGAAGTATTTTTATCAGTAGTGGTATTTTACATTTGTTCAACAGCTCTAAAATTGTACAAATTGCTAGTCATGAAAATACAATAAACTCTATGGAGTTTGACTACCTTATTGCTTAGTAGCAGAATAAACTTCAATACACCAGAAATTAACAGGGAGCGTCATAAGTAACAATCCACATCAACAAGCTATGAAAGGATTATACGCATCATTCTTTCTCAAAATTTAATCAGCATATGTTATCTAGAAGTATCTATTAGCAATAGACAATAGGAAAGACTGAGAATCAAGCACAGGTGATTTTTTTTTTCCAGAAAGGAAGGGGATTTTTATGTACTTATATGCACATGATCAAATATTCTATACTTGCTTAGTAAAGCTTCATAGTGCTATCTCAGCTACCATGATACAAGTATTTGGCTGACCACAAGACTCAGTTATGCTGAAGTCAGTGCAGCTATAATATATACATCTGCTAAGAATCTGCTCCTCTTACCATGCAATCTACCAAAAAGAGGCTGGGTATTGATGATGTCAAGACTAACCACCTGAAAATTTTTGGAAGAAAGAATGAGTTTTAGGGCATCTAAACATTTTTTCCATGTAATTCTACCCAGAGGAATAAAAATAATCTTGTTGCTGAAGCTCTTCCACAAGCAATGGTAAGACGACAGTGATGAAAATAATACTTCTTGCAGAACCAGCTACAGCACATTTGGAAATCTCAATGTTTGCAAATTATTTCAATTTTAGGTTAAAAAAAAATGAAGCTCACGGGTTTTGGCACTGCTACCTGTTGCCGAGTGTTCTCTACTCAAGAGAAAATGATGGTCTAAACATTAGAGCACCATACAAATATAAATAATATTGGATTAAATCCTTTCTTTTTTCCTGGCATTTTTTTCCCTTAGAAAGGCTATTTCTATCTCCACATTGTTCAACAATGATATTAAAAAATAAAATGTAAAGAATCCACAATAAAGAGGGTCAGTCTTTCCATTTTGCATAACTATAGCAGCCTGCTGAACAATCTGGTGTGTGACAGAGCACATATCTGATAATGCGATATTTTTTGATAATTTACACTTTAGTTCACACAGTTCTTAATCCCCATATTTGATATTTTAATGATTTGACAGTTACATTCCCCTGTTTCAGCTTCTGAATTTCAATCAAATTTAGATTGCTAAAGATTTCTCATACGTTTGATCCAGAATATATGGGTTTTGACATTTGATTGAAAGTTTACTTTCTGGTGTCAGGATTTCCAAATATATTTACAAGTCACAACCAACAGCTTTGGAGAGGCACTTTTTCCAGTCTTCTAACATTGTGAATGAAACAGCACAAAAGTCATTATCATCTTCAAAAAAGTACTAATAAATCCTTTTCTTAATAAGAAAATAAAGTGATTGCAGTATATGGAATTATATCTTATTTGAGAGCTTTGAGAAGGACAAATCTTTATTTATGTATGTTAAAAACATGGTGAATGTGTGACACTTGACATACTCTGGTCTCCACTTTTGAAAATACAGGCTTAGAAGAACCTACTAGGTAATCTAAGCAAATAATCATGGTTTTATAAATACTTGGAATATTAATACCTCTTTCATTGCATAAGAGGCCTTTCAAATCTCCAGCTACAACTGGAGTCTTCAGAACCAGTGGATCATTGTATGAATACACAACGGCTGGTAGAATCAAAATAATTTTTCAAGGATTAAACTACAATCAAGAAGAACTAACAAATCACTGGTAAAAAGTTCAAAAAAATAAAAGGTTGATAACTTATTCTGTTCTAAAAGACAAATACCTCTCAGAAATAGGATCCACCAGACTGAGAATGTATATAATACTAGCATCCAAGTTTCTAAAAGTTAGACAGAAAACCACAGTCACTGTGACATTTTCAACTTCACTATTCCATCCCTTACCTTTTTTTGCACAATCACTTCAAGATACTAAATTTCAAACTTACCTTGTCTGTTAGCAAGAAATAGGCTCCAACAACTGCAATATGCAAATTGACTCTGAATTTCTAGTTCTGACTGTAACATCATCTTATTTTCACTCTTTGATTAACCCAGAAAAATAAAAATCACTGTTAAATTTGTCAGTCAAAGTTGAGTCCCTAATTTTTAAACATTAGGGAAGTTACACTGAAAATGAACTTTTTTCTAACAAGGTGTTAAGACTTCATTTACAAAGTTATGGGAAGTTATAAAGAAACTTCAAAGTACATCTCTGCCCTCAGTCTTTTGTCCTTGTCACATATGGGCAACTGGAGATTACTTTAGATTGTAGCGATGAAGAGATAACCAAACAGTATTCTTGAGAAAGTCTTTCTCCAGAAGGGCATGTTTCTGAAGTCTCCTTGCCCTTATTTCCGTCATGGATTACCAGATGCCTGTGTGTGTAAATTAATTTCCAAATCACTTCTGAGGCACCTCACCTTTTGTTCTCCTTATTAGTCAAATGATAGAGGTGTATACCCTCTACTTTGATTAGCTCCAGGCCTCCATGAGAATGCAAATGAATCTGTACCTTAAGATTAACTTAAGCAAATAGCCTTTTTAATATGTTAGTCATACGTGACTCCACTTTCTGGTTACGAAGTCAATTGAATTACAATTCCTATGATTCCTCCTTTCCCAGACAATGTAACTTGCTTGTAAAATTTCTTCATGAGAGCTAACAAACTATGTAGCCTGAGAATATTGTTACTGCAAATCTATTCAACTCTCAAGATTTACGATCTACTCCCAGGTATTTATAGAAGGCAAACATTACATCTCAGTAGAACTGATAACTGATTTGCCATTTGGGATCTTTCCACACATTTATTCATCTTCCGTGCAGGCCACACTTTGGATGCACTTAGCTTTCTTCAAGTTAAAATATTCATGCTTGGTTTAGACACAGAAGTGAATTCGGGTTTTGAACGATCACATAAATCCTCCTGCAGTTCTTTCAGGTTAGTTTACCTACAGCTCCATTCAATTTCTGACCTCATCTTACCCATTCCCAGTCTTGAGGAAATTACTCATTTTGTTCTACTGTATTTCTCCTTGCAACATGAAGTCCTCTCCTTTCCAACTTGTCACACCTCTATACCTCTATGTGTAAACCACAGAAATGTAAGACTGGGAGAGATTCTCAGCCATTAAGTCTGCGGAAAGGGAGTATTCCCATGCTTCACAAGGATTTTTCAAGGATCCAAATTAGGACTCCTCACTCCCAAAGAAAGATTCTTACCCTTACATCTACAAATTTTTCCCACGGATTTTTTCTTTGCAACTTCTCCACCAAAATGAGCCAAGCTAAATCAGGGTCATCCAGTGAATCAGAGCTTCGCAGTATGTCTCATCTTCAGCCACATGTTTATATCTCAAGTGAGACAACTGTAGACAGTTTTTAAAATAATCACTCTTTTATTCTTTGCTTGTTAGTAAATGGAAAAAAGCTCAACTAAAAATAAAAAGTTCTCCAAGGAAAGTAAATTAATGGTTGTACATCACTATGAAACTGTAAAGCATAAAGGAAGTTCTGTTAGTAAGTCTTATGATGACAGGTTTGCTAGAAAAAGGTTGGAATTAAAATCCAATACAGTGATTAAAAACATCCAGGTTTTCTTGGCCTCAGGTTCAACATAACTTACAGGCAATTTTGTATATTTGATGTCTCTCCCAGCTAGTGAAAACTGGCTGAAACTGGATGACCTGTTCAAAAGCATTTCTGGGCGTACCAGAAGACAACAGTGGACATTCCAGCAGCATATGTTTTTCTTTTGTTTTCCCCTTAAGAATCCGGATTAAAAAAAAACAACCCCCGCCCCCAAAAAAAGAAAACCCAAAACCAAAAAAAACCTCGAACCTCCAAAAAGCCATAAATTACTTACTGCCACTAAGAACTGATTCCAGTAGAATTTAAGTCAGATTTCTAACCTAATGCATTACACAGTATTTTCTATAGCACCTGCTGGCTTAGTCAGCCAGTGCAATCTTACTTAGCTAAGAGGAGAAAGACACTTAGAGCAGTCAGATTTGCAATGCTTGAACTGTTCAAATAGAAATCAGCTCTACCTTATTCCTTATTTCATTAAAAAGATGTGTATAGACCAGAACTTGCTGATTTGTTTTTAATTCTGCTTTGTGAAGTACTCTAGAAATTGCTGCTCCATTCCTTTGCCTCTTCAAATTAATTTATTCTCTGGCTGTATTTCTCAACCTCTCTATATAAAGATCTACAGTAAAAAAAAAAAAAACAAACCAAGGGAAAAGGTATCTTGCATGTATTCCTGTGTATCTTTCTGTACTGGTGGAATTCAAGAGTGTGTATATTTACATTTAGAGACATTTTGAGTTTTATTTCTTTTTTTTTCTTTTCCAATGTGTTAAAGGAAGAATAGTGTAAAGCCAAGGGTATGAGGCAACGATTATTGATTTTATGTAACTGTAACTCTTAAAATTTCCAGTACGACTTCAGAAAAGTTAGTTCCTACCTACATCTGAATTTCACCTATGCAACTGTGTTGAACTCAACTTCTACATCTCACAGATAAATTGTGAGGCCAGTTACAGTAAAGAATGGCATATTCAGCTACTACATTAGTAGAGGCTTTATAAGTATAATAAATCAATCTGTTATATTCCTCCCATAGAAACTTGTCTCTTTGAAGGCTTGAAATAGTTTTTTATACAGTCACAGAAGAAATCTCTCTTACATGACAGAAGTACTGATAGTATCATCATGTAATCTAGCTAACAAGAACTAAGAGATTTAAAGCACTACATTATAGTTTAGCAGATTATATGTCTGACAGCATTTAGCTAAGACATCTGTAGCTGTCAAGTGTAATCGCTGTAATGAATGTTCTTCTGTAATCTAAGAGACAACTATTCAGCAATTTTTTAACATCTGGCTAGTCAGCGACTTTTCAACTAAAGAGGTCAAAACTTACTATTTTTAGTAAGAACTGTAATTCTAAAGACTTTTTCCTACATCTGTTTTTGTGATATACATTCCTGTAATATCTTAACAGTAAAATTTTTATTTTTCCTTCAAAATCTGCAGTAAGCTTATTCATAATTACTTAAAACTGCACTGAAATCAAACACAAATTCTTGGAGTTTCACTATGCCATAGAGTATCTTTAGTTCATCAGCTAGCAGGAAAGGGGACCATTTCACATATACTACTTCCATTACTTCCATGTTCACATTATTACTTCTATTTAAGCATTTACTGTGTAGCCAAAACTAAAGGCACACAGCGGGTTCTAAGGAAATATATATTCCTAATCCACAAGTTGCCAAGTCTTTTGCTGTTTGGCAGAATCCATCTGGAAGAGAAATAATGCCAGTTACCTAACTAGGGAAGATCTAGTTTTCTCCTGGAAAAAAAGCTAAGACCTTTTAATGTATCTAAAGCTTTACCTGTACTTCTGTGGGAAAGAGCCGTTCCTTTTGCAAAGTAGAATTGTAGAATACAATCATAGAATAGTTTGGATTAGAAGGGACCTTTAAAGGTCATCTAGTCCAACCCCCCTGCAATGAGCAGGGACATCTTCAACTAGATCAGGTTGCTCAGAGCTCCATCCAGCCTGGCCTTGAAGGTTTCCAGGTATGGGACATCTACCACCTCTCTGGGCAACCTGTTCCAGTGCCTCACCACCCTCACAGGGAGGAACTTCTTCCTTACATCTAATCTAAATCTACGTTTTTTCAGTTTAAAGCCATTACCTCTTGTCCTATCACTACACCCCCTGTTAAAGAGACCCTTTCCATCTTTCCTGTAGGCCGCCTTTAAGTACTTGAAGCACACTATAAGGTCTCCCCAGAGCCTTCTCTTCTCCAGGCTAAATAACCCCAGCTCTCTCAGCCGCAACACAGGAGAGGTGTTCCATCCCTCTGATAAGTTTTGTGGCCCTCCTTTGGATTCTCCAACAGGTCCATGTCTTTCCTGTGCTGAGGACCCCAGAGCTGGATGCAGTACCTCAGGTGCGATCTCACCAAAGTGTACCACAGGGGGAGAATCACTTCCCTCGACCTGCTGGCCACGCTTCTCTTGATGCAGCCCAGGATCTGGTTGGCCTTCTGGACCGCAAGCGCACATTGCCGGCTCATGTCCAGCTTTTCATCTACCAGTCCCCCCAAGTCCTTCTCTGCAGGGCTGCTCTCAAACCCTTCATCCTCCAGCCTGTATTGATACTAGGGGTTGCCCCGACCCAGGTGCAGGACCTTGCACTTGGCCTTGCGGAACCTCATGATTTTCACATAGGCCCACTTCTCAAGCTTGTCCAGGTCCCTCTGGATGGCATCCCCTCCCTCAGGTATGTCAACTGCACCACTCAGCTTGGTGTCATCTCCAAACTTGCTGAGGGTGCACTCGATCCCACTGTCTGTGTCATTGATGAAGTTATTAAACAGTACTGGTCTCAATATGGAACCCTGAGGGACATCACTCATCACTGAGCTCTATCTGGACATTGAGCTGTTGACCACCACCTTCTGAATGCAACCATCCAGCCAATTCCTCATCCACCAAAGAGTTCACCTATCAAATCCATACCTCTTCAATTTAGAGAGGAGGATATTGTGGGGGACCATGTCAAAGGCCTTACAGAAGTCCAGATAGATGACACCTGTAGCTCTTTCCTTGTCCACAGATGTAGTCACTCCATCATAGAAGGCCACCAGGTTGGTCAGGCAAGACTTGCCTTTGGTAAGCCATGCTCCACCTCCCTGTCCTCTATGTGCCTTGGCCTATCGTCTAGGAGGATCTGTTCCATGATCTTCCCAGGCATGAAGGTGAGGCTGACATGTCGGTAGTTCCCAGGATCTTCCTTTCTACCCTTTTTAAACATGGGTGCAATGTTTCCCTTTTTCCAGTCACCAGGGACTTCACCTGACTGCCATGACCTTTCAAATATCATGGCAAGTAAGAATCTACCATTTGGCTTGGAACTTTTAAAAATATTTGAAACGCTCAGTAATCAAGATGGTGCACTGTTGTAATCACTGCTGCCTAAGGAAAATGTGCAGTGCTTGTGGCTTATTAGGAATGTCAATAAATTCTTGCAGTTGCCCTACTGTCTTCTCATCATGCAGGTCATTCAGAAAAGAAGTCATGACTGATCTTTATTAAAAATAAGAAATAAAATGCAGTGTTAATGACAGCTGACTCTTGCAGAGCCATTTTGCCAGTGTCCTAAATATTGAGACCAAGAAGAATACTCATGATCCATAATGCTTTTTTTTACTAACTGTTTAGCCTTTCCATCAACATTCACCACAATGAAATCAAACAAAGAAACAAATGCAGCACTTCAAATATAAACAGATAAACGGCTTAACAAACTTTGTTGTTGCTATATCTTATTCTGGTATGAATACCATTGCCTATAGCAAGAGGAAAAGGAAAGATTAAAAGATATAACGTAGTATTTGTACTTAGGCCAAGTGTCCATCAACCCTAGTGACTACCTACCTATAGCAATGGCTAGTAATACTTACTTAGATTAAAAACATCATTGATATTTGCGTGCTTCTGGCAGTCATTAACTGCAATATTTCAAGAGCTGTAGTTTACATCACATTTAATGGGATGGATCTATATTATAAAGCCTTGCAGAATTGCTTTTTGAACCTATTTATTAGTGCAGTAGCTCAACCTGTATACTAGCGAGCAAAAACATTCATGAGAAAGATTCAAAATCATTGCTTTTTAAATGGTTGCACAGCAAGGATCTCTGCAGAGGCAATTCTCAGTAGGTGATTTAGTTTTAGCACATACCAGTTTAATAATCTGAATGAGCTGATCTAGAAAAACTGATCAGCAAAAATAAGTGCTTTTCTGGCTCTGCTATTGGAGCAGATCACTTTATAAACAGCATCAGGCAGGCTATTAGTCTAAAGCTTTTAGAGATAGTTTTATCCTATACAAATCAATATTTTCATACTTTCAACAATAACATAATAAGAAGCATGTATTCTGGCATGTGAATAGCACATGGAGAAAAAAATAAAATTAATGCAAACGAAAAAAAGGAATTACCTTCTTGCATTTTTTTGCAGTGTATTGCAGTCAGAATGTTTAATTGAAGTTGATACTTTTTGCTTAGCCAGAATTATTTCTTTAGCCTAAAATAAAAATAGAAAAATAATTCTCATAAAAGTTTATATTTATGCTCACAAGTATTTAAATTATCTCTCAAAAATAGAAAAATTAAGAGGATCTGAATAAATTTTCTCTTGTAACATTTACTCTTTCTGTTAAACACTCTTCACTCAGCATGAAACACATGCATAAGGCAATTTAACCAAATGATCTGAATGATATTATATTCAAATATATATACGAGTGTGTATATATATATAAATTATTTAAATATATACACCTATTCATATTTCAATAAATGCTGTGTTGTTTACCGTGTTAATAATGCACATTACTGATTTTCTCCATAGCTAACTGTGGCAGTGTGTTCCTCCCACCCCATCTACCCCGCTTAAACCATAATCACCAGTGGGGGTTATGATGGCTGCATCCAGCTTACTTTGGACTTTGTGGGATGTATGGCAACATGGGAGCCAAGGGCTGTCTGGAACGGTGAACCAGACATCTTGCTGGTATGCAAATATGACTGATTAAATAAGTTAATCATCTTTCTTTATAAATAGTGGACAGCCCAGGGCCAGTTGAGCTCTCCTACACAGCAGCAGGCTGCGTGCCAGGATTTCCCCTTGTGTAGGGACGCCTCTCAAAGTTACTCCTCGAGGCGGAGAGATTCCTTACTGCAACAGATTCTCTGTAAGTAATTAATAGCATGCTAAACTTTGAAGTCTTAACTAAGTGATGTAAAGGATTGATTGCACATATATAATCCTCTAGACATAAACTGTTGACCAAGTATGGGACTAGGACTGGATCTAGCTGCATCTAGACTCCTCTCTTGAGAAGGAGCTTAGAAAGCAAATGGGTCCTTTCTGAACCTCATGACTCAGTGGGAGGGTGTTCCTGACAGTCTGTCTGACCATGTTCTCTATGTAGTAAATAATCAAATAAACCTTGCCATTGAATCTTGTTAAACTACCATCATGTTTACTATTGAAGTTCGTTAACTCACTGTTTTATACCAATAAAGTTTATTGTTGCTTCTCTTTTGCGAGTGAAGTGCATGAACATCCGCGACACTAACTGGTTCATGATGTGCCTCTCACTTGCATTTCAGTTCTGGTGTCCATGTGCTAGTTCAGACATTTTTATTAAAGAATCTGCTGCAGTCTGGACTTCTCCTCACTGTTTATAAAAGGGCAAAGTGAGCACACATTCCCTCAGCTCCTTTGCTAAAACAGAAGATCATCTTCAAAGTCTACGGGAATTCCCCCTCTCAAAGAAAAAATGTCCATCACCATTTTTGGAGGATGTGTTATTGGCAAAAGGGTATCATCTCATGGCAAAAAAATTATCTCTTTCCCTTCTTAACAACATCATGGGAAAGTAATCCCTTAAGCATTTGAAAGGATGGAGGAAAACAGGAACTATACCAAATAGTGTATTTTATTCACTATTTCTTAGTGCAATTAATTTGAAGGTAGTCTGTTCCAGATGCCCAGTGAATTTAAAGTCTCAGTTCTAAAATCTACAAGAAATAAGACAGAGCCTGTAGCTTCTGTCATTCATTTCTGAAATCCATTGTGAAGAGGCTGAGCCTCTCTGATTTTGTATATCCTCTGGTGAAGCAAAGCTTGTTTCTTTGGTCCTTCCCTCTCTTCTCAGAAGGCCCTCTAGTGTTCTGTTCTTTTAACAATAATTCATTCCTTTGCTGTCCTTGAGACTGATGTTCCTTACTTTGCCCTCAGAGCGCATCATCAAGGATCGTAAAGAAACTTGCTGATTCTGCAATCAACAGAAAAGGCTTCCTTGACAAGAAGTGTTCCTGGAACTTAGGGGAGGGTTAGGATTTGCCTACTAGAACATCTATTATTAATTATCAAATATTGTTTGACATAAAAGCTCTTCTGCTCAAAAGATGTTCTCCTACCTCTGTTCAAGAAAAAAAATTAAGTGATACTCTCTAATTTTCTTGCTCCATATGCAAGAATGGTATGTGAGCTTCACCAATCTAGTAGCTGACTGTCCCATCTCTTAGTGATGGTGATCAAGTGAGGATAACTGTCCCGGGAAACAGAACTGCCATACCTTCAGCTGTGGCCAAAACTAAGACTTCGGGCTCAGCAGAAAGATAACTGTATGAAACCTAAAGCCTGTGGTATCCAGGTAAACAGACTAAATTAATATAATGAAGCTTTCTGAAAATTACTCTATGAAAGTATTGCTAATATTTGCGTTAATCAGAAAAGAGAATGGAGACCCCTTTTAAGATCATTATCAGAGAATTCTAGAAATTGTGTGTTAAATACAGTCTGAAAGATATTTGAGAAAAGAGAAGGAATATGTGAAAACGATATTTTTAAGCCTAGTCAGCTTTTCAGTCCACATTTTTTTCCTACAGTGGCTTTCTTCTACAACAGGAACTCCACTGAGTAACAGAGTTTCCCTGAAACGCATTTATTCTGAAGGATTAATAGATTTCTAGGTTCCCACAGCTGTATGTCTCCACATGCCTTTGATGGTAATGAAATATTACTGCGTTTACCATACGCAGTATCATACCATACCGTATCTCTAGGTAAGAGATAATTGTAATGAAATTCTATCAAATAACCTTTACACTGACATGCATCATATATACCACTCCTATTTTTAAATTAATTAAGGAATCTAACTGTCATTGATCTTTAAATTTCTAAATGCTTTTGAAGGCCCAGGCAATAAAAAGCTGTCAGAATTCATTTGTGACTGCTTATATATATAATAAAGAATTAATCAAAAAATCTGATTTTTTCTCTCTGATTCACTAAAATAAGGAAAATGAAGTTTTAAAACATGACAGTGTTTCAGAACCCTAAATAAAAACTGCTTGCTAATAACTGTTTTTTGATGCTTTTTCTCAGACATTAATTAAAATGCTACTGGTGTAATCTACTGATGACATTTTACAAAATCACTGATTTAATATGCCAATTTTAGTCAAAGTCTATTAAAGAAACTCTCAGTTTTTAATTTTCCTGCATCATCTGCAAAAATGACATTGCCAGACCATAGAGGTTCAAAGTTTGAAAAGCTTCATGTCACAAATATTTTTCCCAGAAAATGAAGCATGTACAACATAGTCACTATCAGCTCCTTACTCATGCAAAACCTCTGTACAGATGATTATTACAGTATAAACACTAGACTTTAAAAGTGTCACTATATCATTTCACTGAATGTGGTGTCCTTCAGTTTGTTTTGATGACCTTCCAAAAAATGTTTGTAGACACTGCCTTAGAAAGAGACACATTCTGCAGTGATTTGCTGTGCAGTAAATAATACATTTAAGAAAAATGCTTCCAGAAAAGAAGGTGAAAACAATTTGCTTTCTTCATGTGGAATTTACTATCATCTCCAACATCTGTGGTACGGCAAGGTCATTGGAGAGGCAAGGTAAGAGGTTTTGTTTTTCATTTTGAAGGCTAGGGAACTACGAGCAGGCTGGAAGATGAATGGTGAAAGGTTTAGTAACCTGATCAGAAATTCCCTAAAGCAAGTGAAAAACACTTGCTGAATTCAGTTAGCTTTCTGTTCTGTAACTGAGAAGAGAAAGATCTTTTCGGGATAGTATTGCAAGAAGCATACTACATGAGACTATTTTTAGGTTAATAGCATTTTTAACATTTCAGTTATGCAAGGAATGTGCTACACTGTTTATCTAGTTGCAAATAATTTTATTTTGATAATAATTGTTTATCAGGAACAAAAAAGTTAAATATAGTGCAATATAATCATTAGGCTTGTCTTATCACTGATACAGCCTGAAAGAAGTTATCTTACTAAAAGGAATTTGTACTAAATTGATAATCTCAAATTAGTATTCTCAAATGTTGTTGATAATCTCAGCCATAATGTTGTGGAAGAAAAATATCTATTGGCCTTCCAGTTGTTGCTAATCTTTATTCATTGTACTTTGCTTCCTAGATTACATCTTATTAATACCAATAAAATTTATATGGATAGAGAACAACTGAAAAGGATATGTATCCAAAAAATATAATTTGTGCACTCTAGTTTAGTCCTAGGGGAGGAGAACAGATTCTGTGACTGTAATACAGAACAAGGAACAAGAGGTTAGTATCTGTTACATGCAGTTGCTGTGAAGTAGCACAAATCCATCTTTCATCAGCAGATCCATGAAGGTCAGATGATCACAGAATCACAGAACGGTTGAGGTTGGAAGGGACCTCTGGAGGTCATCTGGTCCAATGCCCCTGCTCAAGCAGGTCCACCTAGAGTTGGTCACCCAGGACCATGTCTGGGCAGCTTTTGAATATCTCCAGGGATGGAGACTCCACAGCCTCCCTGGGCAACCTGTGCCAGTGCTCAGTCACCCTCACAGCTAAAAAGTACTTCCTGATGTTCAAAGGGAACCTCCTGTGTTTCAGTTTGTGCCCATTGCCTCTGGTGCTGTCACTGGGCACCATGCAAAAGAGCCTGGCTCCATCCTCTTTGCACCCTCCCTTCAAGCATCTAAATGTATTGATAAGATGCCCTCAAGCTTTCTCTTCTTTAGGCGGAACAATCCCAGCTCTTTCAGCCCTTCTTCATGGTAAAGATGCTCCAGCCCCTTCATCATCTTTGTGGTCCTTGAATGGACTCTCTCCAGTATGTCCATGTCTCTCTTGTACTGGGGAGCCCAGCACTGGACACAGTACTCCAGATGTGTCTCACCAGTGCTGAATAGAGAAGGATCGCCTCCTTCAACCTGCTGGCAAGACTCTTAATGCAGCCCAGATACAATTAGCTTTCTTTGGCAGAAGAGGACATTGCCGGCTCATGTTCAACTTGGTGTCCACCAAGACTCCCAGGTCCTTTTCTGCAGAGCTGCTTTGCAGGATCCAAGTTTTTGGATCCATTGACAACAAAGATACTAGAACATGCAGCCCTCCATTCATGCATATCTCTCTGTGTCCCAGCTACACAAGTAGTTTTTAACCAAAAGAAGGCAAAGCTCAGAGCACTAACTCAGTTACTCCATAGAGCTTCTGTCTCCTCAGGTCTCACAAACATCTGTGAATCGTGACATTCTGAGGTGAAGCAGGCTTCAGACCCTCAGGCTAGGTAAAATATGTAGGTGTAGCCAAAATATCAAGGTAGGTGAAATACAAAGTTAATGATGGAATAAAGGCAGTTGTCAATCACAGTATGAAGAGATAATATTAATTTTGCTGATTTAGGTATGACTTTCTAGGCAGGTAGCAGAATTGAATATATCCAGAGACTCTTTGAAATACTTATGTATTTTAAAGCACTGATCATCCACAAAGAGACTAGCAAGATGTATGAGTAATAAAAACAGGTTATGGCATAGAAAACTGATTGTACTTAAAATATCCAAAATACAAGTAAATAGTAAACAAAACTGTTCAGAAACACTTGAAAATGACATTATCCAAAACGGCAAATGCCAAAGCCTCAGTTTCAAAGAAATAAATTTAGGAAAGCATAAATTCTCGTATGAGTGAATTTCAAACATTAACAAAATATGCATCCTAACCAAATGAGTAGAGTTTTCAGCATCTTCAAGCTCCTCGTTAAACTGCATGCTTCATGCTAGAGTGACAGTTTGTGATTTAATGAGAGGCTGTCCATGTAAGGAAAGACAGATGGTATGGGACTGGAGTGTACAAGAAAACATGAAGGTCTAGAACCACAAATGGAAAACGCCAAAAGCTGAAGAATATCTTGTTAGTTACAGCTACTAGTTGCATAGTCTTAGAATTAAATCAGAGCGCAAAGAGAAAGAAATGACCCCAAACAGCAGCTGAAAGTTCCTCCTTCAGAAGAAAATGCTGTAATTGATATATCCTGGCTGATTCATATGTAGCCCCATGTCCCACTGCTTCTACACAGCAGAGAAACTTACTAGAGGCCCAAAGGGTAAGGGTACAGCCCCAAGAATTTATTTTTTCCTATAACTATCCTTGGGCAGGGTTACCCTATTTCCGAAAGCCAAAAATCTATGATGTAGTCCTAGAGGCCTTAAAAGCATTATGCCTCCAAAGGCATAATGGCAGAAGAGCAAGATGCTGAAGTTGATTAACCTCTCCCATAGCTCCCAGAATGCCACCACATAAACCATTCTCATCTCCAGAACTCTGCTTTCCTACAGCTTCCAGCTCCCTGTCTGCTCCATCTCTGCTCTTCCTGCAGGTCCAAGAACTCAGTCTTGCACCAGATGACATCAAGTCCCACCTTAAATGCCTTCCTGTTTCTGCCACCATCCCACATGTTATGCCCCAAACCTGAAGATACCTCTGCCACTCATATTCTCTCTGCTCCATGTCTCCTATTCTGGTTCACACTGCTGCATCTTCCCTGTATTTAAGCTCTAATGCCCCCTAAACTTCCACTGGCTCCTGGCTGGCTACCCATTACCTCTCTCCCTGCTTACTTCAGTAGGGCAAGTTGACCTCCATGTCTTCGACTGTTCCTCATTACTGGTCATTCCTTCACTATTCTCTGATTTTTGGGCAGATGTGTGGGGATAGGTAGGAGATGTCCTGACACCACCTTTGATTCTACCTCATCTACTCGTTATGTCATCCCGCAAATCAAAATACCACTACGTATCCAGGGTGCAAGCTACATTTACTGAAACCATAGGAAGACACACAGTGGAGAATAAAGTGGCCATACCTATCAGTTTGCTCTCATTTACACTGCAAGAATTGGGCTGGGCAGGGAAGAGAGAATACAAAACCCACTTGAAGCCAATCTGCTTTTCCTTGCCAGCAGAACTCTCAACTGACTTGAATACTGATCAGCATGACACCATACAGGCCAACATCAGAGCACAGGGGAGACAGGAGAGCACAGAGTTAGGAATATTAGGGGAATATGACTTCTATGCAGGCTTCTTTAAGTACTAGGGACTGGTGTGCAGCATTTTCCAGTTGAAACACCGTGTTGCCACAACCCTCTTTCTCTGTGATTACATATACTTCGTACAGCTGGTCAGTGGATCCTTTCCAGCCAGGGAGAGCATGAAGGGAAAACAAATTAAGGAACTCTTCTTCTGATCGCCTGAGATGTGAGAGTAGCACATCATCCCTGTCCCTGAACCAAAACATAACCTTCATACATATGCGTGCCACACAAATTTTGAAAAATTGATTTGTTTTTATTATTTCACAGGTATAAAAAGAAAGTAGGTAAGTTGCTTATTTTCAGTTATTTAAAAAATCTATCTTCTTACACACTTGCACAATACCGCATGTTTTGCAGTCTTTTTTCATATATAAAAAGCTGGTTTTGTTGAAAATAAAGGAAATACAAATAGTTCTATTAATACTGATTTTCATAATGTTCCTTTAAAGGGATCTGAAATCATAAGGTTTGGCTCTATGATTAAATTGTCTTTCTGGAATGTTCCTTTTTTGGAAAATACATCCTGATAGCAAAGCCTAGACTGAATAACCTTAGCTAGCCAGATGCTACCTGTAACTCAGACACATCCCTAAAGTACTCACAACATTTAAGTATCTTTGTATGATGCCTCCTCAGATTATTTTACATACCTTTGGCATGCTGACAACTAAATGACCAGTTGTTTGTGATCTTTTAGCAGAGCTGCTGTCTGGCTTCACTTCCTCAGGGAGCACAAACTGAAATGGCTATAAGAAAATATGGGATTGAAATATGTCATACTAAAATATCTCTTTTTTTTTTTTTTTTTTTTGACCTGGACAGAACACATGCAGAAACATCACTATCACATCCTTTGATCTTAAGCACAGTATAGGTCTAAGTCCTCTCACTTTATATGTAATATTACTAATCCTAATAAATTGTTAGCATGCTAAACAGCTTTTACTTACAAGTATAGTCACATGTATATTCCTGAATTGCTGTCATTCTTGAAGTGACATTTCTAAAGAAGGTTATAAAATGATGCTTGACTTATATTAGCAATTAAATGAGAAAGATTATCCAGTCTATTTTAGATGTAAGGTAATTCTGAAGTTTTGTTTATGCAGTCGGTATAGTCAGAAATAGGGATTTTGGTTTACTGTTTAAATATTTTGAATTTTTCAAAAAATTTATGATAAAATTAAAACAACTGAGGAGAAAACTGGAATGACTTTTTAAATGCCCTTTCAAAAGAACATACATACATTTGTTTCTGTCAGCTATAAATTCCAGATTGTGAAATTGCTAAATTCTAGCCTAGGGCAACTAGCAAGCTTTCTTCTTAAGTGAATTATGGTACACTGTGGGGGCAGGGCATAAGAGAGAAGGAGAGAGAGACAGAGTGAAATTTCATTTCAGGCTTCACACATCTTATGGTTAGGATTTCTACAGTTTATGTGTAGTCTGAAATAATGCAACTATGAAAGAATATTTTCTTCTACATAGGTGCACATGGTTGGTAACCCATAAAAGTCAGATCCAGAGTCCACCGGATAACTATGGTAAGCATTAACTCGTAATTTGAAATGAACGTAGTAAGAAAACACTAACCTTTCCTTTCACCAGTACTCGGATGTAAGTTGGCTGGACATTAACATCAAGCAGAGAAGTGTCCAAATGTCTTCAGAATGAAATATAAATAAATCAATCAATTTACAATATGGTCCAGTAAATAAGCAGTGCAGACCATTTAGCTCTTCAATGATGATTTCACAGTTTATAAACTACAAACTTCAATTTTGGTTATTAACTTATATGAAATACTATTAGGATTTAATGTCTTTTTGGAAGAAAAACATGATCTTCCTGCGTATTCACAGAATGTCAATTAAAACAATGTCCAAATTCTGTCAAGTCCACAACATCAGCTATTGTGTAACTGCAAGAATTTAAAATCTTTGTGGAAAATGAAAAGGTCTTTCTTCTATTAGTTTAGTGCTGTACGTTAATATGAAAATTAATCTATTTGCTATGTAAAATTGTACGTGTTTTGCTACTTTTCTTTCTGTAGGCTTAACTAGTAAATGTATAGAGTTCCCTTTCTTGCACACTATTTGCTGAAAAAAAATGAACAGAAATACTTCATAATCCCAGAAAAAACAGTACTTCTAAATTTCAGTACTGTCAAACAAAATTTGTACCTGTAAAAGCTCCACTTTAACATCTGCTCTTCGTCATGTGACACATACACCCGTGAATGCACAAGTACTTATTCCTTATTTCCCTTCTTTTACAATGTTACTTCTCAGGTGGATTTTTCAAATTTTTCAGTTTGCATTTCTTACAAGTGACCACAGAATATTACAATATATCCAACATTTTATTGCACCTGAAGAGATTTTCTGAGGCTCCAAAAAACCCTAATTCTTATAACTCAGAAACATGGGGCAAGCCTCTTCTGAGGGAAATTAATGAGCTTTAAGGGAAGAACACCTGGCATGAATAGTGTTTCTGCACTGTCAAACTAGTTCAAGTTTTACTCTAACAAGTTCCTATTATGGGTAGATAAGCTTGTGGGTTTCCAGCCCCTTCCTGAAGTGTGGGCAAGGCCGCTGTACTGCTTAGTAGTGTATACTATCAAATAGTTATCAGGTTTCCATGTCATAGTGTGGCCTGGTTCAACCAAATTTCTTCCAGGCAATGCCCTGGCACAGTTCAGGAAATAGCATGGGCAATGGAGTCTTTCCAGTAAGGAAGGAAAGTAGGACAAAGCTACCCTACTCTGTCTTGGGGAGGAGAAAAATTTAACTAGGACATGAACTGTACTGGAGCACTTCTAGGCCCAGAGAATGGGCAAAAACCCCATTCCCTACAACTCCAATCAGCAAATGAAGAATGGAAAAGATTTTATGTAAATATAAAAGGACAGGTGTGGAGGAAACCTGCCTGTGGACGCTAGAAAACATCAATTCCAGAAGGGACTATTAGACACAGTCCTCCTTCAGGAGCAACAGAAGAGTCTGAAGGGTCTTTGATTTATTCAGCTTCATTTCTTCGGCACAGGCTTCAAGATTGATCCCATTACCCCTTATGTTATTTGTTTTCCTCTTGAAAAGTCCCCATGACAGAGAGAAGTATAACTGAAACACTGTGTATTAGAACCTAAGAACGGCCAAAATTAAGGAAAAAAAAAATTCTGACCTGTAAACAGCAAGATCCAAGATGATCTGGTTGTTTTCTTCATCATCTTTCAAAGAGAAATGAAGCCTAATAATAAGGACAAGAAACACTTCCAGGACAAATACAATTGGAGAGAATAAGCAAACATTACGGCATACTTCAAATACAACTGCTAGCAATTTTAGATGAATACAAATACCATTTGGACAATATGTCACATGATTATTTTAGAAACAGTTGCATTTTCCTCATGAACAGCAAAAAATACTGGCATTTGAACCAAAGTCATTCTTACGTATATTTTCTGTTCTCCCCACCCAATCCACAAGAAAAAGGAAAAGAAAAAGAAAAAGGAAAAGAAAAAGAAAAAGGAAAAGAAAAAGAAAAAAAACTACTGCTGAAGGTCAATTAAAATTAAGATCAGTTTGTCAATGCAGAAACAGAGACATCTGCTGGTGAAACCTGTCTGCTCTGTTAACATCATAGAAAAAACAGTTCATGAAAAGCACGAAAAGCTTGGAACTTGGTGAATCTAGCTTCATCATACGTAAAAAAAAAATTTGCATCTTTGTTCATAGCAATTAATTTGCCTAGAGTATAATTATCTGCCTGTGCACTTCAAAGTAAAACATGATTTGCACAATATTCTTGATTCTACAAGCTTTATATTTGTTAAAAATGAGACTGTAGATTGTACTAGCTGCATATTTGTGATCTGCTGGCTGAGTTCTTAAAATTGTGAAAGAATCTTACCAGTTATAAATTGAAAAAATCATCTATTACTACAACTGTAGGGAGATCTACTCTAGACTTACAAGTTGTGCTCATATACTCAAACATTTCCCATGTGTTAAAAGTAGAGAAAAAAACAGAATAAAACCCATGTATAAATGAGAAGACTTTTATAAACTAGTTATTAGCATAAAATGAGACAGTTTTGCTTAATGGAATTTATCTGGAATATTTCAGTGACATTAAAATAGTAAGATACTTTGGGTTCAGGTAACAGAAGCTCAAATGTTAACAGTTTAAAAGATACATTTTTTCAGCAATAAAAATATTTGCCAGATATCCTTTTTACTCTTTGCTCTCCTGTATTCTGATACAGTCAATTTGCAAGAAAGCTTGTGGAGCTTTTACCTTATTGGTGTTTTTTAATAGAAAACCATGCAGAATACAAAACAGCTTTGTTTCCCATTCATGCTTTTTTCTCTTACTGCATCACAAATTTTGGGAATTCACTAAAACACGAAGGGTGAAAAAGAGAAAAGAATTGTAAAATTTTCTAGGAGGAAGCTTAATCAGAATTGAGGAAGAGAAATAGTCTGTTTTCAGCAGCACACAGCCATTCCTCTTGCTAACCTTCCAAAAGAAGATCAGAGAAGCTTGGACATTGCTATGGACATTAGACTTTCACATTAAAGCAAAAACTTTGGAGAACACCATCTGTCTACTCATATCTCTTTATTTATGTCTCTCCAATACACTGCCAGATTGCACTGAAGAGCTGTGATATTCTTGTTGAAGCCATGATAAAAACTGCTCATTGATCTGTCTTTATGTGGGCACATCCACAGACTAAATTCTAATCCAGAAAACTTCGATGAGACAAACAGGACTGCTACTAACTGAACTCTAGGGGACTGTATTTCTTCTAAAAAGATAGCTTGAGCTTTAGTCTTAATGTCTCTGCTTTTTAGAGGCATAATCAAATCCTGTTAAAACAAGATTTGAGCTATTTTAGACTTGTCTTCTTTGAACTAGAAAATTATATAAAAGTTTTTTCAGTCAACATATTTTTACAAAAAAAGTACATCAATATGTGGTAAGTATCTTCTGGTATAGATGGAATAAACATGAGTTCTTCTGTCACTACCTTTGATTTTCCCTATACGACTGAAAATTATGCACTGATCCTATAAGGTAGGTTTTCAAATTCCTTGAATTTGCGTGGATTTATGAATTTCCAAGATTTATAAAGCATTCTTCATGCTAATGATAAGCATGTTCTTAGCTTTGATTTTGCAACTAAATCAGTCTTAAGATGGAAAACGTGGTTCAGAGGACAGCAGACAGGTAAACGGCCCTTCACAGGCCACGTTTTCATCAGAGTCTCCTGTAGGAGGCTCTTTGGGGAGCCATTTGTAAGGAAACAACGTTTGCACGCTGTCTTCAGTTTTCCCTTAGAAAAGGAAGGCTTGGTTCAAGTGAAACCAATGGTAGCACATGGCTGATACCCCTGGAAACTCATTCCAAAACACTTGAATACCCAAGTGCCTTTGTCAATGATAAAATACAAGAGACTTCCCTGTATCACCAGCCTGTGTTGCTGGAGACCTTGTTCAGTGTCAAAGGACCTCATACCATAGAAGATAATTACACATCCTTCCCAGTTCTGCCAGTTTTACATCTGTCATCAGAGGACAGAATGATTTTGTCCAGAAATACTACTTTGACATACTTTTCCACATTTGAAGTGGCTACTCATAAAAGTTTATCTTCAATAGTCAAACCGGTTAAACTTTTTCCACTATGAGCAGGATAGCTCCAAGAAAGAGAGCCTTACCATAGAAGGAAAAAGAGTAAAATGTCTTATATCTTTTACAGAAAAACTTCTTCAGTCATCAGAGACAAAGGTGTTAAATTAAACAACCTTCAACACCTTACTCACTGAAAACTAATTCTTTTTCCAGCATCAGAATATAAATTTAGAAGTCAGTTTCCCCACCAGGAATATAATACTGCAACGAGAATTTGTCAGCCCTCTTATTTTTGTATTGTCACACATCTTGAAATAGTTGCCCAAATCGACTATACAGAGGTTGGTTAGCCTGTTTAATGTCTTAACTTCACGTACTTAGGCACATTCACATTCAGAACTTTTCCTTCTTCAGTGACCAATGTCGGAAGAGGCTTCTCTCTCTTTTTTGATTCCCTTAACAAAACAGAAAGAAAAATGGTTTATAATTTCACATTCTCGTATTTTATGTTCAGTAGCAAAAAAGAAAGAAGAGGATAGCAAGAGGTAAGAATTATCTGGTATTTGATGTTAAGGCCACAACTTATTTCAGGAGCAAAACAGGTTATATCAAATGTCCAATTGCACATTAAAAGCATGAGCAAATGCTTTATAATATCACATCTTACATTGATAATAACTTCTTCTGCATGTCACAACATCCATTATCAAGCAGCAATATATCAGATTTTTCTGGTATATCTTAAGAAATCAGTGGATTGCTTAAACATATGAAATGGGATGTTTTTCTAGTTATGAATTGTCATATTAATCATGAGGTATCATTACTGTTAACTGATTTGATGCATGTGCAAGCAATTCTAAAGAATTTTTTTATTCATGCTAACATAATTACTTTTACTGAACAAATGCTTGGCATATCTCTAAATAGCATGTCTATCAGTCACTATTCTGCACTAGTAAAAAGAATTTTAATGGTCAAAAGATGACAAGCAGCACCAAATAGGATACACTATGACCAAAGTGCATACATGTAGATTATTTGTTGATGCATCTGTTACATTTTTTGTTGTATTCTTCCTTCAAAAAGTACAATACATATTACTGATGGTGACTTTAATCTTCACTATCTATGTCCAGCTATCAGCAATTAAACTATATCTGACTTTCATTTAGTGCAATAAACAAGCTACCATAAATTTATCTGCCAAAAAAAGTAGATCACTGTAAGATCATTAAGACTTCTAGCACTAGTATTTTCCTGTATAAATGTTTAGATCATGAGCAAGGAAAGGAAGAATAAGGAATCTCAGTAACATGGAAAAGAAAAATCTGCTTGCACCTAGGCAAAAAATAGCTATTTTCTTTAAAATTACAGCATTGTAATTATCACTTTGCATAAATCCATCTTTCAGCTGGTCAATATAGTGAGTATGGCTACTTCAGCTACATACAAAAAAACCACATTTCTCAGAAAGACAACAGCAATGCATTGCTTTTTGTGTTCCCAAACCAATTTCTTACTATAAATTCAAGATTAAGAGAACACAAAAGGTAAATCACTAATGAGGCAAAAAAAGTATGTAAGATTTAGACCACGCTGGGGAAAAAAAGCATAAAAAAAGATTTGGTCTATAAATACAATGGATTTGAAGAAGTGTAATGGGTTTACATGGCAAGGTTTTGGTAGCGGGGGGGCCACAGGGGTGGCTTCTTTAAAAGTTGCTAGAAGCT
>JAVKLA010000027.1:45242593-45335302 GCA_034782735.1 Sagittarius serpentarius
GGGCCACTCGCGTCCTCCCCTGGGCCTGCGGGAGCGCTCAGCCCCCGGCGGCCGGGGGCTCTCCCGCGCGCCAAGGCGGGCTGGGGTGGACCCGTTTGTGTCTTCCGCGCTCGGGGTGCGGCGCGGGCTCCCTCAGGTCGGGCGCTGCCTGTGCGGCAGCGGCCCCGGATTGCCTTCCCGGCGTTGGTCGGGGAGCCCCGCTGAAAACCTGGGGTCTGGGTGCCGCTGCTCTCGCCGTCCGGACCGAGACGGCTCTGGCCCTGCAGCCTGGCTCCCTTGCTCTTCAGTAGGTGTGCGGCGGGCGCCCGCGGTCCCCGCCGCTCTGTGCTTCGGGGTGGTAGAGGTGGCAGTACATCAGAAAGTCCCGGTAATAGCGGTAGTAGTCGGACAGAGGAGTGTCTTGGTTTTTTTTTTGTTTTTTTTTTTTTTTTTAACAGTGACTGAATTACCAAAGAAACATTAAAAGGCGCTTGTGAATGAAACTTAGTGCTATGAATGAGACTCGAGAGTGCACAGAAAGGCTGAAGATGGCTTTGTTTGTTTGTTTGTTTTTGTTTTTGCTAATTTCACCTTGCCTGTCCTTTAGTCCGTGTTTATCTTTCGATTTCTACTCTTGGTAAGGCAAGTTTTTCTTGGTTTTGACTCTTTCCACACCAGAGGAGACAATACACGTTGACTGGGTAACTCATAAAACTGTGCTCCAAAAGGATGTCAAGGAATTACGGTGTAATACAGTTCCAGAGATGAACACCAGATATTTTTTTTAATTTAATTTTTGACTTACAGTTGATGACTGGGTTTTTTTAGAAGCGAAAGAAATCTGAATAAAAATACGTGATTTTTTTTTTTTAATGCTGCCTTCTTTGGGCCTTGACTATACTTCTGAAAACTAAGCAGTTAGTGGAAAGTCAGGGTAGAAATTTCACATCTTTTTCTACCCTCTGGAATGTATTTACTGTCAGTGATGTGTCTTGGACAACTTTGTGTTTTAACATGACTTTTTTTTTTTTTTTTTTTCCTTCCAAAGGTAGTGAAAAAGAAAATATCAAGATGAGTAAAAAGCCTCCAAATCGTCCTGGAATCACATTTGAGATTGGTGCTCGTTTGGAGGCACTGGACTATTTACAAAAATGGTATGGAAGACATTGTGCAGTATTTGCTAAAAGCATAATTATTTTGTGTATACTATATGTTTTGATGTCTAATTATAAAACTTAGTACACTTACTGACTGTTTCACATGTGAAGTTTATGAATTCTCACATAATAAGTCTGTTAAAACTGGTAGCTTTTAGGAAAATATTCTCTCTTCAGAAATCAAACTAAACTTTTCTACAGGTCTTTGTTTGCTTTTAGTTGCTTGTGCAGCTGTAGTAAGCAAAGAGCATTTCCAGAGTAGTGTAGAATGCACTGTTATGTGCGAGATGATTGGTGCATTAATGTGGCAAACTTGTGCGACTAAAAACTTCCTTTGTTTTAGTTTGAAGGCATACAAGCAGATTTGTTTTGTATTCAGTTATCACGCTTCACAGGTTCACAAAACTGACTTTAAAAAAAGCATCCTTAATTGGAGTTCATGGACTAGGCAAGTATGATTGTATTTGTATCAAACAGTTGGAGGAATGAAGTGCTTAAAATTGTGACTCTGCACCACCCAGTCATATCGTAAGAGTCAAGACTATAAAATGGACATTTGTGGTCACAAGGACAATGCTACGCAGCATGTGTATTGTGAAAGGAGTTGTTCTTTTGAAATAAATTGTTAGTCAAAATTTTATTAATGCAAGTGGGCTAATTTCATGAGGTATGCTGGACATGTTCCTTCAGTTTGAAAAATCCCTGCTTTTGTTAAAGTAGATGACAGAGGACGTTGATGTTCCTACCCAGGAGTTTTTTCTTTGCTGCTCTCTGGTTAACTAGGGCTAGGAAATGTAGAGGTCTGTACCTGCTTTTCTGTTACATTCCTGGAGAGCTAAGTGTGTTCCTGTAAATATCTGATCCTGCTAACTCCAAGTTATGTGATAGAGAAGTCTGTATATTATTTACATGCTTACTTCAGTAGTTATATGCTCTGTATAAAAAGTTGGGTTAAACTTTATCTGTAGAGCTTTGATTTTAATTATAGCAAAATTGTTTGTTTTAATAAACAATCTAAAGGAAAATATGGTTTATAGAATAGTTCTTGTTCTTATCTGTTGCTGTAGAGTGGGTTTTCAACATACTGATTCTATAACTGAATGCCAACATCATGAAACTGTCTGAATGGTGCTATAAAAATAAAGTAACTTTAATAGAATTTTTCATAGCATCTTCTGTGACTAGAGATAATTGGTTAATGTAACCAGATAACAAAAGTTAATATATGTAAAAATAGCTTCAGCTTAATTGTATCAAAAAAGGATCATGAATATCCAGTGTATAGTTCATGAATATCCAGTGTATAGTTTGTATCAGATCTGCCCAGCCTTTTCACAGGGAAGGGTTGTGTGTCAGTTCTGGAATACTTGTCTAGGTTTGGCCTTCTCAGGTGTGAGTCCTGTCGCAAGCTCTGCAGCTGAGTTGCTTGGTATTTTCAGGCAGAATAGAATTTATCCTGAACTTTCTAGGAATTGATTCATTGTCTGGACCACCAGGTAGAACAGGTCAAGTTTACATGCATGTAAAATTTGGTGGTGCCATATATGGGAGCAGAAAGTTAATAAAATTTCGCAGTTACAGCAACACTGCAAACAGGACTGTTTCAAATGAAATAATTTTCATGTACATAACCAAAGAGCTTGTTAGAGAAAGCCTACTGTCGTGTTATTATTAGGGTGTCATGGGCCAGAATAATAGTCCATGAGAGAGATTTTTTTTTTCCTTACCTTTCTGTTGCATAAGGGGGTGGTGGATGTTTTTTAAATTCTTTCTATATATAAGCTGTATGCATTCCTCTCATCTGCATGCAGAAATACATACTTCAAAGAAAATAAAGTTGCTGAACTTACGTGAAATCTCATTATGTTTTTTAACAAAACCAAAATTGAAGATCAGTAGTATTGCTTAGCGTGCGCTTTCTACAAGCGACAAATTGAGAACACTTGCTGAAATATAGCCTTTGAAATGGTTTTAGGTTTTTTCTCCATTTTTCTGAAAGCTTGTTGTCATTTAAAGACCCAGTGCTCATGACCAGTTAAAATCTTAATCAAGAAAGGGTTCTAGAGGATGGGAAAAAATACAGTAAATTATGGTTTTGCTTTCCAAGGCAATTCTGCAGGTCTCAAATTTTCATCTGTGTGGTAGTTGCTGAAATTCATCTCATGGCATCTGGTGTTCTGTTTGAATTCTGTAAACTTTGGAGAGGGTATTGTGTACCTTTACTGTTTATTGCTTAAAAACTCCATACCTTTAAGTGAGGAAGTTTTCGCAGACAATCGTTGGGTCACTGGTATTGTTTGGCACGTACAGTTGCTGAGTAGAAGAAAGCCTGGTCAAACTGATCGACAGGCTGTCAATGAGCATGTTTATTTTTGCTTTATTGTGGAGGTAACTGCAATTGCTTCTTTATCAAGTGCAACGGTGTACTGTTGCAGGGGAGGTCATCTTACGTAATGAATTTTTACCAATTGTCAAATTTAAATTCACTAAAGCAAACTATGAAATGCAGCTCTAATCAAAATCAATGTGATCATGTCAGCAGATAGTAAATGAGATAGGATAGACTGATAGTAGAAAATTATTAAATATATACGAGATGATCAGGGGACTGGAGTGTACAACCTGTGAAGAGAAGGTGAGGAAACTGGACTTGTTTAGCTTGGAGAAGGCTTCAGGAGACCCACTAGCAGCCTTCCAATACCTATACTGATGTCATCAAGACGACTCAGCCAAGCTGTCCACAGTAGTGCGTGGTTAGAGGATAAGATAACAGGCAGAAGTTGAAACGAGAGATTTGGGCTCGTACAAGGTACAAGGAGAATGTTTTTCCCGATGGGACAGTCAAGCAGTGGATCAGGTTGTCCAGACAGTTTGTGGAGTCTCCAACATTGGAGGTTTTCAAGACTGGACTGGATAAAACTCTGGAAAACCTGGTTGATCCCATAGCTGACCCTGCTTTGAGTGGAAAGTTGAACTAGAGTCTTTCTGAAGTTGGAAGGTACCTCAGTTATCCTATGATCTTGTAAAAAACTGATAAATGTGCACACAGCCCCTGTGCCTCTCACTGACAAAACAAACGAAACAGCAGTAAAACTGCATATATCTGCAAGTATGTGCCCATGTGTTAGACTGGTTCTTAAGCTGTAAGCTCCCACAAGTAGGACACAGTCTCTGCAAAGTTTATGTATTTAAAGATGTGTCTCTTCCTTTTTTTCTGTTTTCTTGTCTTTTGTGGCTCTAGCTCTCTACTGATTGTCCCTTAAGTGCTAGATACTGCTTTTTAAAAAAACAATCCTGTTATTTTTCTGAGACCATAGTCTTTATTAAACTGCTTGATCTAAACTGTAAGTTAGGTAATGAAGGAAGTACAGATACATGACCCTTATTGCAGTTCTGGAATGGAAACAGCTCAATGAAATAGGTTAGTTATGACAACAACAGCACTTTGACTTGGTGTATTTGATTATCTGGATGGGTTGGTTTTTTTTCTCCTTATGGAGGAAGCTTTTTCCCTGTAAGACTGGGAAATCTTATTTTGTACAGATCTTGATTTGGATTTTGGTCTGTGAAGACTCTGCTTTGTATTGATATAATACAATATATATAATAAAAAGTGGGGAGTTAGTTAGAAATAGGTGTTTGCAGATATTGCAGATACCAGAAGACTATTTGTGGAGAAGTCAGAATGGAGGGTATCTGGTTTTATATCCTCTACAAAGTAGGAGGAAAGACTGTGAAGGCAGGAAGTATGTGTCTATTTCTAGAGTTTGTAGGTGCAAACATGGGCAAATTTACTGACGCTTTTGCATCCTTCGTTAGACTTTGAAATAACTATTGTCCCATCTCGCAGGGCGATTCTTCACTTTTTGGGCACTTTTGAAGGGTCAAAAGGAAGATGATGTGGCCATTAATCTGTTGAGTGCATTGGAAAAAAAACGGGTATTTTTTTTTTGTACACTGTCAAGAAAAGAAAACTGGAAGTTTCCCATTAATTTTTCCTGTATGAATATTAGAGCACTGTTGTTGTCTGACCAGTGCTTCATAGTGTAAATTTTGTAAGCCATATTCGGTTTTGCAGCTTTACAAAAATGTTGCATACTTCTTACGGGTTGGAATCAGTGGAATCTGAGAATGGAGAACATGCAGTATGTAAACTGGGCAGATACCACCAGCTAACAATAGTTTTCCTGTTCTTTCTTTAAAAAACAAGAATAAAACCCTCTGAAATTTGGATTAGACTTTATTTGGGATTATTAAATACTATTTCCAGCATGCTATTAAAAACACACACACCCAAAACTTGCAGGTTGTTGTTTCTTCCCACAAAAAGAACACTTTCGTTATTGAACTGGAGTGTGGTGGTCTGTTTTGTTTTTTTTCTGTGAAAAGTAAAGACTTTTCCCTCAACTTTTTAGGGTGTATTTTTTTTCTGGTTTGTGCTGAACAAATGCTGGCAAATCTGTTTGTACACCAAATTCATTCTGATCCCTTAGTGTGGAGTACTTGCTGGGGGCGAACGGGGAGAATTAATCTGAATGGAAGGTTGTTTGGGCCTTAGACATCGTTACACTTTGGTACTGTGAAGAGTGATGTTTGTATTCCTCTTTGTAGTACTTCTTCATAATGTCTGCTTGTAGCTTTGCGATGGAAGGAACTTCTACGTAAAATTTCTCATGCATATGAGAAGTAACCATCTTCATATTAATCTTCTTTCTACAGAATAAATATAAACATTGCTCTTAGCCATAGTAAAAGCTATCCTGTACGCATTGTTACTATAATTCTTTAAAAAGGTGGAGTAAAAAATTTATGTTGTCATTTTATCTTTTATTAGCAAGAAATGCATACTTACCTTTGAAATATTTGTATAATTTTGCAATTTATGAAATTGATTTTTTTCAGTAAAAGTACAAAAACTGTAACACCAGAAAAATGTTTCTGTGCAGCGTAAAATTTGCAATAGTAAAGTCGGCGATACATATGCTCTGTTCTTTTCCACTGTGGGATCAGCATTGTGAAATATTACTGTTTCTACATATTTGTGGCACATTGTGCGGCTAAATTTAGTGGGTATTGAGGGTAATAGCTTGTTGCTAAATCCATACAAAGTTATTTTTGGGTTGCCTAATAACCAATCGTATATAGCTTGGATGGTTCAGAGATTTGCTGAATCTTCCATCTCTGAGGACTGGAGTTGAATGCAGGTTTTGGCTCCATTCATCTTGCAACCACTGTCTTAGCATACATTGAAAAAAACATAAATTATTGGAATAAAGCCATTATGTGATGATATGATTATTATAAGATTTAACCGTGCAAAAACAGTATCATGGACTTTGATTCAGAGCTGATAATAACATTTTAACAAGACTTTGATAGCAGAAATAGTATTTATCAAAGAGAAATTAACCAATAAATACTTGGTGCTGCATTTCCTCAGTTGAGTGATCCCTAATGAGACTTAATATTTTGCATATCATATTTTATTAACTGATGCTAGCTTTGCACTTTTTTTTCCCCATATATATTAATGTCTTCATTCTTGGCTTGCTGAATTTTCTTTAAAACTATCTTCATTTTTATATATTTGTCTTTCAACCATACTCTGTATTTTACTTCCCTCTCTTACTCAGTTTTCTCTTTCCAGGACAGTGTAACATATTTTGCCATGTTATTCCTTCTGTTGTCTTCTACACATGGTGCTTGCAGTGTGACTTTGCTGATGATGACCAGTGAAAGCTACCAGCCATAACAACAATAAAAATGTAGCAAGGGAACTGCTATGGTGTAGCGCCATAATGGGAAAAGAGTATTTGCATTGTAGATGCGTAGGAAAAGGAGAATTCTGTCTTTTGGCTGATGGTCTCTGAATTTTGTTAAATAAACATAGTTTTGCATCAATACCTGGCTTGCATGTGATAAACCTGAAATTTCCGACTGTAGTGAGAAAGAGCACCGTAGTTCTTGCCTTCCATTTCGTTATTGCAGCTTCAGTGCTGGTGCACAAGCTCTCATTTTTGATTGCTACAAAGTGAACTTCTTGTCCTCTTGCTTTTCTGGTGGTTTTCTTCCCTTTCCTCTGTTAAATTCTTTCTGCATCGTCCTTTACTTCTATTTGGAACTCTTTTAGATAACATCATTACTCATACATTTGCTGTAGTAACAGTAACTTTACTTTTTCCCCTGCTTTACTACTCTTCCTCCTTACTCTGATGCTTGGTGTCTCGTTACAAGAAATCTGAAATTGGTACACTTGGGAAGATAAAACTGTTTTATAATACCATTTCTAAATGTAGCAGCGTGTGGACTTAAGAAGAAAGCATTGGCAGAAGCAGGGCTTAGGAAAACCATCTCTTGGCTGACTTATTTTCTTGAAGCCTTGTTCAAAGTTAAACCAGAATGCTGATGATGGGATTAAGGTTTTGACCTATGAGTTTTACTTTCTGTTTTGATACAATATATTATCAGCTTCACTGTTGTTGTTAGATTGTTGTTGTCAGCCTGCTTGAGAGGGGAAAGGGAGTTGATCTTGTTGCTCCTCTGAAAGGAGTCGCATGGAGTTCTTCCATCTTGAAAAAGATTTTGTTAGGCTGGCAAATGAGAGTTTGCGGTTGAGACTAAGACTTTGTTTTTAAAGTTCAGTGAGAAGAAGTTGGGAACTTAAAGAACAGCTGTGAAAATACTTTGTATTTCTGAAATGTATGGATGAGAGAAATGCAACAAGAGGTTGGACTGTCTGTGCATTCTGATGTGAGGGTGAAATGTTGCTGAAGTAGTTGCAGTAGTAACCTAGAAAATCAGAGTTTTTCTCATTCAGCAAGTCCTGAGGTATTTAGATGTTGGAAAGCTGTATGCATCACTGCAGCTGAATAGGACTGGAGAAATGAAGGACCAAATTGAAATTGATACCTTTTGTTTTAATGACCTGTTCTAGTCACCAGGAAATGAGAGCCTGTATTTCCTGAGAACTTATGTTTTACTCAGAACATAGTGTTAAAGACTCCTTTATCAGCACCGTCAGTATTTTGGAGAGAAAGTATTTGAACTTGAAAATGTTGACAGGGTTTCTGTGTATGTCAGTTGTCCTTCTAGCTGATGGAATTTGCAGTAGGACTGGAAACTGCTCAAGCTCTGCTCTCTTACTATTGCTCCACAGTAGCACTTTGTTAGAAAAACAGGTTGCCTCTTAATGAAAGTGAGACAGCTGTCCTTTTACTGTATTTTTTCTTTTCAATACATGTTTTGTTAACTTTGGACCATCCCTAATATAAACTCTGGAGAACATTTGATGATCTAATTAGATTTTTTTTTTAATTTTTTGCACTTTTGAATCAATTTCAATACTTTCGTGAAGGGCAGAAGGAGCTGAATTCTGTCTCATTCCAATTTTATCTGCATTTCATACAGTGGAAATAATGGGATCTAATAATTTTGGTGGAGGAAGTAGTGTGACAAAACCAGTTTGTGCCTTAATCTCCTACTACAATTTTGTGAAATATATCACTTTAGTGAAACAGAAATAGTAAGACTGAATAGTAATTGCTGAAGTTAGAGAAGTTTTATCATTTTTCCTTACAAATGTAATCTCAACCTTTATGGTTCCTAAACTACGTCTATGCCACACCCAAAATACGATGCCTAAGACTTGATCTAGTTACAGCTCAGTCCTGATTACTTCTACTGAGCACATACAATGTTTGCTGAGAGTAAAATCCATGTATTAAGACTGACATTTATTTTAGTGCACGTGGAGTTAGGTGACTGCTAAAAAATAGTTACTAGGAATCAAATTTAATGGCAGTGAAATCATGGAAGCTGATCTATAAATTAGTAAGTGGCTTAGATTAAGTAAGAATGTTCTGTTGACTTCTGGGTTTGATTAGTTGCTCAGATTTCTCTGGAATCAATGGTATAGTCTAATGAAACATTTTATATAATAAAAGTAATGAAGGTACACCTAAAACTATTTTATATCCTTTCCAACCCCAAGCAAACGAAAACTCTTACAGGATTTTACTTTAGACAAACGCAGGTTTTAAAAGTGATAAGCACAAACTTCTAATGCCAATTTCAGGCGGTTTTGGTCTGGGAGTTTGAGGTTTAAATTTGTCTATAATCATTTGACTAGGATGAAGCTGATGACATACCACTGATGTGTATAGATAACTCTTAAACTAAATGTTACCCTACTATCAATTTAGTAACTATCTTTTTCAGACTTGGAAATTTCTCAGTACAAGGTGTTAATATAACTTCCTGAATAGTCATGTAAGCAGTGTTGTAAGCAAAAATTAAAAGCCTTTGTAAAAGCTTTGAGATTTATCAGTTTACATTTATCATTCAAGGTATCCATCTCGTATTGAGAAGATAGATTATGAAGAGGGGAAGATGTTGGTCCATTTTGAACGTTGGAGTCATCGCTACGATGAGTGGATTTACTGGGACAGCAATAGGTTGCGACCCTTGGAGCGACCAGCATTAAGGAAAGAAGGGCTGAAAGACGATGAAGAATTTGTTGTAAGTGGCACATTTGTTTTGTCTTTGACTCTTTTTTGCAAACTGTCATGCTTGTTTTCCTACATTAAATTTCTCTAGCACATAATGTTTAATTCTTTTTAGGAAAAAAATCTAAATAATTAAAATATTTATGACTAAATTTTTATAAAACAGGATTTTAAACCTGGAGAAGAAGTCCTAGCTCGTTGGACAGACTGTCGATATTACCCTGCAAAGATAGAAGCAATTAATAAAGAGGGTATGTATTCATGTATGGTCCATTAGTAAGGACTGTTTGCATAGGCTGTGTTGTAGCTGTAGTCTGCCTAAAGAAGTGACATGCGTATGAAGTTTTCTTCACTGCCTCGATATTAAGTGAAAATGTTTTTATTCTCTTAAATTTAGTAAGAGATTTGTCTTTTATCTGTGTGAAATTAGAAAACTGGAATTTCTCCTGGAAGACAAAATACTTAAGGATTGCTCAGTGATGAGAAGAATATCCTGTGCACAGTGTTACAAATGTTTCGTTCTATTGTCAACTGGGGCTAATGATATATTTACATTTTTGTAATTGTTTTAGGAATGGTAGATCTCTGTAAAGTTCTGTTCATTGAAGAAAAACAATGGAGATGGGGAAATAAAGGAACACCTTAAATGCAGTACTTCACAATGGGGTCACATTTCTAATGAACATAAAGTTTTTACTGTAGTTTAAAGCAAACAAGAATTGATTGTGAATTGAATTGTTTCCCTATTGTGGCAACTTAAATATTACATCATTCTTTCAATGAATTATGAGTAAAAGTGACACAGTAGCTTAAACATGCTTGAAATTGTCCAAGTGGACAAAGACTAACAATATAAAAGCAGGGTTTCATTGAGGCTGTCAGTTTTGTTTTTTTTTTTTTTCTTAAAATTCTCAAACCTGACTGTAGGTAAAACCTGGTTACTTTGTTCATATAACCTACAAAACATTTTGCTAAAGCTTTCATAGTAACAAGGTGTGTTTGTTTCTTAACTACTCATAGTGATTACATCGATCCTTTTCTAGGAACGTTCACAGTACAGTTCTATGATGGTGTTATTCGATGTCTTAAGAGGATGCATATCAAATCTATGCCAGAGGATGCAAAAGGGCAGGTAAGAATACTTCAGGTATCTCTTTGTTAGGTTTTATATAGATTTATTTTGTTTTAAATATCTTGAGGTAGTAAAAATGTCATCTAGCACAACTAGTTTTAGATTATAGTCTTTATTCTAGGTCCTGCACTGCCTTGCTTCACCAGTTTTATGGATGATGCCCCAGAGCATGCTGCTCAAGTAGTCTTGCCTCTATCTGAAATGCCTAGCTGCCGTACACTCTGTTGCTGACTAATCTGTTCCCAGAGTTTTGTCTTGCAGAGTTTACAAAACCAGGATCATCCAGAGACTTTTTCCTCTGGTGTCCCTTCAGGATAAAGCTTTAGCTTGTCAGTAGTCTGTGCTGCTGAATTTTTTTTTTAATTTATTTTTTTCTTCCGCACCCTCCACCCCATCTCTTTTGTTTGCTACTGTGGTAGCTTTTGCCCACATATTCTTATTAACATGCCTGTTCTGTGGGTATTTTCTCCCCTGTATCAGAACTTTTGGGTATTCAGACAGACAAATATTTCTCTCTGATTACGTCCACTTGCTGTTAAAGAAGAGATGTTGAGTAGAAGTTGAGGGAGGCTGTGAAGTAGACAACGTGATTTAGTCACTAGGCATATCTTTCTTCCTTGCAAAAGGAAAACAACATTGAAAACTGCTTTCAGTGGAAATGCCATTGCATTTATCTTGCATGGTAACTGTTTTCTCATAGTTAATGAGAAATTACTCCACTGAAACTGAGACTCAGAGGCAAGAAATGGGAAAAAATGCTCTTATTTGCTCTCAGTTTTCTTCAGAATACTCCTTCTAATTTGGCAAACAGAATTCAGGTATTTCATAATTACTCTTGTAACCGTCCATATTGTGACAAGGGCAGATGGATAAGTGAATTGGCTTGAAGACGTTTCTGTATCCTGGCCTCCAGGTTACAGGTAGCTGTATACTAGAGTTGATCATCTGTGCAGAGAACATTGGAACTTTTTGCAGGCAACACTGCACTGTTTAAACTCTTTTTCCTTAAAGAGATTAAACTGAAATCCATAGTCACACTAACATTGGCTTCTTGCTGCAGTCTTAGAATAACTGTTGAACAAGTATATAGTATTTCAAACTATACTGTCAGTATGACAGTAAGTTAGGAAGCCAGAACATTTAATTTTACTTCATAAAAAGGAAAACCTGGGTAATGTGGTTGTGACTGAACTGAAATAGCCCTTCTGTCACAATATGAAGTCCCTTACTCTGTCCTGTGCTTTTTTTTAGGGAGCTATGTTGTGTCTAATCCTGAGTTACTACTCTTAGGCCACAGGCATTTTCAGCTTTAAAAAAAATATTAAATCCATTTCTTAGCAAGCATTTTGACATCCAGACATGCTTGGTGGCAGTCCAGCTCATCTATTGTTTCTAATTTTTCTCAGTAGTTGAGTTATGTCAGTCTCATGCATCTATGGGGCTGAATGTAGGTGGCTTCAGTGAAGTCTTGAGAAAGAATAAGGGGGCCAAATTTACACTTTCTGAGCTGAATTTAGAAATTTTTAAGTTGTCTTACAGCAAGAACACCACCAATTATGCTTTCTGTAATGCTAATTGATACTAGTCATAGCATTTCATTTTGCAAAATTAGAGATAGGCATGAAATTATGTAGCTTTCAAAGGTAAAGATACTTTTTTCTGCAACATCTGCATCATACAGTAAAACGTTTGTTTTTCAAAATATTTTTGTAGTATTTAAGAATAAAAACATGATCTAAGATTTAGCTTGAAAATCAGTTTTCTGAAACTGAGCTTTGTCTAAGCCTAGAACTCAAATGGATGTTTTCGCTTTTTTGCATTATTTATTTTATAAGAAGACATTTACTAAAAATTATGTAAAGCTTAAAAAAATGCCAAGACTGTAACTTGATTTGAAAAATAGTGGAGTTGGCAGATTCAACACTTTATGCTTATTTTAAACCTACGACTTGTTTTTTTATCTGTTTCCGAAGAAAGAAATACATCTCAAGAGATGAGTGTAAGCTTAAGATACTTCAAGTTCTAGTGCGTTAGCAAATATAACAAGATATAAGATCTGTTTGGAAGGTGTGTGCTAAGCACGCAGCATTTGAATTACATGGAGAGAGATATAGACTAGTTAATTCTTTGATTTGAGCTTAGCGTGTCTTAAAGGAAGAGATTGTAAACACTGTAACACTCAAACTATTTTTGAGCTGCAGCAGAAGTGTGTTTTAATAAGACTCAGCTGTGAGGGTGGAAAGGAAAAATTTTTAAAGAGTGGAAAATATTTGTGTGGTTCAATGCAATGAGACTATAGGTTAGGTTGCTCTGCAGATAAGTGCAAATTAATTGAAATCACACAGAAATGTGGCTAATGTAGTACAGAGAGAAAATTGAAAAAGATGGGGATATTGAGACTGCCCTTGTGAGAGTACATATGAAGTATTCAGATAACTTACTTTTTCTGTTTCATGTTTTTTGTTTTATCTTCGATGTAATTAGGCGCGCGAGAGGGAGCAGATAGCGCCGGAGCTGAGATTAGTGACGGAAATCGAACCAAAAGAAGTGAGTTTTGAGGAGGGTTTTGAAGGAGAGGGAGGGGACTTGGCACGCAGGAAGAGGAAGCTGAGGAAAAAGCATGGATTTGCAATTGGGACAGAGGAAAAAAAGAAGATGTGACAGGAGACAATGTGAGCCAAGACGTAGGTGGGGCAGACTGTTTAGAATTGAAAGGTGAGCGTAAGGAATCCAGGCTTGATGTGGAATCAGCCAGTCAATAGATTGATGATGTTTTATGTATGTCTATGTATGAATGTGTGGGAGTTGGGATATGTCAGGAGAGGAAAAACAGCCGAATCTTCAGTACTGTAGAGAAGCAAAAAGGTGGTGGTTGTAGGCAGGTGAAGGGAGAACGATGTGTGTGTGAATTCTGCTATTGGCGCAAGGGTTGGATTTTAGAAATTATTCTGGTTTTGCCTTCCCACTGTTGCAGGTTTAAGGTTACGCAAAGGAATATTTGAAAATACAAGTGTTTTAGCCAATTGATTTGTAAGGCTGTTGGGTAATTTCTACTAACGTATTTCTTGATCGTGCAATTTCCTTTGCTTTGATTTAGTGACTCTGATTAGCATAATGACAGTTTTCCTCAGTAGTGATAAAGTAATGTTTTGTCTTTTAACTACAGTGTCCCATTACTTTTGTCCTGTTAATTTTCTCAGCTTACTTGAAAGATGAATTTTAGTAAGGAAAAAAAAGTGTATTTTCTTCTTTTTTATTAAGTTATATATGTAAATGAGAAACTCACTGGGGTGAGATATTGTGGGAAGCGGGAAATCAGGCTGGATGGCGTGGAGTAACTGGTGCAGAGTTACAAAACCACAGCCAATAGAGGGACAATGTCAGGACACAAGGGGTAAGTAGGGAAGACTTCTTTTAGGAGGATTTTGCTTTTACATTATGAGTTTCTAATGTGTTCATATTTGGGCCCTTGGCTTTGTGTACATTGAGTGCTCTGGGGAAAAGTCCTGCTATTAAAGATTTGCAACTAGTTTCTGTGACATCTGTGATATTTAGTGTCCTGCTATTATGGTTGACAGAGTAGATGTCTTAAAATGACCCTGAGACAGATTTCAGAATTCATTGTGTTTTATACTCCCACTGTTATTGTCCCATTTTTTGTTAAATTTTTCTAAAAATTCTGAAAAAGGCACAAATATATCTTTTTGAAGGAAGAGTTCCTGTGCTCTTCAAAAGTAGTATAGTCACCTTAACATCTTGGATGCTAAATAGTTCTCACACATCAGGAGCTGTGCAACTGAGCAGTTGCTCTGCAGGAGTTCAAGGCTAAAAAGCAGGAATTACCTGTGTCACTCTAGTGCCTATATGTTTACTCTGGAGCCAAAATAAAAATACACCCAAAGAGTTTCTGGCCGATTCAGAATCACAAAATTGTTGAGGTTAGAAGGGACCTCTTGAGGTAATCTTGTCCACACCCCCCCTCAAGGTTCTCTTCACTGAGTTTAAATTTACATGTTAATCTAGGAAAAAAGTATAACTATCACCATAATTAATGTCTCTCTGCTCTGGCTTCTGAATGTTTAACGTTTGTTTGCTTCATTGTTATATGTGTCCTGCTACCCTTTGTAATGTAAGCTCCATGTCTTAAGGAATGTATCCAAACAATGAAATAAAATGCAAACAAAAGACCCCTTCATGTTGCACGAGAACAGCTACTGTTAGAATAGGATACTTACTTCAGTGCGGTTCTTGAAGCTAGATATCTTCTGAAAGCTTCTGATTTCAGGGTGCTTAGCTTGACTGAAAATTAAAATGCTGTTTAGAAGCTGTTTTGATGCAGGCGGCGCTTCCTTTGCTTCCCACTTTTATCATAAGATCCAATCTCCAGCCATGTTACTGATCCTCTTCATCCCTTGGCCAGGGTACAGTGTAAGACTTCTACTCTCAGGTCTCCTAACTCCTCACCAGCACAAATAGCTCAATCCTTTTTTTGTCCTGCTGGATGGGCAAGGCTCTGGATGGACTGGAGCTAATATGTGTGCTCGTTTTGGCTGGCCAAAAAAGAGGTATGTGTGTTTTTGATTGACTATGCAGCTGGCAGTTAGACATGCTCTTTGTGGCTGGCATGTCACCAAATGGCCTGGGTAGTTAGTTGCCTGTTGTGTAAGCATTGCCAAAGTGCTTCCAAATTTTGCTGCTGCTAGCTAGACTGAGTGTATGCATCTTGCATTGACAGTTTGGACATGGAACACTTCATCTTAGAGGAATCAGAACTGTTGGTATTTCTAAGTACATAGCTTGATGCAAAGTAGAAGCATAACCTATATAAAGCAGTGATTTAAAAGTATTGAGCTGTGGAAAAGGAAAAGCATAATACAAGGAAAAGCAATGCTTTGTAATTTGTGTTATGCTTTTCTCATACATCAAAGAAGGCAAAGAAACCCTCAGTAGGACAGAAATTTGAAAGTCTTATAATACATAATGAGTGGGGAAAAAGTTGCATTGAAACAAGATTTATAAAAACAAGATACTTACGTACCTTGTATGATAACATAACGACAAGGAAATGGTCCAGAATAAAATACAATCTGTCTGTAGCTGGGGGAAAAAAAATAATTACTATTTGTAAAGCACTCAAGCAAAACTAGGCAAAAAATAGTCTTTATCATACCTTTTTTTATACGTGGTAGTACAAATCTGCAAATACTGTTGTAGCCAAATTGCCATGTAGTAAATTATCATCCAAAACACTCAGATGCTTAATTCTTACTGGTGGAGGATGAACATTGCTATTGGTTTTTATATCACATATAACTTCCCCATGGAAAAATTGTGTACCTTGATGTTATAGAAAATGTGAAAAAATACTTTTGTTAAAAAGGATCAAGTTAAAGTTTTTGCAGTCAGATTGATCCCTGACACTCAGGAGACAGAAGGCAGGAGTCGCTCCAAACTAGCGGAAAGAGCATGGCTCAGCCTTGGAAGTATTTAGTTCTCTCCAATGACTTATAGGGTGGCTAGACTTCATCTACATGCCAAAAAGTAGATTAATCTGGGCTGTATATTCTCTGTGGACTCCTTGAATGTTTCTGTGTGGTCTAATAAGCCATTATCCAAAATGGCACTTTTATTACCTTAAATGTGGATTGTGAAATTCAGTCATATTACAGAGCACTTTATTGAAATTATTGAATGGAACTTGTAACATGTAATACAAAGAGTGCTATCTGTAGTTACTCTAGAAACACAGATATAATTAGATAAGAGTTATACCTGCTTTATCAGTTTAATTCGGGAAGAACACTGCCCAGTCATGCAGCTGGCTGGACCATGCTTTGACTTGATTTTAGTTTTCAATAATAGTTAATTTCGTGCAACAATGGAATTGGTGTATTTCACAGCCAGAAGGGTAAGAAAAAAGTCAAGTGTTCTAGGTTTGGGAGCTTCTGGGTTTCTAAAGCTATGACACATAAAATAGGTAGTAGGGAATGTGTGCAGCCAGAATTCTATACGCAGTGTTTTTTTTGAAGGTTTTTTCTTTTTGCTTTTTATCCATGTGGCATACTGATAATACTTCAAGTTTATTGTGGCAATTTGGGAAACTCATTTTACCACTCTCTGAGTAGTAGCCATAAAAATAAATTCAACCGCTCTTGAACATGTCTAGATGAAGTTTCACTGGGTTTATAAGTATTTTCTATTTGAGTCTCAGGCATTTTTTAATACTTACTTACCATTTTTTCCTTTTTGGAGGATTGGATAGCTTTGGTCAAAGCTGCTGCTGCAGCAGCAGCCAAGAACAAAGCAGGAAGTAAACCTAGAACCAGCGCAAACAGCAATAAAGATAAAGAGGACAGAAAATGGATAAAAGTTCCTTCAAAAAAGGAAGAAACCTCAACCTCTACAATCATGCAGGAAGTCCAAAAAAAGGAAGAGGAGCCCACATCTAGTGACACATTTGGTAAAAACAAATTCTATAAACGATAAAATGGGTTTTTCTGTAATGTTGAAGTAGAATTCATGTTGTTAATTTTGCAGTTAAGTAAAAACTAGTACTTCTAGAGGAAGATGTTTCACTTGCTATTATGATAGCTTCGTGATACATAACATTAATCAGTTCAAAAACAGCTATCTGAAAATCCAGTTCGGTCACCATTTATTCCTTGTGCAAAACTTCTAACTAGCTCCAACAAGAGCAGAGCATAGTTTTTTTTGAATGACTTAATTGTACGCTTTGGTTCATACTCCTGCATCCTCTGTTACCTGTGAGATAATCCCTGATCTTGTACTAAGAAAAAAAAAATCCATTATGGATGTTATATCCATATTCAGGGATGTCTGAAACTATTTCTGGGTTGATAAGAATTTGTTCATTTTAATAGTCTTTAATACTGATTTCTAATAATAGTAAAAATTACAAATTTTGAGGTAATCTGCATCTAATGCTTCAATGTGTAAAGCTGCATCTTCAGAATGTGTCATTTTTATTTTTAATAGAATTTTAAAGTTTATTTACTGCAGTATTCTAATAGCAGTTTTGAAATATTAAGTATTTTGAGTGTTACGTATTTATGAAATGTGTGTTTATTAGATTTCTCTTCTGTTTAAAAGTAGGATTTCCTGTAGTGGATGTTCCAAAGATGGCCTTTGTGCAGGCAGAGAGCACGTTATCACACAAGAGGAAAAGTAATTTAGGCAACTCATTTCAGGCAAAGAGAGCTCGTCTTAACAAGATCACTGGTAAAATACTTCTTTTTGTTGTTGAATTTTTTCCTTTTTAATGTAGTGAAATATACATGCTTACATATAAGGTACTAAAGTAGACTGGTAAAAGCACATTCATGAGCAGATATTCACTACAGTCTTTTACTTGTTTGGAATTTTAAAGAAATCTATAAATGGTAATAAAATCTACCCTTTCATAAATTCAGAGAATGGTCTCAGACTTGACTTGGTCTTTTTGGTTTTTTAGGAAGGTAGCCATCCTGAACTGATGAATTTCTTGAGTATGTTTTAACTCCAGCTGCACAGTTTTCTCTATCGGGTGAATTTGGGGTTTGTACAACGTCTTAACATGGTCATGAGTTACATACTACCACTGTAAAGTAAAGCTTTTGTTAGCTGTGGAAAAACTAAATGTTTTGTCATAGTTTGCCATAAAGTAAAACTGATGCTGAAAAGAGTTTACAGTGTGTAATTTAAAAGTATACAAGCCTAGCTACAAATCAAAGCAATGAAGATCTGAATTATTTTTCAGTGTCTAAGGCATTCATTCCCTACATGTATTACTCACAGTTATTAATGGAAACCAAGTATGCAGCTATAGAATACATTTTATACAACAGGAAATGGAATAATAGATAACTGGTCGTCTTTAAAAGTTGAAAAATGCATTTTATTCCAACATTTGATAGAAATTTACTGAACTGTGAAAAAATTATTTCAATTTGTATCCCTCCTCCCCCATGCCTCCCAATAATCAAACTGTGTTGCCAGCATTGGTGGTGGTATTTGGGATGAGGTTAATCTGTTTGTACCTGTGCTGGGAAAATACCAGATGCATTTCAAAAGCTGAGTGGAAAAAAGTTGTGAAGTCCCCTCTTAACAGAGGGGCCCATGGACGAACGGTAAGATAGAAATGCGTTCCAGTCATTATATTAGTAAATAATTTGTGTGAAATCTGGCAAACAGATGAGAGGGGTTTTTTGTTTGTTTTTTTGTAGTAGATAGGGTATGGTCATTCATATAGAAAGTCGTACTTGTTTCTCTAAGATAAAAATACCCCGATTTAGTAAACTGCATGATGAGGTTTTTTTTCAGACTTGTTTTGGCTGATTCAACCTTTCATAGGTCAGCAGTGGAGGATATTTAGTCAGTTTTCTTCTGAGTGTCGTTCCATTTTGGTCTCTTAATTGGTGCTTCAATCTAAAGGAGAAAATAAATGAAATGGGCCAGTGTGGAACATGACGTGAGGGAAGAAGTCTTTAGAAAGACCCATATTCTGCCTCCAGGATTTTCTTTCCTGGAAGACTTCTTATTTGGTACCAAGTTTAGTTAACAGATGCCTGATTTATCAGCCTCATTTCTACTCTCCTTTGCCCATACTGCATACACCCTCAGTTAAGTCCCAATTTAATTGCTGCCATGAGCAGTAGAAGTATAAGAGAGAGAGAGATACACACACTGGTGATACACATTTACAGAGCCCTGTTAATTTCTTTCCAATAGCAGTTAGTAGCAGAAGATAGCAAAACCAGGTGAAAAACCTGTAGCTATAGAATTTATATTTTTCTGTGCTTGTGGATAGATTCTTCTTTCCTACGGAGCTTTATGAGAAAAATAGCAGTCAGACAGGCTCATATAGACCAAACTGAATAATAAGAAAACATTGCAGCCATTGACTTTGTTATCATTCTAAAAACAGTGTCTTTCTGTCTCCGTGAAAGCATACGCTGCTAGCAGAGAATATGTTACCTTTCAGTGAAAGTGAATTAATCCTTTAATTACAAGATGAAATTTGTCATGCTTCGTAGCTACTTTGTGTAACTGTTCTCAAATTAACACACTTGTGCAACTGTAGTAGATTTTTTTAATTGTTGCATATAATAGAATATGTTGAAAATGTAACTGCTGATGATCAAACTTTCTCTTGCTACATGCTTATTTCTTATGCTTGAAATACTTGTAAATTGTCATTTGTGTCTGCAGCGTGAGCTTTTAGATTTGAAGGAAGATTGGGAATCATGCTGGTGTACCCATCAGAATGGCTACAAAAGAATCAAAGCCTTGTAGCTGTTAGGAAAAAAACATTAATCGAACAAGTGTCTTATGGTTGTATTGGGGAAATAGAGCAAATAATGTGGTTGTAAGAGGCTGGCTGAAGGGATCTGTTTTCTGGATTTCAATTCAGCATTCAGTATTTGTTGCAGAAGGTTCTCCTTGTCTGCCACAAGGGCCACAACTGTATCTGGTGTTCTTTGCTCACCATTCAACAAAATAAAGTTACTTCCTCTGCTCTTTCTTGTTCTGCTGCCACCACTGGGGGAAATTGCATTTCCCAAAGGTGAAAGATGTCTCCTGCTAAGCATGTATTAATGTCTTCTTCCAGTTAGTTTTTGCCCCTGTTGGAATGCTTGCTTCCACATCTCCTGCTGCAGTGTTGATACTGAAAAGAACAGATAACATCTGCAGCAAGCATACAGAACAAAACACGGTTCGCTATGCCACCCCATGCTTTTTATTTGTTATGTGCTGTTCCTGATGGAGGATGGTGAACCTGTAGTCCTGCTGCTGTAGTAGCTTGTGGAGTTATTTTGTCTTTCTGCAGGCATGGTGATTGGTTAGAAAGATACTTAATGGGCTAGAGAAGATAGAAGTAAGAAATGCTGTATATTCACAGGTCTGACAGAATCTAGGTTCATTTCATGGCCTTACTTTTTGAGCACCGAGCATCTAGCTAGAAATAAAAATCATAGAATCATAGAATGGTTGGGGTTGGAAGGGACCTTTAAAGATCATCTAGTTCCAACCCCCCTGCCATGGGCAGGGACACCTTCCACTGGATCAGGCTGCTGAAGGCCCCATCCAGCCTGACCTTGAACACTGCCAATGATGTGGCATTCACAGCTTCTCTGGGCAGCCTGTGGTTTTTAGAACCACAAAAGCTGCCTTATCGACTGTAGCTTGTTGTTCAGTATTTAAAAATCTATTTCACTTTGTTTTGAAAATTATTTTATGCTTTTCATTTTAGATGCATGATTGTCAATATAAAGAACGTTGCTAATTTTGCAATTTGATTTAAACAGGATAATTTGAGTCACAAATGTTTGTTTACGTCCATGAAACCCAAATCTTTTATGGAGCCTAATGCAGAATTACAATCTTACTTGATAATTTTATTTGTATTAATACAATAGGACTAAGTAAGTTTCTACTTTTCAGTTAACCTATTTAGTTGTAAAATCAATTCATTTACACTTTATGGACATGGTGTTCTGAAAAATTGTATTTAAAACATAACTGCTTTCCAGTAAACTAAATCATAACTTAATCTAACATAAAAAGTAAATGAAACAGAGCACCTAGTATTTATTGTGGAATGCTGAAATGTGATAGCTCTCAAGCAAAACACCACACTGTGTTTTGTGTGCATGTTTTTGGTTTTTTTCAAATGTCCTGAACGCTTCCTGAGAGCCCAGGCTTCACTAATTTATAATTCCTTGGGCATTGTGCACTGTAAGTTAATTTTGAGCATATCTAATTTTTCATGGAATGCAATAGGAATTTCCTGTGGATTTGTCAGCTCAAGTTATTTTTGAGGACTTAAACTCTCCACCTCCAATTTTGACATTCCCAGGAATTATGATAGTAACTTCTATTCAGATTCGTATATTTGAGGTTTTGTCAGTTCTGCTTTGTCTTATGGCATAGAACTTTCCCTTTCTCTGCATACTTAGGTAATTGAAGTTATTGTGTGAAGTAGAACTGAAGCTATTGCTATATGCTTAGCCAACAAAAAGTTTTCTCATATTTATGTTGCCTTGTCTCTTCCAGATTTTTTTTGTAGTAGTGATATTGTATACGAGTTCTTGAATGAAGTGACATATTCTGATGTATTTCCTCCCAATGTGGTCTTGTTATTGGGGTAGTTGGGAGCTCCACTGCTGAGAACATCAATCTGGAAATTAAATCCTTTGTTCTATTATGTTTGAGAAAGTTTCATGTGTTAGAGTTAAGAATTAGTAATACAAATTCTGATGGAAATTTCTTAAAAGACTGGAAAGGGGAGAGAGAGAAAAGGTTTGTAAATAATTTTGATCTCTCAAAATTTACTTAATCGTAGGCTTGGTTTTAAAGCCCAAGTACTTGGGCTTTAGAAGGATGGTGAGGCATTATTTTACAATTGATAACTTGATTTTCATCTTGTTAGTGGAAATGCCAGAGAAGCACCTCTTGTGAAAGGACATCATCATGGGAATGTCCTTTAACTTTTTGTTTCTTCTAATTTAAAGTGTTCAGCTTTGTGTGGAGCTGTTTGAGAGAATTATGTTGTAGATATAAGCAGTTCATGTTCCCTATCTCAGTGTGTTGCTTTGTTTTCCACAAGTTCTTGGTGCAAACTGCTTCTAACTAAAAACCTCTGCAACTTTTCTCCTAAGGTTTGTTGGCATCTAAAGCTGTTGTTGTGGATGGTGCTGAAAAAAAGGAAGGCAACAAAGAAACAGCTCCAGTCCTGGAGCAGGTATGAAATGGTAGAGTTTGATTCTTTTGCAAGGTTCCCACTGGAGTGTGCCATGGAGATGTAGTACCTACAACATTAAAATTTGCCCCTTCAGATATAACAGGGAACTGAAAATTGATCTTATGTTTACATTTCTGGCAGAGCCAGAAGTACGGAATTTACTTGTCTCTAAACACAGTGTTGACTTGGATTTCAGTAATCAGCTTTTGTGTTAGAAAACTAACAGAAAACAAAGAAAAATGAAGTCTCCATGCAACAAATGTGAGGAGACCAGTGTCCTAAGGTCCAGTTTTATAGCTGGAACCATGACCATGACCGGCTTAGGAAAAGGCCCTTACACAAATTTAATTTGTGTTTGAAACAGGGTTTTTGACATCACATAGAACTTCTTTTAAAAGAAGTTTCTTTTTTATTGTAAGAATTTGGTGTTGTAGGCTTGTATGTGTTTTATGAACTGCTCAATGAGCCATACATTTTGCAAGGGTGTGTATTTTAATAAATACAAAAAAGAAACTTTTAAATAATGTTAAGGGTCTGATTTTTAAACCTGCATATTTGCAGAACCTGAAGGCTGCCCTTTTATCTTTGGCTTATTCCATTGTGTTCAGGCATTGCTTGACTCTTGAGTTGTGCATTATCTTGCATATTAAAAGGGCTGTGAATGCCTAAGCATGGTAAAGCAAGCTAAGGATGAAGAGTCATCTCAGTTCAGGACATCTTTGTTTTCCAGTGATTTAAATCAGAGCCTTAATGTAGTTTTAATACAGCTTTTTTGTATTCATTTTCATTCTTCTTTAACAGCAGCATTTGAATAAAATAGACTTGCTGCCTGCAATTCTTTAAAGAGCACTTCTGTTCTTAAGCCCCAGCACACTCTATGAACAGTCCCTACCCCAAACTTTATTTGATATTTTGGTTGTACTGGTTCTTTAGAGCTGATATATAATTGCATTGCTGTGGTTTTTCCATTGACGCTGCGTTGGATGCGAATCCTGTCAATGGAACATGATTTTCTGTTTTTAATGCTGTCACTGTAACGGCTAACTGAGCCACTACGGTGTCAATGCATTGACCGATACTTTGCATAAAGGTTTACAATGTATTGACATGACATTCCATTTCTCAAATTTTTGCATATTAAAGATGCTATGATTTTATTGCTACTGTGTGTGATATTTTCAATGTGCAAAAAACTGTGAAATGGCTTACAGCATGCTGTTTTTGGAAGAATCATTACAATGTAAATCTTATCATGCAGAATCCCATTAAGGTGAATGGGACTTTGTGGTTTACATAGACTGTGTATGCAACAGTATAAACTACAGTGCATATTTACTAAAACCTTTTTGTTACTTCTTGAACTTAGTAACTCGGCTGTTTATGTTTTATTGATTAGACATAAAAAAAGATGTCTCTGTTATTGTTTACATGCTAATGGTCTGAAAAAACTAATTTTTGGAAATACTAGTTATGCTCCTTTTAAAGAGGCATCTAAAATCCCAAATTGTCCTGTTCCTTTGCTTCTAACTAAAAGCAGAAACTGCACAAATATTTAAATGATTAACTGTGGGGGGGGAAATTTTTGAGCTTAAAACTTTTTTTCACTAACTTCCTGCCCAAACTCAAATTAAAATGGCCGAGTTATAAACCTCCCCATAAGGTTTTCCAATAGCAAAGCTGACATTCCTTAGAGGTTTTGTCCGCTACTGCTATAAAATTGAATGGGTAAAATATCTTGTAGGTTTTTTTATAATGTAATACAGAACATGGTAGAAGTATTCAGGCCAGTAGCCGAAAACTGACTTTGTTGGAAGTTTATTTTATTTATATTTATATATTTTTAGTTTTCACTTGTCTTAAACCCAAAACCTCAGACGATTAGCTGCAGATACAGTAGTTTATTTAACTGTATTAGGGTATGTCATGTTATATTTCCTTTTGACCAAGACCTGGTTAGATGAATAACATTAATTCATTAAGGTTTTTAATGTTAATTTGTCCTGTTAAGAGGTTAAGCACCTTATCAAAATATTAATTTAATTTTTTTAATCTTGTTTAAATAACTTTGTAATTTGAAAGTAATGGATGCTGTAGTAATGTCTTTCACATCTGTGAAGATGAACAATAAAATTGTTTATTTACAAGTTACGACTCTAATTAATTTCTGGTAATACCTCTCATAACCAGCATAGGTATACTCTACAGTTCATGGAATATTTTGTTTAAATGAATAAACTGCACTTAGTACATGTGTAATTGAGTTATTCAAGGTAGAACTGATGTCTGCTGAATGGGATGTTTTGCAACGGATCTTTTCATGATACTTCCAGCAAGCGATTCATGTAGCATTCAGGGGTGCCCTTTTACAGAAATAGAATGTGCACTTGTGGGTTTTTGTTTTACTTCCCCCCCCCATTGGAACATGGAAAGTTCCAGTGGAGAATAAAATTGCCATTTATAACAAAACCCAATAATACCCGCAAATAATCAGAAATGTGATGTTTGTAGTTTGGATAAAGTGGTGCACACATTCTAGAAATACCTTCCTACTTTGTTAGTTATGGTTTTATTAGATGGTACTATGCTGTGTGATGTAACTGGGACAAGAAAGGGGACAGGTTTAAGAAATTATGTTCAGATATTGTAGTTTGCCATTACTGGGCAAGTTGTAACACATGCACAGTTTATTCAGTAAAGTAGGAAGTACTTCCAGTTAAAAATCCAAAATGCTAATGTCTGTCAATGCATGCTAATTGTTTACAAATAATAATTCAGTATGTGTGTTAAGGATGAAAATTGATGAAATTGGAAAGCTGCATTATATGGTTTTTTTTCCTTTTTTCTTCAAAAACGGTTTTAACTCTTTATCTGCTCATTTTTCCCCAACAGTTAGCAATCTATTTAACCCTGTGGTGCTAGAAGTTGTGATTTCTTCATGTGTTTGCACAAACATATAATGTGGTGAAATCCAGACTCCCAGCACTGAAAGGGGTTATTGTGAGAGTGTGTTCAGTATTTGGAAACTTTTATTGTTTTCAGACATTCCTTAAAGGAGCATTATCAACTTTTTCAGGTTCTTCTCTAGAAATGAAATTCGTGTTAAAGTTTGCCTGAGGAACTTTTAAAATTTTTTTTTTACTGTGGTCAGGGAAATGACTGAAGGGAAGATCTTGGCAACTTTTTTTAGAACTGCAATCCTCTGAACAAGGATTGCTTACTCATAGCAGTGCAAAAGCCTGTCAGAGTTCAAGGAGTGTCTGGATGACGCTTTTAGTCATATCGTTTAGTGTTAGGTAGTCCTGCAAGGAGCAGGGAGTTGGACTTGATCCTTATGGGTCCCTTCCAAATTGAGATATTCTATGATTGTACATCAGTGTATGTATTCTAGCTTGTAACAAGCGTTTTCCCAATTTATACTCTGAGGCAGCACTGACGGTCCTAGTCTACTGAGGATGAAAGAGACAGAAACTAAGACTGGTGAATTGTTAAAATGGGAATAGAGGAAAAATGTTTTGTTTTCAGGCTTTTTGCATATATTTCAAATAGTAAGAAATGAAGGTGTTCTGAATGCTGAAATTAATTGATAGTGCTCCTTTAAAAAAATGTTTAATGTGATGAATTTTAAATAGTTTTCATTTGTACTGAAAATAATGTTGCTTTAAAATGTTTTGAATACTAAAATTGCTTTTAAAAAGATCAAAATAGAATACAAGAAACTACAGCGAAGAAACTGAAATAAAAGTATCAATTTTTTATTATTTATTCAGGAGATTTCACCTAAACCACAAAGTCAGAAAAAAAATGAAGCTGATATTAGCAGTTCTGCCAACATTCAGAAACCTGCACTGTTATCCTCAACTTTGTCTTCAGGAAAGGCTCGCAGCAAGAAATGCAAACAAGAATCTGGAGATTCTTCTGGGTGTATAAAGCCCCCTAAATCACCACTTTCCCCAGAATTAATACAAGTCGAGGATTTGACGCTGGTCTCTCAGCTTCCTTCTTCTGTGATAAATAAAACTAGTGAGCACAGACATTTTAAAAAAAATACCGTAATTACTTATAAGAGATACAGAAATTTTTTTTGGTTGTAAATCGCTATTGCTTTTAAAAATGAATCTGCTTTAAATAAAAGGTCGAAGCGGGAGATTTAGGGGTAGCTCAGTATTTTAAAAGTCAAGTCACATAATAAGGCATATGAATTACTCTACCGGAAATAATACATTTAAATAATACATTTATATTTATAGAGTCGTGGCTTTTAATGGTTGGCTTTCCCTCCGGCTTAAATCTCCACATTAGTATTAACAGTGATAGAGGAAAAATCAAACCTCTCTTCTGAAGGGGCCTGATTCATTAAAAAGAAAAGACTTACACCTTGGTTGTGGACCTTTCCCTCTCTGAGAAATTCCATATTTAGCAGGCTGATGTGCTGTACCTGTTGGCTGTGGCATTCTTTACCTTATGTGATATTTCCTCCAAATATGATGCGAAAGAGAAGATAGATTTGAGATCTGTGGTGGGGAAATATAAAAAAATCAGGTTTCTTTGTCTCAGAACAATACCATGGGTTGTTCAGCTTCTTAACATGTATAACTGATTTGCAAAGTACCAAAATACTGGTTCTATTTCTATAATTTTTATTTCTATTTATTTATTTCTATAATGTTTTTGAGATTACGTTAGGTTTTTAGTGTTGCTTAGGGTCAGGCTTTTTGTTGCCTGAAGAACATTAAATGATGAGGCCAAGAGTTAAAATAAATATGGGTTCCAGTAAGTCATTTCTGTTTCCCTTTTAGAATAGTGAATGAGGATGGAAGACTAAACCTGCATTGTGTGCTCCCCTTAACCTTGACTTGGTATTTTCCCTTAGGAGATAAGTTTCTTTTAATCTTTTCTCACAGATAAATTTAAATGAATGGGAGAGGGAGGGGTATAAATTCAGCCATCTTTATTCAGGACACATTGGTATAAGTTGTATTTTGTCCCCACAAAATATTAGTGGTCATCTATATTTTAATATGCCTTCCCTTCCCGCCCCTAAAATAATGGTAAGTAGTTTTCCTTGAGCGTGTTTGTATTTTAGATTAAGTTGGACTTCTCTGTAGCAATATTCAAAAAATTAGTGAATTTAAAAATTGGTTACTTAAGAGATTAGATCTTGTTAGTGCTGTCTTGTAATCTTTGACTTCTGAGTCTTTACCACCTCTAATGGAAATTTAATTTTGCTGTGTCTTTATTTTTAAATCTGTACATCTTTGACTCTAAAAACTGCTTAAGAAAAGGAGAGAACAGTGATTTACAGTGTAATAATGACTTATATGTTTTCCAAGGCAAAATTTTGTAAAACTGGGTAAAATTGGAGAGATATAGGGGAGCATGGTTTTTTGTTTTTAATGAATCAGGCCTATATTAACCTATATCAATCCTCCCCACACTTTTTCTTTTTTTTAAAAGTATAAGGTTCTTGAGCATTCTTACTGTGCCATGCATTGGCAATGTGCATTTGAAATATAGCTGGAGTATTGATAATAGGTTAGCAGAAGATGGGAGGTGGGATATAAAATTAACCACTGCTTTTGATTATTTAAGTTGTGTGTTACCACTATCCATGACTTTTTAGATCTTTAACTGTGATCATTTGTTCTGTTTACTGTTAAATCCTATTGCCCCCTTCCATTATAAGTAGCCTACTCTCATGGTTTGTATGGGGGGGTTCTTATTGTAAATACACTGTTTGCCTAAACCAACAGCCTTTTTCAGTGGGGAAGTAGATGCCCTAATAATGTATAATAAGCAAAAAGCAGAATTATATCTTGAGCATAACTCTTTTTTTTGCTCCTGGTAGTCACGCTTTTTAATTACTTTTACCAGTTCTGCTGTGACTACCAGCTTTGCAAATAAGAGCTAAAGTACTCCCCATCTTTAGATCTCAAATACTGCGGTAAGATTATGGTATATCTCTCTGCTTCATGAACATTGAAAGATCTCTTTTTAGGTCCATCACAGCCAGTGAATTCCCCTAGATCCTACAAACATAGCCAACGGAGAAGAAGATCACAGCGTTTAGCCACTTGCTCCTTGCCTGATGATTCTGTAGAAAAAGTTTCTTCTCCCTCTTCAATTACTGATGGAAAAGTGTTCTCCATCAGTGGTCAAAACCAACAGTCATCAAAATTGGAGGGTAATGTATCTTAATCTAATAAAGAACTGCCCAAGAGAAATTGAATCATAAAAATTAGACCTTTCACGGTTTTCATCTAATGGGATATTTTGACTTATTGTAGCTAAAGCTGTATGCTGTTCCTATGTTATGTAACGCTGCAATCCAAACTGTTATTTGTTGGACCTATGTATCTTTTTTAATATTACATTTTTTCTTTTATGTAGTACCTGATGTTGCTCATATGTCCCTTGAGAAGCGTGGACCATGTCTCCCTCTTGATTTAAGCCGTAGTTCGGAAGTTACAGCACCATTATCCACAGAATCCACTTTCCGTAATGAATATCCCAGTAAAGACAAGGAAGATATTCAGATGATTACATATCTTTCTTCCAAAGCAGTAACTGATGGAAGAGTAGCTACAACAGCGTCAGGTAAAGAGATTCAGTATACAACCAGTTAGGTTTATAGTTGTAGGGCTAAAACATGTATGTATTCAGTCACACAGAAAGAAAGGATACTTTTGTTCCTTTCTGCACACTCACAAACCTGCCACTTGTTCTGGATTCCATCCATCTGCATATTCGTCTTCCACTGCCTTTGAGCTGCATTAGCACTTTTTCTAACACACTTTTAAGGGGGACCTGAGAGTGTGGAATATGAAAAGCAGTATTTCTTTAAAAAATATTTTGTATTGTTAAAATATTAAAACTTGTAAAAATAATTTATGAAGTTGTTTACTAACATACTAATACATACTACATATAGATGTACTCATTGATCTTGTAGCTTCAGCTTTAAAACTTAGTAGAATTTTGCGAGGCTATCAGCATTCCTCTACCTTTGCTTTTGTTTGCAGTGGAAATTTTGTCATTTGCTTGCTACGAAATGTTACTTGAAAATACTTTTGAAAAATACTCTAAAACTTATATAGACTTGGTTCACCCTCACAGAGTTAGCATACAGCCCAATACTAGAACTCTGTGCTGCCTCTCACTTTTAACAGTTTACTGGCTACTGAGGTTTAAGTGAATCACTTGGATAGAGGCAATTAAAAGATTTGGGGAAGGGTTTACATAGTGATTTGCAGACCCTAAAAGTGGATTGTTTTCATCCAGTGTATGTTAGGCATCCATATACTTTTTTAATTGGCTTCCAAGAAAGAATTCTCTCAAAAGCCTTTTTTTTTTTTTTTTTTTTTTTTTAAATGAGAAAATTCTTCAATAAATTAAGAGGAGGGAAAAAAACAAGTTGTTGTACTCTTCTGGGGCAGTTTTTGGTAAATGTGATCGATAGTAAGGGAGGAGAATGTGACCTTAAAATATATAATTATGGCACTCAAACCATAACTTAGTCTTATCGGGGAGGGTGGGGGGTGGGGAGGGAAACAACAGCTTTGCATTAAGCTGATAGTATAGCTGCAGTGCTCAATAGGTCAGTGAAACATTTTATTTGGTACGTACAGCCCCTTCTTGGGTGTCTGCCCATACATACTCCCACTGAAAGTCTGAAGTGATTGCTTCATCCAGTTGTAGCATAGCTATTTCACCTGCTGTAGCAAAAGCTGGGTAGGATTCTTGGATCAATATTGCATAGATTAAAATAGGTGATTTTAATTATCCTTTCTGTCTCTGAAAAAAACCCCTATTAATATCTTATGTTAATTTGTCTAAATAAGGGTTATGGCAATTTCTAATGAGCTGCCACTTAAGGTTTAAAAATATTACTTAATTTCTCATGTGAAACCATGTGACAGTCTTCGTTTGCATTTGATACATTACATAGCAGTAGAATCGCAGATTCCTGGGAAAATTACTCCTGTAAATGTGTGTTTATCTTCTGTCTTCTGCCACTAAGAGAAGTGCTTTTGGGAGTTGTATATTTGCCCACCCATAGAAGGAGATCATAAAAGAGACCAACAGCTTTCAACTACCATCTCTTTCTTCTTTATTAGAACTCATTTCAGTTACTAGTAATTTAACTTCTGACTTTTCTGATATGTTTTCTGGATCATTTAATGTGGAGTTGGTAATGCTGATGGGTATCTATTTTGTTGCCCACTTCGGTCATGGGACTGGCTTGGAGTCTGAGCGAGCTGGTTCTAAACCCAGCATCCATGAGTACACTTATACCTGTTTATTTGTTGAGCTAAGTCTTGGTCACAGCTGAGCCTAATTAAAGAAATAATATGTTTAAATTATAGTCACCTTTATTTATGTCTCAAAAATATCTGACATGTCGACACACTTTGTGTCAGGGGAAAACAGTCCTCGACAGAATTATCTCTTATTACTACTTGAGTCCAGAACGGGAAAATGGAAGTGCTTGCAACCTATGCTAGAGGATACAGTTTATACTGTAAAGCTTAATTTTAATTTAAAGCTTTTATTGGATCCACATGATTTTAAGAGTTATAGGCTCTCAAGGAACTGATTTGCCAGCTACCTTTTTGTCTTCTGGGTTTTTGTCTTCTGGACAGACCTGCGTGTTGTTCCTAATTTTCATGTATTACAGTTTTCCTCCATGCAATAGAAGTCTGTCTTGAGCTTTCATACTGACTTTTTGTCCAAACGTTAGAAGTCTTCAGAAGTATGCAGCCCAGCATCCACTTGAGCAATATAAGCTTTGTGGGCTGAAAGACTAATCTAAGCAGTTTGATATCTTTGAGAGATTTCATAGAAAGTTGTGGAGCTAGCTGCCCCTGTCAGTAGTATCTCTAGGACTCTGCAGCTGAAGTTCATGTGTCTTCTGGGTTCATCTCAGGCTTCTAACTCTGGTGAAACTTGTGTCCTATCCTTATATTTTTCTTAGAAGAAGGAAAATGTAGGGTTTAAGTTCAGGTTTGAAAACTCTGGAGTTACTCTACACTGTTGAATAGTTGTGTTCCTTGCTTTAGAAAGCATCTTTTTACTTTTGAAATAGCACAGGTTCTCAAAATCATGTTACTTAAGCACACATTGTTTTACCAAATTCTTGCATGTTTCAGGAGAATGAATAGAATCCACTCGGTTTATCACTACTTTTCCTGTTCTAATAAACCTGTTTAAACAATGGCAAGATAATATATAAAGGAGAGGTGCCCAAAGCTTTCTTTTCTCATTCCTGTTGATGCTTGAAATAGAGAAAAGTTAATTTGCATTATACAGGAACACCTGCCTGCTGAAGTGTAATTTAATATATTGCATTGTGAGTCTATAGATTACAATTTGAGAACTCTAGTGTAAAATCCAGACTATCCTATAATTGCTTTTTTTCTATTTTAAATCTGTGTCCTTTTAAGATATTTCTGCTGTTTAGATTTTATTGACAGAGTCTGGACAGATCTGGTATTCTGGATTTTGACAACACTATGAAATTTGCCGAGTGTGCTTAAATTGGACCTGCTGTCTTTGTAATCATTGAAGTAGCTAACTGTAGATAGTTTCAGAAATTATCCATAAGTTTGTTGTTGAAAATGATGCATTTTGATGACTTTTTTATTAAAAAGATACTAACTTGGTGTTTTTCAGAGGGGAGAGATGAGGTGCACTGAAGTGCAGAAGCATAAATGGTAACTCATAGTATTAATATGTAGATTCCTTCTCAGAATCATTGCTCAAAAAGAACAGCACAAAGGGCAACACAACAGTGTAAAGGCAAGAAAAAAGCACGGTGATCAATTCCTTCAGTCCACAGGCTACATGGAAGTCCTGTGCTCTTTGGTAGACACTGGTATGCTACCAGTTCATTACTGAACAGAGGTACTGCTTTGCCTAAACTGGTGCATGGACCTACCTATATGTATTGCATACATAACTAAGAATCCTTGCTTTCATTTGTCAGGCTGCTTAAAATGTAGGCAACTGGCCTTTTTATCACTTAGCCTTTCAGAGACTTTAAATTCGCAGTCCGTCTAAATACATGCAAAACACTGTAGTTTTCCAGTTCTGACTACATGAAGTTCAGACCTTTCTGTAGTTGTAATTTTCTTTAAATTTATGATCTTTTTTTCTTGGTTTCTGTAACTCTACACCATTTGTGTTAGTTTAGCTGTTATGTATTGAACAAACAATTTCAGCAAGCAATCTGGTTTTAAAATAGAAGTAAAAGGAAAATACTGTTAACGTTTGCTAATATAGCTATATAAATATAATAGTAATATAACAATATTATCATTAGCTGTTATTTTCTGTTCTAGCTCAGTCTAGATTATTTTGCTGGTAGGGTAGCATTAGGTTAACTATATGGGAGAAATTTGCACTTAGGCTAAAAGAAAAAGCAGTGTAGACTTTTACATAACTTTATTCATAACAGTTTACTGTAGCAGGAACAAGAAATGGCTGACGTACAAAATTTTCAGAAAATGAGATCAGTCGCTTTTTAATAAACTCTTGCTAGTGTTGTTAGTTATGCTGCTTTTAAGAGGTATCTAGACTCTTAGTGAACTAAAGCTCTTGTTACTTTGGAGCTTTTTGTTTTACTCCAAACATCTAGTGACAGTCAGCTTTACTCCTGAATTTGAATGTCTGCCATTCTAATCTCTTCCCGGAAGTTCTCAGCTGATTCTTGGGGTAGTTTGCTGAAGGCAAGCAAGAACTTTTCGTATTTCTTTTCCTAAAGAGATCGTTTTGTACTGGTATTAATCTGTAATATGTATCTGAAGTGCATTTAGATATGAAATTCATCCTATGCACTGGGAATTCAAAACACTAAATTAATTATGATAGAACCATGAATTATGCTGGTCACATTATGATTTAAATTGTATATTAATGTCCATGATGATGTTTCTGTTATTGGGAAAGCTGAAACATCAAAAGCCATGGAATAGAGTATCACGCAACAAAATAAGTCTCTTCACATTGGTATAATTTATTTTAATTTGCTGAACTGAAATAAGCAGTGCCACTAAAAGCCTGTCTGTGCTGCTGCTCTTGTAGCACAGCATCCTGTTCCGTGCCTGTGCTTGCATGAGTGGGGCTTGTGTCACTTCACCATGCCAGACCAGGAGAGGTATCATTGGAAACGTGTCATAAACCGAACTGGAAAGTACTGTGGTTTGCATTTATTTTTAATCTGAAATCAGTCTTCTAATAATAAAATTGATCTTGGAACAGTGACATAATCAGTAGTTTATCAAGTCTAATCTCTAAGCATCTTTCTGTCTGCTGAGTGTTAATTGCAGACCTCCCACGCTTCACTGTGTGGGAAGTGGCTGACTGGACCCCTCAACAGGAATCAAATTGCAATTAAAAGTAACAGTTAAAAAAAAAGGTAATATTTCTATAAAGGAAATTTTTTATAACCTAATATTTATCTTGCTGTATTTGTTACTTGCCCTTCAGACTGTGATTGTCTACTCTGTCTAATTCTGTGGTTAATTGTAAGGCATAGTGATTGCACAGTTGAAAATTAGACTTTGCAAGCCTCAACACTTTATTTAGGATTTAAGAATTTAGGATTCTCAATCTAGAATGATTTCTGATTAATAAAAGTAAAAGCCAAGAATAACATTGCAGTGTATGCAGGCATAATAGTATTTTCTCTTTTCACATTACTGTAGAAAGGCAGTCTAGAGAGCTCTGTCTTTGAGATAGATATTTGTGTGACTGTAGCAGATTTCTGCTTGTCATAAATATTCCCTCAAAGAGTTACTTAGTTACTAGCTGATTACTTTGTCAGATGTGCTTGTGTTGAAAATTACTGACATACTGAAGTTTGTTGTGTTGTGGCTATCGATAGCAGAGCACATTTGAATGTCTGAGGTCAGGATTTCGTCTGAATAATGAAGTTTAAATACTAATTAATCTGATATTGAGGCTAAATTTCTCTTGAGATTTTTTTAGATGGAGTATTCTTGCTTATTTTCATCAAAATGGCAGTGACCTAACTGAATTACGTGCATTTGGGTGATCCTTTTGTGCTCTTTTTAGAAACGAGATGACGTTGATAGCATGATGATGTGGAGAAGTGTCACTTTTTTTATTTTACTGAGGTGCTAAAATATACTCATTGCTTCACAGATGGCAAAGCAGTTCAGTCCTGTAGCAGAGACAAATGTTAATTAGGAAACCCAAGAATAGAATAATTTGGATAATGTTTTGTGTCGATGATAAGTATCCCAGCAAGCTAAGTCCACTTGAAATACAGACAAAGGCAAGAGCTGGAATAGTAGACCACTCTTGAAAGGATTATGGTCTTAGGTGAGATTGTTGATTTGAGGTAGTGGAAAGGCTCAGGTAACCTCAGCCATGGTCATGCAGCTTGTGTCTTGTGTCAGAAGCCAGCATGTAGAACTGAGCAGCTGCTGCTGGCTAGATTGCATGGTATGGTGATGTCTTGCATCTTGCAGCTGGGAACATCTGGCATTTAAAAGTGCTGTGTGGTGTGGTAGGTGATGCAGCACTTTCTATTGTTCTTGGTGCCCCTGTGGCTTTCTCACTCTGTGGCATTTTGATTGTTTTCCTGAGAAGGCTACCTAGAAGCTGGAGTAAGTTCGTGTAAGGTGTATGTTGTATCGTAGTAGAATTGAGTTGGTCTGTCCAAGCCTGGAAGGCTGCCTTACAGAGACAGCCCTAAGATGTTCTTGGCTTTTCCCCAGAATCTTTTATGATGATGAATTTACTAAATTATCTTAACACTGTTTATTTAAATGGTTTTTGTTTTTTTTTTATTACTGAATATTTAAAAAAAAAAAAATGAAAAGAAGGAAGAGCTCAAAGAACCCATTCTAGATCAGCTTCATATTTTATCTTATTATCTTGACCGCTAGTATGCTAGCAGGTATTTTTCAGGATTTTTTTTTTTTGGTTCAGCGCTTTAACCCACAAGTGGTTTTTTTTACATGCTGATACTTTTGTTGGGCTCCTGAGTTGAGAGACACCAAAGGTGTCTCATGCGTCCAATTGTTTACAGCTGGCGTTGAAAAACCTGAACCCCATATGACTTTGCAGAGATGCATTTTTGTACAGGATGTCCTCAGCATGGTCCTGAAATGTCCTCAATCGTCTGAAGATTAGGCTTTCCTAATAATATTTAAATGAAACTTAAAGCTCTCACAATATTGATGAACATGGTAATAGAGTTTTGAATGACCTCAATAATGTTCTTTATAAATAACTTTTTTCTAGTTTAGTTGAAAATTATAATTTGAGTTTTATTTTACTGTGTTATTTCCTAATTTGCATCAAAGATTAAAAATAAACTAAATTTTTCACTGAATAAACTTCTCTGAATAGTGCAAGATAGGAATTGTCAATATATGATGCTGAATCCTGACAAATTATCACTGTATGCTGCATGTAATTCAAATGTGGATTAAATACACACATGAAAGACAGTGAATGGTTTAAATATTATTAAAATCAATGAAAAATGCAATAAGCAAAAGTGTAAATTTTACACATAGCACTAAAAATGTTGTACCAGAGCTCGGTTTCTCTGTTCAGATAATGGAACGTTAACTTGTGCTGACATTGTCAGTATAATTTCTTTAACCCTTACTGTTGACGTGGGTTTCTATTACAGTGAACTAAAAAGGAAACAAAAAGGCTTAAAAGCAGCAGCAAAAGTACACTCAAACAGTACAAGTAGTTTAAAAGTGAGTGCAAGTTCCAAAACAGACGAAGAACCTTCTGTGGCATGTATTGTCTTGTATGTAAGACTAAGACCTAGGCATTCATATGCAGTAATTATATGTTAAGTGTGATGATATTATTACCAATACTTGACATTTCAGTGATCTGACCCAGCCAGTGATCTGGCTGCAATACTTACAGAATGCCTAGTAAATCTGTCTTCTTGTTTTCAGCACCCTCGTCCCATGTACATGCCTTGCATCTGGAAATGCCTTTAACCAATAGTCTAAAGTTACCCAAAGGGAATAGTAAAAAAAAGAGGTCTTCCACATCAGTGAGCTCTGAAGGGACAGAGATACAGTGCTCTGTGCCCATAAAGGAGAAATGTTTTGAGAGTCTGAAGGAGAAAATATTAAAGAACGTGATTGAGAAGGACAAGCATTCAGAAGTTGGTAAACGACCATACTTTTTGTTTCCAGTGCTTTAGACAATAAAAATAATTGTAAAGTGACATTAAAAATAATTTTGTTTGTATGTTTCTTCTTATTAAGTGCCGTTAGGACTTTTTATGGTCTAATGACTTTTACAAGACAGTGGGTCATCAGCCAGACATTGCACTTATGTCATATTCTTCAATTTGCAGGTGCAGTGAGAATGGAAAGAAAAGGGAAACTGGAAGAGAAAAGTTCTTCAACGTATGGTATGTACAGAGCAATAATATTTTTATGAAAAAAGGAAAAATTCTCTAACACTTTGTCTCTAAAAAGCAAACATTAAAAGCGTAAAATATTTTCTGGGCCTAGCTGCACTTCTGTTTGTTTAGGTCTTAAAAACAGTTTTTATGTATATGATGAGTTTATAGTAGAAGAATAATTTTATAAAAGAAGATGAAATTGCCCATAGGAAGGTTTTGGAAGGATCCAGAAGTACCTATGAGAGGCCTGGAAAAAAAAAAGTTTGTGTTTGGTTTTTTTTAGTGGTACTGCCTTTATTTCCTTGTACTGACTGATTTGGGCGGGGGGGTGTGGAGAAAACAGTTGGGTGTAACTGGCAAAACATTTGGCAATTCTTGAAAGAAAATGTAAAATAAAGAGTGCTTTAGTTTTATTCTGTGTTTAAAAAAAAAAATAAATTCAGATAATCAAGAATTCCTACGTGATTATACCTTGTTTTTCCAAGAAGTAAAATTTCTGTTTTTGTATTCCTCAAGAAGATAGTAAGACTCCAATTTGTGTGCAAGAAACAATCCTTAAATACTGACTTTAAGGATTTATTTTCTGTAACAAGTCAGTTTCCTCATTATTTATCTCACTGCTGATTACTTAGAAGATGATTATGGAGTGAAAATGTTGCGGGATGTATTTTGTCTTGGGAGAATTAACAGAATAAATAGATTTCCCCCTCCCCCCCCGAGACAAAGTACTTGTCCTGACGCGTATACCAACAGTGGTTAGAAGTCAGCTGCAGTGTAAAAAATGTATCATAAATTTTAGTCAGAATCAGTTTTCTGTGAGGATGTCGCCATGTAGTAGAAAGTGCTGACAGCATCAGCAATTTTGTGATACTAAAATTTACTTCAAATGACTTTCTGTAGGTCTAATATGTGTTCTTGAGACAATGTTATCTTTTTAGTTTGGAATTTTGCACTTTTGAAAGCTTTTTTCGTTTGCCCAAACCTTTTTGTTATAAGCTGTAAGTAAAACAGATGTTATAAGCTATTTAAATAATGTCATTTATTTTGTGTGCTTTGCTGTATCTTCTGCTATGATGTCTCATTTGGAAATATTTACAGTGATAAAATGTTGTTTGTTGAGATTCCTTTGAACTATTCTACCAGCAATTAATAAGAGACATGCCCAAGATATGAAGTAAATTAACTGAATCATTTTGATCTGACTAGGCAACTGGAATACTTGATCTTGAATGTCATGTTTAGGTTAAGCCAAATGAAGCAAGTAATTTGGAATGGTACTGCTGTTTTAAAATGATTAATTTTTATTTCAGGTAAAAAGAAAGAAAAGGAAAAGGAGAAAAAAGAGAAGAAGGAGAAAGATCATAAATCAAAACAGAAAAAGAAGAAGAAAAAAAAGAAGAAATCTAAACAGCATGGTAAGTTCAGTTTACATTATTTTTAAATAAGCAAAACCACTCAGTGTATTTATGGCATTAGATATTAAAACTTGTTTCTAAATATGAATGCCAAATTCTAGAAATTTCAAAGAATAAGTTTTGGCCTTAAATGTTGAAAGGGCACTTAGTCTATGACCTCATTTTTGTGTTTATAGCCTGTCTCTATGTGATAGACATAGATATTTCATAGATTTTTTTTTTCTTCATTCAATAGATATGCTCGCTCTTATCTCTTCAAATTCTTCATTTGAAGCTCTGTATACACATCCTACCTATTTTGCCTGGACATTAAAATTATTCTAGTATCTAGTCTGTTGCTGAATTTCAGTGGTTTACTATATAAAATGCAGCCCCTCCTTAACAGTTAATCCTTAACAGCCGAGGTTGGTGTCTCTGCAACAACCTTATCTGTTGTCTTGATAAATGGTGATTCCATTTGTCTTCATCTTGCTTCCCTATTCTGATTCTTTGATCATATCACTCATCTTTTTCTTTTCTCTATTATTTCCGTTCCCTAGAAGGCCAAAAATAATTTGTTTTTTAGATATGAGGCTCTAGGTAGCTTGTGCTTTTTTAACAAAACAAAAAACCCCTTTCAAACCATATTCTGTGGTTTTTTTTGGTTTGTTTTTTTTTTTTTTTTTTTACTCCTTGTTTAACTCCTGTAGGGTGTGGTTTAAAGTTTTAGCATCATTCCTTCTGTAACTCTCCTTGGCGTGATTTCTGTGGAAAAACTGAAAACGTTTGGGTTTTCGTTTTTTAATAAAAAGATAACTATCCTGCTGACCAGTACAGTTCTATTGTTTCATTGTATTTCTTCCCCTTTTCTACATTCTTTGGTTCTTTTAATCTCCCATAAAATCATGTTACATGTTCCTTGGTTTACCTTTTTTTGCATCCAGTTGCAGCACTATGGCAATAAAAATAACAGCATGAGCAAACAGACTTATTCTGTCTTTTCTTCTTGCCAAAGACTGAACTTCTATTTTTTGTGTACTATGCCTGCTTACTTCCAAAAGTGCTTCAGGACTTAAAATAATACTACTTATCTTGCAGCTGGTTTTTGTGTGGTGGTTTTTTTTTTTTTTTTTGAGAACATCTTTAAATACTCAAAAATTTAAAAATGAGAACGTAGACTGTCCTTTCTATGCCTGTCAGATTGACTTTACTTTTGTGTACATTGAGAGTGTACTTTCCTAGATATCAGTCATAATAACTTTGATTAAACTTTCTTAAAATATGAGAAGGTGAAAATTCAAAACCTGAGGAAAAATTTCTAGAAAATTGTTTGACAAGACTGTATAGAAAAGCCCTGTGCATTAAAAGGAGCTTCTGACCAAAGACTTTTTAAAGATGCCTTGTGGATCTCTAGAGTAGTTATGTGTTTGTCCAAAACTTGTGCTATAACATGAAAATGCTCCAAAATCATGCGGTGCTTGAATGTGAACTGCAATAATCTAGGTTTCATGTACGTCACCATCTTTATATTGGAGTAATACAATTTTAAACTATAAACTTAATTGCTTATTTTACCTGAAAATTATTGGGAGTTTTTTACTTGCACTGGGAAGGCATCTAAGCATTTGCAAGAAGATACTGGTAAATGCTAGGTATGCAAGAGCCGAAGAAAAGAACAAACACCCCAAGACCTTATGCAGTCCTGGCTACTTCATCTGTGATTATTGAAACATGGCAGAGTGAGTTAATATTCTCTATGGGTTCTGGTTTTAGGAAGATGTTCAAAAGTAATGTATACAGCAATATCCTCAGTAGTAGTTTGATGAGAGTGAGAAAGATGTTTTGTAGTTCTTCATCCTTTGAGTATATAACATTGAGTGTTGCGGTAAAAGAGTTTGAAAAAGAACTTGCATAAAAATAAGCAAAATAATGATTGAAGTATTTGAAAAAAGATCTTTTGAGCAGAACTTTTAATAGGTAACAAGTTAAGCTACAGATTTGAAATAAGGTCAAAACTACAAATGTATATTTTGTAATGGGGAAACATTGATAAAGTATTTCCCTGAGCCTTCTGTTTCATATATTTCCAAAGAAAGAGGTAAATAGGGAAGTTTTCTGTCATCTTTGTTGAATCCTGGAATTTAGAAGAATCATCAGAAAAGTGTGATGGTAGTGCACAATTTAGAAGGTTTGGGAGGAGATGGTCAGAATGGTGATTCTCATCTGAGCACGTGATGCTCCGCTGTTTTGCAAAGCACTGTGCTGGAGATCAGAAAGCCTAAGGCTTTGCACTGTCTGGGGTGCACTTAGTTCTCTGGTTCCATACTCCTCCAATATGCGATGGATTCTGCAAACCCTGTTCATCCAAATTGATTCAGAGTACCTCTTGCAAATTAACATCAGAGCCATGTTCTTCTGCCCAGTATTGTTCTTTGGTTTTATCTTGTTGAGGTCATAAGGTAGTTTGTTTGAGGTGGGGTTTTTGATTCTTTTTATTCCTTTGGTCTTTTTGCCAGCTTGTCTTGAAACTTAGAGGCTTAGCAGAGGTACCATGATTAGGTTCTAACTTCTAGGGGCCATATCCAATGGTTGTAAATATTAGGAGAAAACTATATACCTCCCAATGCCCCAACAAATAGGAATCTTTAATCCAGATGCAGAAGGCAGTGTGAGTAAAACTTCAGCATTTTATTCTTTGCAAATTCATCTTGTGAAAATCTGTTTCTAGAAATGTAGAGGTATTCTGCCTGGATTTTTTTTTTTAACTGGGGGAAAAAGAATGCTTTGGCAGATTCTGACTCCAGTGTCTGACCCTGAAAAAGCCCATTGAAAAATGATGTGTCAAAAGAAGCAGTCTTCTCTTTCTCTAGTACTAGTTCACTCTACTCAGGGCATAGGCAGAAATTGAAAGGGTGTGAGGCATGTTCCATTCCTTTGGAATCAAATTGAGGCATCTTGCGGAAGAACAAGGAGCGGGCACATTGTCTGCTCTAGATAAGTTTTGTGCAAGGCTTTAAAGCAAACAAAAAAAACCAAACCAAAAAACCTTTTTTTTGTGCTCTGAGTTTATGCATAATTGACTGTTCCTATAAAACCCATACAATACAGAAGGTAGAGAACCTGTTATTTATACTGTTCTGTTAGAGTGAGCTGGTAGCAATATAACATGAAGTAATCAACTCGACTACTCATTGAGCTGACTCCCCTATAGTAAATATACTTAGGAAATGTGGTAGATTAGTATGTTTTTGACAGAAGGAGAAAGTAAATATGAATAGTGGCTTTATGGAAGGTATTTAGGAGAGAAGTATATTGTGGAACCCATTGCAAGAAAACAGTAGATACAGGTGGTAGTGGGAATGTTCCCTACAGAAGGATGAAAATGTAGTATCTGATTACTCACTTATATTCAAAGTAGTAAGTTTTAACAGGATGGCTACTCTTAATTACTATTTGACCAGCATAAGAAAGACATGGACCTGCTCGAGTGAGTCTAGAGAAGGGCCACAAAGATGATCAAGGGGCTGGAGCACCTCCCCTATGAGCACAGGCTGAGAGGCTGTTCAGCCTAGAAAAGAGAAGGCTCTGGGAAGACCTTATTACAGCCTTCCAGTACTTAAAGGGGGCCTACAGGAAGGATAGGAAGGGACTATTTATCAAGGAGTGTAGTGATTGGATGAGGGGTAACTGTTAAACTGAAAGAGGGTAGATTTAGACTAGATATTAGAGAGAGATCCTTTACTGTGACAGTGATGAAACACTGGAACAGGTTTCCCAGAGAGGCTGTGGATGCCACATCCCTGGAAGTGTTCAAGGCCAGGCTGGATGGGGCTTTGAGCAACCCGGTCTAGTGGAAGGTGTCCCTGTCCATGGCAGGGGGGGTTGGAACTAGATGATCTTTAAGGTCCCTTCCAACCCAAACCATTCTATGATTTGTGATTCCATGACTTACCTGGGGCAGTCTCTCTGGTCACTATGATTAAGGACAGGCTTGCAAATGTTTTCCTTGAGACTTGCAAATAGTACATGTTAGCGGAAAATATATCATGCTGGTATCAATATAAATGTCAATACTGCTCTATTACCAGTAGGCACAAGTGCACGGTGCTGTCTGTGCCTGTGTGTGTGCTATAACAGCCTCATCCTGCTCCCCTCTCTGCCTGAGCAGGATGGGGGTTGACTGGTGAGAATATACACATGTACATATGTAGAGTGGATCTCTCCAGCAGCTGAGCTCAGACACCATCTGCCCAGTAGCTGCCTCTGGAATCGCTGGCACCTGGAGATACGAGCCTGTGGGGCCACAGCCCCACTACGGTACGGACCATCTCCCTCATATGTGCACTCTCGGATGCTCCTGGAGTTGGCCAGGGCTCCCCAGATTCCCATAGCCCCCCTGGCTCTCACCCTTGGGTACTCACACCCAGACCCTTGCAGACCCACTCACCCCTGGCCCCCAGGCCACTTCACCTCCTCGCCAGCTGGTCCAGCTTGATCTCTGCTGGCAATCAGACACTTACACTGGCTCCAGGTGTTGCAGAATGAACTCCTGGGCCTGTGTGACCAGAGATCCCTCACAAGTGGCTGACACTTCAATCACTCCAGTCTCTCCAGGTGCTGGCACCGCAGACACATGGGCCCTTTGACCTGTGGTCTGACTCCATTTGCTGGCACTCGGACCCTCATATGCACACCTGCACGCTTTCACCTGGGTAGGAGTTAGGAATGGGGTTTAGTAAGAATCACAGTATGGTTGAGGTTGGAAGGGACCTCTGGAGGTCCTGTGGTCCAACCCCCCTGCCTGAGCAGGGCCACCCAGAGCCCCTTGCCGCGGACTACGTCCAGACAACTTTTCAGTATCCCCAACAAGGGAGACTCCACCTCCTCTGCCAGTACAGACAGGACAGACTGTGCTGACCAGGGCATGGCCAGACAAGTGTACTGACCAGCAAACTGTTTATGCATGACTGGCCCTTTTTATCCCCTTATTCCTCCATTTTCCGACACTTGTTCCTCCCCAAATCACTTAGGTCCATCCATTTTCCCCACCTTTGGTTCCTTCCCTAAACGTTCCCTAATAAGTCTTTTGCAGTCCCAGAATGATTTTCCCCTACATCCCATAGTGTGCACCACCCCTGGACTGCAACTGCTCTTAGTCCAAAAGGTGATCTGGAGAGCTGCTCTGGGTAACACATTGTGATGGGTTTCATGCCTGGATAATGGGGGTGATGGCACAGATGGGGCAGCCCTGGGAGGGGCCTGGGCAGGGTGTTTTTGTTGTTTGCTGGCGCTTCATGCTCCTCTGGGCTTGTGCATACCCTCCTGGGATGCTCCCAGGCCCATCCCAGGAGCCATCCGCCTGTCAATGGCTGATGGCTCCTGGGATGGGCCTGGGGACATCCCAGGAGGGTTTTCTTTGGGCTTCCTGTGCTCCTCTGAAGGTCTGCAGACAAGTTTTTGTCACTTAACCTGACAGGATCATCTGGAGTTATTTCTAGGTAGCAATGTTGTTAGTGCTACAAACAGACCTAAGGCAAAAAGAAAGCTACCAGCAGCATCCCTAAGGATAGCAGATGGTACAGGATGAATTTTGGAAAAAGACGACTGTATAATGTTCTAGGAAAAATTATTCCTCTGTACATTCAGAGATGGGGGGGAGGGGAGAGGTAAATGGGTAATGCTTGTCTTAGCTATTAAACTTCATTATGTTTCTTACTGGAAATTTATTTATAAAATATGTTATGAAGAGCTTTTGCCATTTCATATTTACAGTTTCGTCATCCTAATACCTCAATGTTGATATTCTTTACTTCTGAACATAATGTTGCAGTATACTTTTTTTTTGTTTAGTTTTGCATTTGTTGTAAACCTGTCTTTACTTTTGTAACAGCGACTTATTTTCTTGTAACTTTTCAGATTATTCAGATTATGAAGATAGTTCTGTTGAATTCTTGGACAGGTGCTCCTCTCCATTAACACGGTCCTCGGGGAGCTCGCTCACTTTGCGCAGCATGTTCTCAGAGAAGAATACATCGTACCAGTACCCAAGAGCTATCTTGTCTGTTGACCTTAGTGGAGAAAGTAGGTTGGCTGAACAGCAACTTTCAGTTTGTAGGTTTAATTCTTTAAGAAACAGAATTTTAAAGGAAATAATTTGGTTTGTGTTTGGGATTATAGCTATAAATACAGTGACTGATTTTATACTTCATCTATTTAAATCAAAATGCTTACACTCCTCAAGCTGTTCTGCGTTGTACTTGCTTTGGTTAAATGCTGCTATTCTGCTTCTGAGGAGATCACGTTAAAGGCATTTTGCAGAATTTGTCAAGAAATCTAATATACCAACAGTGTGTTTGAGAGCGATTTTTTTTCTATATGCAGGTTAAGATTTTTAACTGCCAAAACCTCCTATAATTCTGTAAAGTATTGCATCTCTGCACACACAGTTTCACATCTGTTTGTTTTTACTAGACCTTTCAGATGTGGAGTTCTTGGATGATTCCTCTACAGAGAGTTTGTTACTTAGTGGTGATGAATACAATCAGGACTTTGATTCAACTAACTTTGAAGAGTCTCAGGATGAAGATGATGCTCTCAATGAAATTGTTAGATGCATTTGTGAACTGGATGAAGAAAATGGCTTTATGATTCAGGTAAAGAAACTGGGGGGGTATGTTTTCCATGTGAATTTCTTGCTTGCGAAGGTGCCCTTTTGATGTGTTGGAGACCGAAGTTAATTAGAGAGCTGTAAATAGAAGTGAACAACAACAAAACATTTCTACATTCTGCACTTGGCATGACTTTGTTCGGTGTATGCAGAACTATTACTCTAGGATGGGATTTCTCTAACAGATTGATATGTAGAACAGATTTGTAAGGAAAGGTAACCTTTTTCTTTATAGCCAGTTGATAAATTTGGAATAAAGTATCCTTTCCCGCACATAAATCATCCCTTCTCTCCACAGACCATCCCGATTATACCAGCCCTTCTGGTTTGGCCCTTGTGCTTTGCAGTTCCAATTGTAGAAACCACTGTGCTCACTGTAAATGTACCTCAGCTGTATCCAAGATCTCTGCTATACAGATGTTAATATTGTCAGTAACTGTGATGTGTGTGATGTGCATACTTCATCTTTAGAATAGCAATTCTCAAATTAGAAATCACTAGCTGGTTTTAGAAACTGCTAAGAATTTAAATCTTACTTGGTGTAGAAAAAAAGGGAAGAAGAGTATACAGTGTCTGCACAGCATTCAGGTGCTAATAGATTGCAACTACTGCTCCTTTTTTATTTGTACTCCAATGAGGGGAGCATTTCCCATCCAGTAATGAATAATTTAAAGTCTTTGTCTCAAGGAATTTATAATGTAGTGATTAGATCAAATGCAGGCAACGGTGAGGAAGAACTCAGTTGTCAGTAACTTTAAAAAAGCCATGAACTTCCTGTGTTTGTTTTTCCACACTCAAAAACCAGGTTTCTATTCAACTATTAATGTGGTACAGTTTCTGTGGAAAATACGGAGCCTTTTTAGTTAAGGTCTGAAGGAAGGAAGTATGGCTATACTGTGTTAATTGACTTAGTCTTTTGGAAATGACAGAAAGACCTGAAAATGAAGGACACAAAGACTGTCCCTGGGAACACACTGAAATGCAGTGCTGTGTTGGAGAAACTAAGCAAGAGTTGAGCTATGGTAATAATGTGGAAAAATGGACTGGTATAGAACTCTTTGGAGAGAGGAGAGGGAAGTTGTAGCCATAGTGGTATGACAAGAGGAAAGGTGACTTCAATGTTTTGAATAGGTTTATGTGCTTTTGAGCATCAAAGTAAAGAGGAGAGACTTCCAGTAATAAAACAGCAGATACTTAGAACACAGGCAACCACTGAGTTGAGAAAGGGAAATGTATTTTTAAGTGGTAGTTTCCCGCCCTCTTCTGAAGTCCAATGACAGCCTGATTTTTCCTCTTCATGCCTTGTCTCACTGAGAGCAACCAGTTTGCTGTTTCTAGACCCTCATGTCTTACCACTTCTATTTTGCTCTCCTATTCTCTTGTTTCTCCTCTTTCATTTTCTCTTCATTTTCTTTTTCTTTTAGATTTTCCATTGGTGCGATATTAAAAACACATCTTTCTAGCGCACTGGAGAGATGCTTTGTAAATATAAATAATTAAACTGAAGAGTTTTCTACTTTTCACTGTTATGCTGTAATGTATTACATTATCTTTCTACTTTACTGTAATATTATACTTCTGTCTTATGTTTCACTACTAAATATTTAGGTGCTAAAATACTGAATGTTGTAATAAAATGTAATTAAATATTACATCTTCAATTTCTTTTCTTTTTTTTTTTTCCAGTCTGGAATTTGTGGTTGAGGTAACTTTCAGAACTAGAGCTCTTTTTTAGCTTGATGTCTTTGCCTACCCAAACACAAATTGCCCAACTAAAATAATCTTATTCAAACCAGCTATTTAAGTTTAACTGCTGTTCTCTGCATTTTGACGATACAAGAAATATCTTCTGATTTTTGAATCTACTTATCTCAGTTTTAGTTCTTGCTTTTGTGTTTTTTTTCTGGTGTCAGTGTGAAGAGTGCTTGTGTTGGCAGCACAGTGTATGCATGGGACTGTTAGAGGACAGCATTCCAGAGCAGTACATCTGTTATATCTGCAGAGATCCACCAGGTACGGGTAAACCACCTTTATCTGCATCTGCCTGCTTGGGATTTTTAAGCGGAGATGTTATGCATTGCTTATTTGTTAAAGCTTTGTCTGTTTTGTGTTATCTGTTACACTTCTTTGGGGCAAGTGGTTCTAAGTTTGGCTCTGAGCAGAAACTTACTTTCCTGTTAGTAACATCTTGTTCAGCGATGCTAAATCTTATTCATGATCTTAATTACCATCGCTTTATTTGTTGAAACTTAATTCCCCCCAAACCTTAGCACTTTTTCATGTCATTGTAGTCTGAAAAGTCTTTCTAAAGAAGTCATTCTTGTTCAGAGATCTGTTTTGCCTATACTTGGAATCACATCGGTTCATTTAAATTTTTTTTTTTTTTTTTAGAGAAAAAGGACTCATTACCACAGTGCACTCAAATATGCTGTGGATGTCATTTCATGTTAATTGCAATTTTGTCCAGAATTGCGTAAATAAAGGTGTGGAACTGAATATGTAAAATACAAAAAAAATCTAGCGCTTGTTATGGTAAACGACAGTGCACAAACAGCACATCTTGAACTTAAGGTTGTTAGGATAAGTTTGAAATGGTGAGAATTAGGAAAAGTTTATTTCGTTTTAAACTGGATATACTTGATCAGGAAGATGTTGATTTAAAAATTATTCTGTTCACAAACCCATTTTTGTTAGCAGTTATTTGGAGAAAAACTATGTGATTTGGAAGAAAGCTTTTAGTATTTTTTCTGACAATTGGTACAAAAGCACATACGTCTTCTGGTGATATACCCAACAGCCCAGCTGTTTCAAAAGGGCCATGAGGCTACACCCCCGAATTTCCTTTCATTCTGAATGTGAGAAATGAAATCTGAAAACTGTTTGCAGAGATATAAAATAGCACAGTTTTTATTAGTTATTTTTGAGAAGGAAAGTTAGGAAAATAGAGCTGGAAAGATGACTTTTTCCATTTGCCCCAATCTGAATCTAAATTGACAGTATAGAGTCTTGTTTGATAGTTCTGTGTGGTGTACTCTTTGAGCAGTCAAGCTTTTCCTTATTAAAACCAACTAATTTGTATTGTGTTCTTTCCCTGCCCTGTACTAGGTACTTTGTTATCCCCTGCTATGCAGAGTCTGTGTCCCTAATTTTTATCTTCTCTCCCTTCCTAACCAATACTTCTTTTCTTTCTGTGTCAGGAGAAAAAGGTCATTCACAATGTCAGTATTTTAAAGTGTATTGGGATAATGGGCAGAAAGGAGATAGACAGGGTATTCTCCTGAAAGGTATGAAGGGCTTCCGTCAACCCATTCTTTGTTCTGTATATGATGATAGTCTGATATGAAATTGAGTGTAAGATACTGCCGTCTTAGTCAGTCTGTTTGTCTGGGTTCCTCATTGTAAACAATAATATTGGAATAATTAGCATTATACATTTCTATTTTGGTTTTTGGGTGTTTTTGTGATTTTTTTTTTGGGGGGTTGGTTTTTTGAAATAGTTATTAAGTTACTGTAGAAACATTAGCTAAATATTCATGCCTGTTGGGTTAAGATTGTAGATGTTGCCATAGCACGGGACATCTAAGGCCCACTTAGATCAATATCCTGTCTAGTAGTGCCTGGTAAAAGGTACGTCAAAGGAGAGTGTAAGAACTCTGCTGTCAGATAACTTTGAAATGTCTGCTTTTCATGAAGCTTTCTCCTGGCTTCTAATAAATAGATACTGACTTCAGTATTGAAGAAAAATATTTGTCTTAGAAACCAACTAGGTGTCTTGGATATGTCCATATAAAATCCGCTCTCTAAAATTTTTCTCTTGGTTAACTTAGGTTTTCTTTTTTTTTTTTTTTTTTTTTTTAAAAGTAATCTGCATTAGTTAGATGAATAAAATGCTATTTTTTTTTTTCTAGTTAGATTGATAATAGGACAGTTCTTAATATCCTGTACTTTGCTTGCAAAGGTGATTAGATTTTCATTTCAAATGCTATTTAGAGAGGTCTTGAGGTTTCAGGTTTATTTTTGTTTTCATAAGTGCTAAGAGTTTCCTTTTAATCCATGAAAACTAAATTTTAATATATTAATAGCAAGATCTTGACTCAATCTTTCATGGATGTTAGAAGACATTTAGGAGAGTACAGCATATAATTATAGCACTCTAGTTTTAAATACAATTCTGTTGTGGCTTTAGATGGCCCTCAATTTGTTTATTGCTTACCTCAGGTCAGAGGTGGAGTGCCAAATATCTTTATGATAAAGACTGGCTAAACAATGGACACATGTGTGGATTATCATTTTTGAAAGAAAACTACTCTCATCTTAATGCCAAAAAGATTGTGTCAACACATCACCTACTGGCAGATGTATATGGTGTAACTGAAATATTGCATGGACTGCAGTTGAAGATTGGGATATTAAAGTAAGTATCAGTCCAGGGTTTATTCTCCATCTTTATATATTTAGGTAGCAGAGACTACCATCATTCCACATGCATTATTCTCTCACATTAAAGTTCTTTCTTGTATAATAGTATAAATAATTCAAGTGCAAGATGTAGAATACCCTCAGCTTCAGTGGGAGTTAGGTGTTCAGCACCTGAGCGGATCCAGTGTATTGAGATTATTGGTGATTTTTTTTTAAGTCAATTTTGGGTTAAAGGGACATTCTGGATTTATCCTGAATGGATAAATGACCTAGGAATACTTGCATGTTTGTTAATGGTGCTTATCAATAGCTGTGATCGAGCAGAAGTGGATGCTTAAATAGTTCAGTGCTGTAAGTGGTATCTCTGTAACTTGCTTTTTTTCTTCCCCTTCATTGCAGAAATAAGCATCACCCAGACCTTCATCTCTGGGCTTATTCAGGGATGCGAAAAGAACAAGAACAAATAACTGTTGGGGTAGAGAAAAAATTAGTGACTTTGCCGGATGCTGTTAATCCAACTGAAAGGACGTATCACAGTCAAAACCATAAAGAGCCGCCCAGTATACCCCAGAAGATGGAAGAAACGTACATCACAAGTGAGCACAGTTACCAAAAACCACAGAGTTTTGGTCAAGACTGCAAAGCAGTTGCTGACCCTATGAGCTCGGATGATGAAGATACAAGTAGTTTTGAGGAAGATCAGGAATTTCACACAGAGAATAAAAACTGTTTACAATATTCTTTTAAAGATGATGGCATGAATGAGCAGGTAAGTATCATTCTTCGTCTGGGAAGTCTCTTGGTTGGAAAAATACGTTCAATCTGATAAACCTCAAGCACATACAAGTACTTAGAAATGTTCATTGTTCATATTGACATATTCTGTCAAATAAGTTAGCAGAAATTACTGGAAGCAAAGTTGGATGACTGAAATGGTTTCAGGTGAAGTAAACCCATTTCAGATGGCAAATGAAATGTGAAGTATGGTTAAAGTATTGTCTATCCTAAAACTGTTTGTGCTCAGTCCAGTGTTTCGGGGGGAAAAAAATAATCCTATGTTTAAAATGCAGGGTCTTGAAACAGAACTTATGTGGTTTTTGCAAAGTGAGGAAAATGGGGCAGGTTTCCTTTTTTCTCTCAATTCTGTTTTCTACATGTGTTTTTTTTTTGTTGTTGTTTGTTAAACTGAGGTTTGTAATACTGTATTATTGTACTGCACTATTGTTTTAATAGCAATGCTATCTAGAATTCTGTCCACAAGTAATGATTTACTGACCAACTAATTTCACCTCATGTGCAAGTCCTCTTGAGTCTTTTATATTTCGTATTTCTTCTAATTAAATGTTTCACAGGTTTTTAGTCAGGATTATATTTGGCTATTTAAACATCTTTCTTATTTTTGCATTAATGGTTTGAATCCATTACTTTGTGGAAAAAGTCTGAAACTTAGTCTGGTCTTAGTGAAGAGTTCTTTAGTGAAGAGAACTTGAGCAAAAAACAAAGTTGAAACAAACCTTTCCATTTTCTACAATACCAACTGTGTGAGAATAAATCACCCAACTCATCCCCCTTTTGAAGTACAGTTTCTGGTGTGGAAGAAATGAGTAAGATACATCTTTTTTTCTTTTAATTTTAGTTTTAAATATGGCATGTAAGCTGTATAGTCTGAATGGGAAATTTTGGCTCATTCTGCATAGAAATAACTCTTTATATGCTAAATCACATTATTATATTCAGTTTGTATAGTAAGGAGACGTGCAGCAGTGTGAAATACACTTTCCTTCCAACAGTAGCTTAAACTGTCGTTGTAAATAATATAAATATATTTAGAATTAAAAGAAAATATATGTGAGCAGTGAAACAAAACTAATGTTTCCTTCAGGGACTAGAGCATATATGTAAAAAGCTAGGTGCTCTCTGCTTTAAACAATGAAGAGATCTGTTTGGGGCAGTGTCGGAGTACTTTTTGCTTTGGGGCACCTTAGTTCACTGTCAGTAGTCAGCCTTGATATCTGAAATACAGCTTTCTGTCTAGAATTAATACGCATTGAAAAGTTCTCCTTGGTTTCTCCATGAACCTATTTGTATTTACCTTAAAACCATGATGATGCTGACATTGAAGTCCCATTTTTACAAGAACTGCTTTCTCTGTAAAGTGACACCTTCACCTCTCCTTGTCAAAGTTTGGTTGGGGCTTTGGATTCTCCCTTCTAGCATCCCACAGAGCCTTGAATATTCTGGTTTTCCGTACTGTTTTGTCTTATCCTAATCTGCAGTTCTGTTACATACCTTCTTTTCTCTTATAAACAGTGTTCAGATTGACTGTTATCAAGTCCCTTTTTGGACTATGCATCATCTTTAAAATTGTATTTAGTTTCCTTGTTCTTCTGAAAGCAACAGCCTTCCCCACCTGAACCTCCCATTTATTTCTTCACAAGCTGGATGCTGTACTCTCTTTCTCTTACTACTCCTGCTACCACTCCCTGACAGCCTACATTGATCTCAGCTTAGAGAAGGATGTGTTCGATCTTGTGGGTTTTTCTTCAAGGAACATTTAGTAGCCATTTGAATAAATACAAAGGTCATTAAAAGGAAAAAAAGAATCTTTTATGATGTTTTTTAGCTTTAAGATTTTCTCTAACTTACTGCAGTGGGCATCTAAAAAATTCACCTACCAGATGATCTTGATTTTAGAATTATGGACTTGGGTCCTCGTACAGCAAGGACATACTTCTCTTGTGGTTTTAGAGAGGGTCTAAAAATGGTAAGGAATAGGGCATTTCTTATTTATGTTGGAAATAACCTTTGTAAGATTAAAAACAGTTTGAATAGTGAAAATGTTGGAGGCAAACCTGATGTCTTGAGAGAGGAAAGATTTTATCTGAAAGATTTGAGAGTTTAGAGGCTTTTATGACTTTAAAATCTATCTTTGATAAATAGCTTTAACTCCTTTAATGAATATTGTGAGTATTAACAGTATTTGTCCTCCAGGACTTGCTTATAAAGCTGCCAGCAGGTTGGTCCAAGTTTGATTTGTTTTTTTTAATTGTTTTTGAGTCTTAAAGTTGAGGGGTGTTTTTTTTTTTTGCTTAAGAAGTAACTTAAAATCCATCAGTCCCTGTTTTCTTCTTCCCCTCTCTTCTCACTGTTGCCATTCTTGACTAGAGGAAGAAATACTTTAAGAAAAGAATGGTGTTAAGTCTGTTACGATGTGAAGTGGAAAAAAATTAGCTGAGCACTTCTTCAGAGCAGTGTATTAATACAGTAGAATTCACTCCTTGCTCTGACATGTGCCATGAACTGACACTGTATGAGCACACATATCCAGCATTCTCATCCCTAAAACAGAATCATCAATAGTGAAAGAACTTCATCCGTTATGAAGTCATAGTGGATATAAAATGGAAACTGTGAATCCTGCTAATTAACAGAGATACTGAACATTTTATCTCATTAAATCCAGTATACTTTCTTTGGTCATTTCCCTTAGCTGAAATGTCAAATACAGAAAGATGAGGAACTTGTGTATTGTGTCTGACTTGCTATGAAGATACTAATTATTTCCAAGTCAGTCTTCCTCAGATACTCTGTCTGTGTAACTCTGCATGTTACTGCCCTTGTAACTATTCCCAAACACGTACAATTCTGTCCCAGACTTGTGCGTGCAAGTTACATGGGACAATAGCAATGGTAGGAAGAGAAGTCTTTTGCCTTAATTGACAAATAGAATGGTCAGCTTATTTGTGCAAAACAGTGACTTTTGACATCTTGGATATTACTGCGTTTTAGGGAGTTTTCCTTCATTCTCTGGCTAAAGTTGAAACAAACCTTAGAATTTTGCACATTTTTGGTGACAGTAGACCAATGCAGTTCACTTAATGATTTAAGTTACGATTTATATAAAATGGGCACAGAAATGCAGTCTGTCTTACTGCATTAAATGAAGTGCTTGAGCTGGTAAACTTTACCTCTTGCCTCACTCTCCCACTGCTATGCATGCTCATTTGTATGGGTTTTGCACTTTGGTTTAGTCTATTGATGTGTCATGGTACATGGCTTTTTGAGTATGCTTTTTGTCAAGTAGACAGAAGTACAATTCTAAACCAGCATAGTTTATCATGTGACTCGTGTTGAAATCAACACCAGAAATTAAAACAAAGCAAACCTCTTAAATGGCAATTTTTTTCTTTCTGTTGCTCCTATGAAGAAGAATTCTGCTGAAGGAAACACTGTGTTTGTTTGTAATGAAAGAAAGGGCTCAGAAGAACAAGTGGACACACATCTTCAGTGGCAGCTAAATCTCCTTACCCATATAGAGAATGTACAGAATGAAGTGACCAGCAGAATGGACCTGATTGAAAAAGAAGTTGATGGTAACTGCATTACCAGATACTTGTTAATACACCTGTAACCATCTTTCATAGCCACTGCGTTGAAGGTGATCTGAGGCACTGAGGATGGATTTTTAAGTATTGTATTCAAATTTGGGTACCCAAAATTATAACCAGAGTTTGTACCCTTGATCTCCCTACCTGCTTTCACAAGTTTTGAATGCCCAATAAAGTAGCTTAAGCACTCAGGACACCTGAAAATTTTGCTTAAGTTTGTGATAATAGGCAGACTTCAGAAAGGTTAAATGACTTGTCTGGTCTTTGTCCAGATATGGACTTTTCTATGCCTGGAGTGGTTTTGGCCTGATTGTTCTTATGATTGACAACATTTAGGAAAAAAAAGATGTCTTCATTTTGCCTTCAACTTTGGTTTGCTATGTATTAGTAAGTAACTGGTTACAGGAAGGCAAATCAGACTTTGTGAGAAAACTTGAATTAAATTATAGTGTAGGAGTAAATATTACAGCACACAAGTTTACTCACCAGTCATTGAAATTAAGAATGAGGGGAACTTGTAGTCTAGTCATAGGAGTCTTTAATTATCTTTTGACAAATGAAGTCTTATTCCTATTTGCAGTTTTACTTTCATTATTCCTGCTTATACTAGGCAATATTTCTAGGCTAACAGGGCTGACCTTTTCCCTTCTCTGCCTCAACAAGCATAGAAATTCCTTGAAAACATTTGTTGAAGACTGGAAAAACATTCTGTAATCTGGACCTTGTAAACAGGAGCCTGTTAAAGTGACAGAAGCAAGCCTTGCATTTAAGGATTGCATTTTCTGTTGCAGAACTCTCATAACTAGAAGATCATGAACTAAGGTTTCTTATATGTGTGTAGATGGTAAATTGTTAGCCAAGGGTATAATTTACTCCCAGGTACTTTTTAATAGTAACAGTCAAATCAGAAGATATGTTTGAATTCTTTGAGTGAAACATGTAATTAGTTGGTGTTTCTCTAGTAAAAATTTCTCCTGTTAAATAAAAATCACAGCCTCAGTATATTTTCCCTTCTTACAAAAGACAGAGAGTGAGAAAGAAAAGTTTAATTTTTATGAACACTGTTTCTGGAAGACTTATTCTAATCAACTTCTTCCTTTTCCTTCTGCAGTTTTAGAAAGCTGGCTTGATTTCACTGGAGAACTGGAACCACCAGATCCTCTGGCAAGATTGCCTCAGCTCAAGCGACGTATCAAACAGCTCTTAATTGACATGGGGAAAGTACAGCAAATAGCAACGCTTTGCTCTGTATGACAAAAGGAAGAATAAAGAAATAACAATAGGTTCTTTACGGTGAATTTTCTTACTAGCCACAAGACTGACAGGAAGACAGCTAAAAGCTGAGCATTTATCTGGTTCTTTGATTACATTAATAGCCTGAAGCTATAGAGAGAGAAGAGGAAATTTAGAGTAAGGAATCTGGTATATTGAAAATCTGAATATTCAATGTCCAAGCTTCAAAATGTAATATATTACATACTGAGAAATGTTGATGTGATTTAAATGTGATAAAGAAGAAAATCCCTTCATACAAGGAAGTTGAACAAATAAAAACTCTGCAAAGAGCAATGCTATTATTTTGAAACCTTTGGCAAAAAAATTCTACATTAGCAGGATTCAGCTGACTAAAAATTCTTGGGAACTGCTTTTTTAATGAATTCCTCTTATCTAGCTAGTGAAAGATAGACACAGAGAGATCTGTATCCTCTCTACAAGGAAAGTTTTTAGATTATTTCCTTCTCTCATGAATGTTCAGGAAAACAAACATACTAGCTTTGATTTTTTGAAAGAAATTACTTTATCATGTTCTCTTTTTTAAAATATTTTTTTAATAGAAATCCTTATTACAGCACCCTTAGGCTCCTTTAAAACGTAAGTGGCAAATAGTGGTCAGATGTGCCAAATAATATTAAAACAACTGGGATGAGAGTTTGATTATGACTTACATGAAGGTTTTTCCAAAGTCCTACTTGGTGCCAGCAATCCATCCAAAATTGTATCTAGTTTATATTTTTTTATGTTCTATTGCAGTCTTCAGGATTTAAGGTACAATGTTTGTCCTGAGTAGCTCTGTTCTGATGTTGGCCCTCTGAAACTTTACCATCCTCAGCTGGGATGAGGAATGACAAGAGCAGCAAAACTGTCTGTGGCTATGAACATACTAAACCACTAGAATAAATATCACAAGATACGTTATCCAAGATGTTTTTATAAAATCTTCAGCTTCAGTGAACGAAACATCATGAAACCAAAGGCAACCTACTTGCTCTGTTAGCTCTTGCTGGATTTTGAGCCCAGGACTTTCCCTGTGCTTGTAAGTTGCCGTTGTACCCAGTGCTACATACGTGCTTGTATGTGTATGTATATGTGTATAGATACACATGTACATATATACATACTATATACATTTATATCTACACATGTCTAGTTTTATTACGATAGACTATAAGAACTGGTGGTTAACATGAAATGTTACCTTTTAACAAGCAGTTTCTAAAATTGAAAATAATGTATGTACAGGTTTTGAAATTTGTAAAATATGACTGTTAAAAGGAGGCTATTTAACTGATGACATTAAGATACTTGAACATTTTATGCCTCACATCTGTTTATCAGTTCTAGTTATCTGTATAAATGCATTTTAGAACCGATAGACAGTAAACTTGAATTTACCTTTTGATAAGAGTACAAGCCACTGTACATGCAAAAATTATTTAAATTTGCAAACACACTGTTCTATATGTAAGGTACTGTATGTAAAACTGTTTATTAAAACTATTCTGCATACTCTACATTTTCCACTTTTCTTCCTGATCTACATACAAATGTAAAAAAGAAGTGATTGTTGTAATGTACAGACCATCAAAAATCAAAAAATCTTGGAATGCCTTTTGAGGATGCATAAAATTGAAAAATGTGCCAAAGATGGATTATCTGGGAAAGACTTTGCAACCAGTGCATTGAACTTTCATGATAAAACCATTATTGAGAAAGAAAGCAGCATGGCTGGTTCATTGCTAAAATAAACCTACCCTGACATTTCCCATCTGTCTATCATATCTGGAGTTATCACTCTTGATGTCCAAAGCAAACTGTCAACCCCTGTTACAGAGTGGTTGCTATTTAAAAAGTCTTGCCACATCAAGCTTGTAGGAGACATTAGAGCTGCATGGTAACATGGAAGTTAATTATGGAATCATGATTGGCAGCTTCATAATGCAGAAAGAATACAAAAGCTGGGGAGTTGTTGACATTTTTATAGCAACTGTTAATAAATAAAATACTCTGTTATATAGTTGGATGCTTAAATAACTGCTTCAAACAATATGAATAGTTGAGTGACCTACTTGCTTTTGGATATGTGAGACTTTTTTATATATTATTCACTTGCTGCATATCCTTGAATGTGGTACTGTGTGTACTGTATAAGAAAAGTGTAAATCCAGATGAATTACTTTGAAACAAAGTGGAGTGTATTTACATAATTTATACAGCATACACTGTAGCAATATTATGCAATGTGTGTGCATGCGTGTGATGTAATATAACTGTAAATGTTGCTGAAGGTGGAGGTGGACCGAGAGATTCCAGGTGGGAGGATGGAGGTTTCGTTTTTACAGAGATGGAGGAATGGTATCCTGAAAAGGAAATCGTAAGGTCAAAGTTAAAGTTGCCCTTGCAGCTTTAACTTGTCTTCTGTTTGTATATGAAATGGTCTCTAAATTGACATGAGTATGTAATTTTATCCCTCAGGATCCTGCCTTATTCAGGATGGACTGTGCTTACAAAAACAAATCTGTTCAGTATTTTTTTATCTTCATTTCTTGTGTAGTCACGTATTATAAAAATTCCAGCAAGCATTCATATCTTCTAAGAAATACAATCTGAGTGTCCTTCTGGACAGTGCTGTGGTACATTGTGTCTTGTCTGAATGCTTCACAAACTTGTCTGAGTTCTCTTTCTCAAAGTGTGATGTTAGTCTGTAACATGCATGTTAGTTTTGTCCCCAGTTTCTCAAGTATTCAAAGGTTTGGGATGCTCTTGAAGGTTTTTCTTCAAACACTTACAAGTCAAGTGCCATAAAAATGCTAAGTGTTTTGCACAGAATGTAACCTACAGGTGATTGCTTTGCTCATGTGCCAGTCAAACCCGATGAGACCTGGCTCATACCAATATTTCTTCTAGTTGGCCTTATCGAGAGATCCTTTTTTCCTGTAGGCATCATTTTCCATCTGTCTTCCTGCTTCCTCTATAAATAAGCCAGGGATCTACGCATAGTCTATTTGCAACATCATTTGTCGGGGTGTGAATCGGAATTGCTTGTGCTGTATGATGATGGAGGCAGACCCTCTCTGAGGAAGAAATAGTATATGGCAATGTAAGGACTTCTTTTTGAAGTAATTTTTTTAAATTTTCAGCCTTCTTTTAACTTAAGTTCTTAATAGTAATAAACAAAAGGGAAATGCCTTTGTACAGAAGCCTCTTGTGATTTCATGGGGCTAAATGGCAAACTTGTGGAGCTTTTAAATGCCCAGCTTTTTGTCTGAGCATTCTGTTTTTCACAGAGGTATCAGGGTGATTTATTTCAAAGCCGCCTCCTTCCTGTGGCCATACTGTAGGCATCTACATCTGGAATTCTGCATTTTCGGTTGCAGTGATGGCAGTAGGACATCAGTATTGCAGTCATAAATGAAATGTAGTCTCGGTGACATAATCAGGTACCACGTGATGGGGCTGCCTATGTTCCAGTTACAAAATGGAGGTACTTCAAGTCATACGGCAGGGAATGGGTTGGAAGATGCTTCCTGCTAACCCTTTTTTTGGGTAGCTGTGGGTTGAGTAGTGCCTGTATTTTGGATATTCTGGCCTTAGATGCATAGATCTCTATTCAGCTATGGAGTAATTTACAGTGGTAGAAGCCTGTCATTCTCTTTAAAATAGTCAAAGAAGATGGGTTGCAATTTTCTGATAAGATTTCACATATTTGGGTGGCAAAGAACTGAAAGTGTTCTTCCATGGGTGCAGTCTTCTGTATGGCTGACATCCACCTGTCTCTTGATTTTTGTCTCTGAGCTTCTACACATGCTCCTCATCTGTTCTGCAGCTTGCATCTGTTTCTCCTTTTCTTCTTCAGCTTTCTGCACTCTGGCTTCTTCTGTGCTGCCCGGAGGGTTTCACTCCTCTGTTCTTGTGTGCAGTTCTTCCTGGCTGCTGTGGGGAGCAGTGGCAGGGAAAGGTCTCCTCTGCTCTTCCATGTCCTGTGAGCTGTGTACGGTTGGAGTGTGTGTACCGTAATCAAAATCTTCAGATGGCTTTGCTGCCTTCCTTTAGTGAACCTCTTCTGATCTTGTGCAAGTGGTGATCTCCCTCTACTCCCATCTGGCTTCTAACTTAACTGGACTTTACCAAATATTACAGTAAAACCTCTCTGGCACTGTTGGGCCCCAGCACTCCTTACCAACCTGAAGGCTGGGATGTGAAGGCCTCACTCGAAGATCACAGTCAAATTATAAAAGTATTTTGATGCTTGCAAACCAGAATATTTTTCCTTTGTATTTGAAGGGAAACTGCAACTGTTATTTTTCACTGAAAATGTAAAAGACACAAGACATCCTGAACTGAACTGGAGCTTGATGTAAAAATAACAGAAGTAGGGGGTGGGAAGCACTCTGCAAACAGGGGCTTCATACCAAGAATTGTGCCGTCAGGCCATCTTGACTACCTTGCCCTGTTAGTAGTTATATGGAGGTGCTGATGTGTAAAGGGGGTGCATGCAATTGATGCCATTCCTTTGCAAACAGGACCCATCTTTACCATGGCAGTTTAGAACACTGGAACCGTAGGTTTTCTCTTTACTGCTTAGAAATGTTACAGTACGTGCACCTTGATTTTGGAGGACTTATTAAGGTCAGAGGCTTAATCACTTTTGAAATGGCCATTGCTATTCTCACATTTTATTAGCTGACACTTTTTTTTCCTGTTGTACTGAGTCCGTGTGGCTTTAGGTAATCATTTTACAGAGGATGTTTGAAATACTAAAGTAATGGTTTTTATTATACTGTGTTATGTCCTGGGCACTGGGTGTAGGGGTCTGTCTTTAGCAATAAGTATTATACACTATGTGTATATCTGTTTATATATGGAAAACAAATATGGATCATGTAATGATGGTGAAAATACACTGCACAGAGAGCAGATTGTGCGTTTGGCAGCCATTCTGCACCAGCCTGAACAAGTCAAATAAAAAATTGGAGACCACATGGAGAAAATGAACTGGCGTGAAAAATCATTCAGGAGTGAATTTCCCTTTCCGGACACGCTGGGCCTGTGTGCAAGTGCTAGATGAGCCAGCCTTATTCTATGGATTGAATAACTAAAGCGAGTTCAATTGCTGTTTACTCCAAACAGCAGCCTTCCTTTCTTTAGAACTGGCCAGAGCCACCTCCGTTCAGCTGTAGCCATGTGTGTCAGTGTATTGTCACTAAACACTCTGAGAGAGGCAGCAGTGCACTATTATGAAATCTTCTATGAGAGAAGCAAAATACTTTCTTCTGTGATTTGTTTTTTATAATAGCAATAATGTTGACTGCATTCTAATACTCACAATAAAGGTCTGTTGAGATTGTTATGTGCCTGGGCTCCCATTCAGTGGAATTCTGTTGTAAACACGTTTTAAAGCATTAGGGAATCTTCAGTTGCGTTTTTTGCCTGTAGTCAATAAGCTATATGCAGTCATCGATACTCATTTATTTGTATACGTTGCAAAGCTTTAGGGAATCTTTAGTTGGATTTTAGCCTGTAGGCGAATTATGCAGTCAGTAAATTATTTACAGTACTGAATTACTTACTGGGTGGCAAAGTGATTAGAAGATTTTTTTCTGTTCCTGAACTGCTTTGGTGTTTAACAATTTCAAGGTTTGAGTTTTGTAATGCACTTGGTTCTTGAAAGACAATCTTTCAATGACACGTTCGCAGTGGTGGCATCTCTCCTTGTGGGCAGATGTCTGCCTTCTAAGAGTGTTTCTAGTTTTGTGCCTTTTGTACAATGTCATTTACAAAATAACCTGAGTTTGCTTTTAGTGATTTATTTTGATGTTGCCTACAAACTGTTGTTCAGGACACTATTGTAGTAGGAAAGAAATAAGCAAAAACGCTAAGAAAGTTCCTGTCCTAGATATCCTGTGGGACAGGGCGCAAATGGTAAGCGGCAGGTGAATGAAATCAGACCGAATCTAAATGAGTTACTGACACTGAGAAATTTTTCTGTTATTCACAGCAAAAATAGGTATAATCTTAAACATGCAAAAAATTTCAAAATTTTAATTCTGAAACAGATACTTGTATCATTACTGAAGGTACAGACTCAGAGCAGTCTCTCGAATTTAAGATACAAGGCCAAATTCAGATCTTGGAGTAACACACTGAAACGCTCTTTCTAATTAGCTGACTTATTAAAGAAGAGGTTTCCTGAGACAGACCAAACGCCTAGCCAGCCCACTGTCTTATCTTCAGTAGAAATGCAGTGTCAGCATCTGAAGAAACACACTGACTATGAATTGGCTGTACAAATTGGTCTTTCCCTTAATGTATCTCTCACTTCTGGAAAACTGCTTGCTTTACCAACATCTTTATGAAGACCATCACTTTTATCGGTCACTGACAGATCTGTGCTCCATGGGTTTAGTCGGTCTTTTTTCATTCATTTCTCTCCACAACATTGGGTGGTGTTACTGAATTCCACAGCTGTGTCGTGTGGCAGGAGTCGTGTTTGCCTTTGAACTTGCTTTCTGACCCCATTGGCTGTACGCTGTTGCCTTCTGTTCAGAGAAGGTTAAGTATTGCGTTATTGAAAAGACCAAAAGTAGTTTTGTCCTACCAGCGCTAGAAGTTTGGCACCTTATTGCTGTCATTGTGTGACTGGGAGGGCCTTTTCTCACTTTATTAGCTTGCTTTTGTCAAATATCAAATTGATCCAGCGTGCAAATCTATCCTTTGTGCCACCGCGGGTTGCAGAACTGACTTGTGCTTGTGGTTTCAAAACAATCTGCGTCCCAGATGTTGTAAGAATAAAAAAAATTTTCCTACTTTGCATCGCTGTGGTACTATTAGATAGAGGAAAACTGTGTTATTTCCAATGGATAAATAAGAAAAAAGTCATTTTACCTGTCCTAGAAATGGTTCATTTCTGCAGGGACAAAGGCAAATTCAAACATTCTTATGTGGGCTTTTTTAGGTTCTTTTGTCACCAAAGGCACTTTGCCAGCTGGTAAATTATAATACAAGAACTTGAGAAGTCCTCTGCCCACTTTTCTGATCTAGCCAAGTTTACTACAGAAGTTAGTGGAACTTCTCTGTCATTCTTTCTATCTGAAGAAGGTGTCATGTATGAAGTGACTGAAACTTGTATGGTCTGGTGGGGCTGTGCTTTTTCCTTGTCATCTTTTAGTTTTGCATCACATCAGGCTGTTTAAAACTTAAGCAGAGACGATAGAGCTAAGTGCTTCACAAGGTCTTGTTATCTGTGACAAACTAATGTGAAGAAGATTGAGACGAATGTCTCGTGCTTGGGAAGAAATGTACCATATGTAAAACATAGTCGTTTATCTGTAAGTGTAATAAGTTACTAACAAATGGTGTTAGTCTACGTTTTTACATAGTCCTCTTAAAATGCATGAGAGGATTGTCCAATATAGGTTATCTATTTAACACAGAAAAGCAGTTTATTATTTAAAAATAAATGAACTAATTGATATCAGTATAATTTGACAATGTTTTCAGTTCTTAAAATTTTTGCTTCCAATTTGCAGCCTCATTCAAGAGGCTCCTTTAAGTTCGTTTCTTAAACTAAGGTTGACTTCTCAAGCTCAGGTTTTATTTGGGTGAGAGCAACTTGTCTGTGGGTATAGATGTTTATGTATTCATATACAGGAATCATTTACCCTTGGGCTTTTCAATATGTAAAAATTGCAGTTGCACAAGCTGTCTTTTCTGCTAAGAAAGTGTATGCAAAACTGGAACAATGAATAAATGGTCTGTTTCTCCCTTGAGGTTTGTGATTTCAATGTTTCCTCACACTGACATTTTTCTTTCCCCCAACAATTATAGTCTAGATTGAGTAGCTTTTTTGCCTGTGTGTATAACAAATGAAGCCCTCATTTCTAGCACTAGAGCAATGATTTTGAAGACATGTTCGTTTTAAGGCCATATTGGCCACTGAGACCGTTTCAGCTTACTCCTTTTCTCCCTTTCGTTGGTGAGCTAATTTAAGATATTCTCTGATCTTTTCTCAAGTGCTAAAAATAGAGGTCAATTCAATCATCCCTGCACTGAAGGTTATGCAGTGAGGCTTTTCTTAATTTGAATTTGACCAGCCATAGACAAGTGCCTTTTTTTTCTCTCTGACGAATGTGGATTGCGCATATTGCTCTGTAAACTACTTTCTTTTTTTTCTTTCTTTCTTTTTAATCCATGGGCTATTGCATCCCATTGAACTTGTGTGTACCGAGATGCCCATCTTGGTCTGACGCACATCTAGAAGTGGTTTAAGCGATGCCGGTTGCCAAAACTTACTTTCTCACTTTGTTTTTTAAGAGACTTTTAAGATTTGGCTGTTCTTCCCAGCTTGCATAGTTCAGAGGTTGTTTTCTGAGTGTTTCTGAAAGAAACTAAAGTAATCTTGGGAATTAACACTATGTAGATATTGCAAATTTGTGCTTCTTTCTGTTAATAATAGCCCTTTTTGATATCTCTTTCCTTTCCTCTCTGCCTTACTCTGTTATCAGCTACTAATGACCTTTGGTAGCAAAGAATAAAGGAGGAAAGTGGATAGCTACCTTAATGAGCTTGTTTTTCTCCCCATTTGCTGGGCAAGGAACCTGAAGGACACTTTTTTACTAACTTTAGAAAACTGGACTAAATATCAATATCACGCACACCAACACTGGCTGTTTGTTTCAGTGGCTTGGAAACATCGTCGTACCTGTAAGCACTGACCCTGCTGCCCCTGGAGAGCCCACAACACGGGGCTGGGCTGTCTCTTCTTGTTCTCCTGTAACTGGCCCCCTGCTGCACTGGGGGTCAGACACAAACCTGAGACTTCTGAAGCATGCTTGAGTCACAAATATATGTCATGGTCAAACTTCTCATCTTTCCTGATTCAGCCATCCTAGTGCTAATGCTGGCTATTCTCTGTTTAGTTGGAATCCTTTGCTCTGCAGGTATATTTCCGTACAAGTGCTATGTTAATCCAGAAATTAATTTTCTTTCTGTGCCTGCTTAATCAGGGCTGTTACAGGATTTTTCTTCTTTATGCCCCTGAAGGTTGCCTTTTTTGGTCTGTCACCTATGCTGGACACCTTCTTCATCTTTTCGCAGCTTGATATTTCCGTGGACTGTTGACTTCCCTCAAGGCCAGAGTAGGTTGCTTGAAAGTAAAATCCAAATATAGTCCCACTCATTTTAAAAAGGCTAGTCATGCTAAAGCAAGCTTGTGCTGCTGTTTGAGATCACATTTACCACTGTAGCTCTACAGTGGTCTACAACCCACACAGAAGAATGCTTGGATCATTGTTAGCACAATCTTGGTCTGTAAGAGAGTATCAGTAGGGTTGTTTCTGGACTGTCTGGTACCCATGAATCATAAATAAGAGTGCTGCTGTCACTTTTTCTTGAAATCTGCCTGAGTCCAGCCTCAAACGTGTGCTTCTGTTATTATTTAGCTAGTTATTCTGGGCCCATTTGTCCAACCACCTTTGTGCAAGTGAGGGTGAGTTCTCATAATTCCTGGAGCAAGTAAATGCTAACTGACAGTCATATGAGGTGGACAAGTAAGAAGTGATGCTCTGGAACCAAGGAAATAATATTTCTGATATGTTTTAAGTCGAGGATCTTACATGTAATTAGTACCAAAAAGTTCAACCGAACACTCTTAATGGTTATACTGATCTTACAGCCAGAGGATGAAGCCCAAGAAGCTCAGCTCCTTCCCGTCAGATATTTGGCTTTATTAAAGTGCATGGTGCAAGTGGGAGTAAAAGCAAAAGGTCAAATGCAATTGACTCTGACCCTCAATTCCCTTTGTAGTCCATGGAGCTGCATCCGTCCTGTTTTTGACTTTATAAATAGCCACATTATGAATTGTATTTACTCCTAGTGCTGCAGCTCTTGGAGGCCTAACTCTTGCCTGTCCCCTCAGTAGGCCAGGCTCTCTAGAAACACAAGCGTACTTCTAATACAGAGCACAAAGTCTGGTTGCACCCCAGTGCAGGTGAGGGCTGGAGCTCTGGCCAGGGTCATGTCAATATGCTCAATTTGCAGGTTGATTTAACTAAGTCCCCCCCTAACACCCCCTGTGCCCGCTGCCGCTTGTTCTCCTCTCTGATGACCGGGCTCAGTAGTGCTCCCTGGAGCGAGGATGAGAACTGGCTGAGGAGAAGCACGAGGGCACTTCCAGGTGAATGAGCCTCTTGCGGTTTTCTCAGAAGCATCGTATGCGTCACTCGCCCAATTTTGTGGCCAGTGTACCAGCACGTAAGTGAGCCCATCCGCACGATGGTTCCTATAAAAAGGCAGGTGAAGGTTACATGGGGTGGGCAGGGCTGCCTCACTGGCAAAAAGGGATGGAGCTCTCCCATCGCACGATGGGCTCCATTCCATCTTGCACCCTTCTTTGCTGCTTTATTAGCATAGCAGCAGCCAATATATTTGGTAAGTACACTTGTTCTTTTCCTTTGTCCAGTAGTGACTGTGCTCCTGTGATCTTTGTGCTGCTCTGTGTATTATTCTGACAAAGTATGTAATGAACTTGAATCCTGCACACTGCAAATTTAGCTAGTTACTGTGTGCAGTGCAAACTGAGTTTGAACTCCAGGTTAAATACTGAGCTATAAGGATCTTTAAATGGTTAGGGTTATGTGAGTTCAGTACACCTTGATTTTGGGTGGAAAACAAAAGTTTTCTGGAAGAACAGGCTGGGCTAGGGAAGGAGCTTGGGTAAGAAAAGGTGGTGCTGCAGGAACGTGAAGATCTTAAGCTTGTATCTTTTACTTGTATGTGCCATCGTCTAATTTAGGCTTGAACCTTAAGATACTGGACAGTCTGATTGCTTTCCCCAGTTCTTTCTCTGGTCTGAGTTTGATAGTCCTGCACATAAGCAATATGAATCACTGAATTAATCTCTTAATTCAGATGTCTTAGTAGACCCTCTCTAGCACTGTGTACAGGGATCTCCGCACATCCCAGAGCAACTGGCTCAGTCATATCTGAGATGAAAATGGTGAGGTTTGCCTACATGTGGATGTCTGTAGGTGAGCTAACCTAAAATGCCTTTACAGTCTTGTGAAAATTTTCACATGGACTTAAGGGCACACAGTAAAAACTCACAGAAACAGAAGTGATTGAGAGGTCTTAGGTGCACAAAAATCACCTGTGGTTAAAGTAGTCCCTGAGCTGCAGATTATTGGAGGCTGAAAAGTATTCAGAATACTTATGATGTATTTGCACTACTGCATATGTGGTCATGCTCAGACCACCAGATACTGGATTAAGTGAACCTTTGGTCTAAATCACTGTTGCTATGGTTTTGTTTGTCTGCTGTATTTTTACAGAACTAGTCAGCTGAATTAAGAGCATGACATTCATTGGACTTGAGGGTGGGGAAAGTGTCAGATCAGCTAATCTGTTCTGTAAAAAAGAACCTACCGAATTTCATCATTCTCCTAAAGTAGCATCCAAATGTGGTTTCGAATGCATTAAGAACTTGGAGTTTACTGTTTTCTTGCTAGGTGGCTTCAGCAGTTGATCACTTACCCTGGTAAAAATTGAGAAGTGCTCCTAATACGAGTTAGCCTGATGCTAACTAACTGCTAGATATTAATTCTTTTTAGGTCTTTCATGAGCTTAAGAAGAAATACCTCTCCTTTTGGTGGAATAGTGAGTGACTTAGCTTCAGTAAAGAATAAATACTCAGAAACCTTAACAGTGATGTGTGTGGTTATGGCAAAGGGCTGTTTTGTGGTGACAGGCAAAACTTACTCTGCGTAAGTAAAGTACCCCAGGTACCAGAAAACGATAGCCATACCAGTACAGAACAGAGCTGAGACTAATTAGATACAGGTCTGGGAAAGGGGTTCATGTGCGTTTCTGTCATGCACTTATCCTGCAGCTGGCAGCCCAGCGAGTTTTCTCAGTACCTCCCTGTGCTGTCCCATGCAGAAATGCACGCAAGGAGCAGTGGGGAAAGAGCCAGGGAGGACCCAGGAACCTGGGGCTGTTACCACGCAGCATTGGCTCTAACAGGGTTTTGATAAGAACAGGCTTGTGGTGAAACGACCCTCATGTGTTTACCTTCTCACTGTTTTCAGAGTACCAGACAGATTCCCAACCATTACGTCCATGCGAACTTCAGAGGGAAAAGGCTTTTTCAGGAGGAGAAACCTACGTTCCGCAGTGCTCAGAAGATGGCCAGTTCAGGTAATTAATCCCTGCTATTATTCTGCTATTGTAAGACGTGACCTTTCCTTACTAATGAAAGCTTTAACCTCTGTTTTGAGGAGCCTCTGTATCGGTGGACTGGGGGGTGAGGGGTGCAGGAGACTTGAAGTGACTTCATTGAGCCATGTTGCAGATCCAGCCTCTGCTGAATGAATTCCCTGTTGCTGGAAATAATCTCTGGGTTAAGAGGTCAATCTAAAATTAATCGGCTAATCTTGGCAGCATTATTTGTTAAATACTTGGTGCAGGTTGTTGTGTAATGCAACTGCTCTCTTCCTACGCATGCTCATGGGCGCATGGTCTGTGACCAGTGTGCCAGCTGGCACAGCTGAGCCAAGTTGACTTGCAGAAGTTATCCACCCTGCTGTAAGTGGCAGAGTTGGCTTTCCTTCTAAAGGCAGTAAAGGAACTAAAAAGCACATGGAGAACAGTGATTTAGAGAGCAACATGTTGCTTGAACATGCAAGAAGTTAATGAGTTAAAGCTGAGGCCGAGGGGGAGTGAAAATTGTAATGTTCTCTATTATCTTATTGTTGTTGCCTGGGGTGGGAGACCTTGACTATTCTAGATTTGTCTCAAAATGTGTAGTAAATCTCAGCTACTGAGAATCAGGATTCTGTCCAACCTGCTTGCTTCCTGAATGGCTTAAAGTCACTCTACCTGCAATTCCTGAGGACTTCAGAGAATTACTAAAATTAAGAGCTCCCATCAGGTAGAGTTAGAGTCACCAGAAACACATCCTTTTCTGATGGCATTATTTGTGGTGTTAAAGTACTTGAACTTGTTTGGCTTGCTTTATGTTTTTGTTTATGTCCTGTACTGACTGAAGACTCTTGTCACTAACAAAATAAAATATGTGGCTTGTGATCTCCTTCAGGACAGTTCAGTGCAGCAGGAATGGTCTTTCCTGTTGGTGTGTGGATGAGAACGGCATTGAGGTACCTGGCAGCAAACAGAATGGTTATCCAATATCTTGTAAGTCACAAGTTTCTATTTTTGTTCAGACTGGGTAGAGAACCATTTAAATCTGCATTTGAACTGCTGAAATCAAGAACAGGTTAGCCCCAGACTTTGATGGACTCTAGTTTGTTGTAAATTGTCAGGCCTTTCTAGTGGAAGTTCTGGAGTTTCTTTAGGGCTGATCATGGAAACCTGATACACCTGGATGTTCTGTATGAAGGTCACAGTCTTGTAAATCATGAATGAAAGATCAACTTAGTGTATTGGCTTTTGAGTTGGAGAGCTTCAACCCCATCTGTGGTGGGTTTCTCAATACAAATTTTCATAACCTCAGGTCCGTCAATGTCCTCATGCCACCTGGGTGTCAGAATCAGAACTTGCAGCTCTGAGAAAACTCAGGTGTTGTCTTAAGAAATGATTCAGTGCCTAATAAGTACCTTCCTCTAACAGTGTCCCTCTCTGGTACAACAGGCTTATCCTTTTGCCAGCTGCAAAAGCAGAGGATCTTAGTGAGTCGATACATCAACGGCAGTGGCATCTCCTACATCCCTCAGTGCCTGGATTCAGGGGCTTTTGATGCGGTGCAGTGTGACACGAATCTGGGTCAGTGCTGGTGTGTAGATCCAGAAGGAATGGAGATTTATGGCACCAGGCAGAGAGGAAAGCCAACGCGGTGTAAGTAATATTCAACAAAACGGTGGGTTTTGTAGGTTTGAAAGGTTTGGTGTGAATGAAAGGTGGTAGATCAGGACACTGCGGCCCGCACTTGTCCTGTGGCAGTATAGGTGCTTAACTGAGGCATTTAAGTCCCTGTTTTGTAGACTCACAGAATATCTCAAGTTAGAAGGGACCCAGAGGATCGAGTCCAACTCCCTGCTCCTTGTAAAGACAATACGAGGCACCTAGGTGTCCGTGTTCAATGTAATGAATTGAAACCCATTCCAAACCATGGGGTGGCTATTCAGCTGTTCATGGGAAGTTAAAACACCAATAAACATTACCTTTGTTTCCCATCAGGTCCAGGGAACTGTGAGATCCGAGACCGTCGCATTCTTCATGGGTTTGGGGAGAAGAGCCCACCGCAGTGCTCAGCAGACGGAGAGTTTCTGCCTGTCCAGTGCAAGTTTGTCAACACTACAGACATGATGTTTTTTGATCTCATTCATAGTTATAACAGGTAAGAGCACAGGCTTCTGAAACAGGAAAGCAATCCTGAACTCCTCTTCAAGTCACTGTCTTACTGCTTTTTTTTTTCCACATGAAGCCCTTATTCTGTGACCGCACACGATGTGATTTTCTGTTAATTTTCTGTTAATGAATGGACCAAGTGAAAAAACTTTTTCTTCTGAATTAAATTTGCTTATTAGAAAAAACTGATATTCTATCCCTGCGCTCTAATCAGTGTGTCCTCACATACAGCAGCGGGTACCACATTGTGATCTGTATTTGGAAAAGTAGCCAGGGTTACTTTTCAGACAGACACACACACAACAGCAAACGAGATAACTGCACAAGGAAGAGAGGAATTCAGATGTATGTATGAGGTAGGAAAGATGATTCCATATGCGAGACGAAAACAGATGGACAAGGAGCAACATGAAAAAGCATGTTCCACCTGACGATGGGAAACTCGTCCATTTAGGCTGCGCCAGGGTTGCTCACACAGGTGAACCAGCAAGTGAAGAACGGGTGTGCTGACACACGACTGGCTTTGGGTGGCTGGAGAGGGCTGGGGAAGACTTCAAAACGCTGGATCAAATCCTTGTCCGTGGGAGCAAGAAGCCGTTGTCCTGTGGAGGAGCTGGGAATTAATGCTCAGGTGGAGAAATAAGGGATGGGCAAGGGGAACCACAGGGAGAGGTGTTTGTTTTGGTGCAGATGTTCAGACTCTCCAGAGAAACCTTTTGGTTTCTCGTGAAGCACTCATATCTTGGTGTCTCAGCCAACACATTTCTCTGGTGGAGGGCAGTGGAGTAAATGTAATGTCTCACGCCGACTTGGCTCTGTAGTAGCAAAGGCATTTTACTATAAATGTCAATTTTGCTGTCTTGAGGGTTTTCTTTTTTAATTTAAGAAAATCTGAAAGGCAGGCCCAAATGCACAGTGCAAATTTGTCAGAGCTTCGGGAGAGGTTATTTTGGCAAGAGCAAAATAATCTGGCTGTTTTGTTTGTTGGCCTGTGGAGTGTGGAAATTCTAAAAGAGCAATTACAGAAAGGAAAGCAATGCTTTAAATGAACCTTTTCTTCCATTGGGAGATTTGTCTGCAAAGACCTGTGAGACTGGGCTTTTCTTGTGTCGTGTCATGTAATCAATCACAGCAGGATCATTTCACTACCTTTCTTATTATGGCATTGACTTAACCCATTGCCATCATATCTTAGTATCTCAAGTCAATATTAATTACTTTATTTATTTTCACACTATTTCTGCCTGAATGTCATTATCCCATCCCATAAACAGGAGGCCAGAATACAGAGTTGAAGGAATGAGTTCCACAGCAAAGGACTATAGCAGAACAGGGATTTAAACCCATATTTTGTGTTCCTGTGGAAACACTGGAGCAACTTTCTTTGGTTCCACAGGCTCATTTTTGAAATCTAGACATGTCACATTAACACCCTTCCCAAATTTTTTCCCTACACCCATCATAAATATTCCAGAATACATCGGTATGTTAAAAAAAATGAATGGAGAAATTCAGAATCTTAGAGCTGAGACTGTCCCAAGAGGAAGACTTTGGGAAAGGGAGATGAGCCCAAATTTCCTGCCTCACCCTTGCAACTTGGCTGCTGTTACGTATTTTATACAAATTGTGCCTGGATCTTACTTGGATGGGCAGCTGTATAGAAAGCCCTGCAGTAGATTGATGGGAATGATCAAAAAAAATCAAAAGTCAAGGAGGATTTTTTTGCTTTTGTGCTATAATTTTCATCAGACTGAAGACCTGGTGCCAGTGTCTTTATCCCAGCTCACTGGAGGTTCTGTCCTATTATGTATTATTTCGTTGGCAGTGGAAAAAACCATGATTTGGTTTTCTCCCTCTGTTTCTGAACAGTCAATGAGAAATGTGCAGCTCAAGTTATAGCTGCCTATGATACACAGAACGGGTTACTTGCAAACCTGATTTTGAAGATCAGTAATGAGTTGTCTTTGCTGGAAGCCAAGAACAGAGACTCGCTGTTTGAAGAAAAGATCAACAACCTCACGTTTATTTACTTTCCCGTGTTTGAGTGTAAGCATTCTTGTTGAAACACGTGGATACACTATAAATTTATTCGTAACTTAAATGTAGTCATCTTTCCTTCAGCCATTGTTTTGGATTGGGTCTGATAGGTGAGGTACTCTGTGTTACCGCTACTCGTCTTGAGGGCTGTGGTTAAAAAGAGGCTGAGAAAAGAGAAGAAGCGGTAGGAAGTGAGTTTTCCAAGTAAGGTGAGAGAAGTTCTGTCCTCTAGTTTGTGTGGGTCTAATTTATATCCGTTTGTGCTTTATTTAGCTGTACTCTCAACTTGGAACAAAAATAACCAGAATGACAGGATATGACTACGCATCTGCCCCATATAAAAGTAGTACAATTCTGCATGTGACTTCTTAATCTTGAGGATGAAAGAAAGCAGCATGCAGAATTTTTTCACTGCATCCTGTTTCACTCAGCTAGATGTTGAGATGTCGAGGTGATAAGCTCCAAGGACATGAGCAGTGCAGAGGTCTGCCTTTGAATATAGGACCATTGCTCTCCTAAGAAGAGAAAAGATCGTGTTCCTGATTGGGCAGTGGTCAGTGCATGAAAATTTAGGGGAGCAGAAAGCTCTTGAAATATCCCAAGCTATTTATGTCCATGTGTACACTGAAGACCATAGAAAGATCGTATTTAGGTGTTTATATCTTAAATTGCATTGTTTTAATGCTGGCAGAGGTCCCTTTCTGCCCTGAAGTATGACATTTTGATTGCTTTTAGCATGCCAGTGTCGGCAGTGGAGCAGGATTTGACGATCCAAAGTGGAGGCAGTCGGTGGGCTTTTAATTTGAAGACGTGAAAGAGTGCCAGAGCGAAGCAGCGCCACGCAGGGATGTGCAAGCTCTGAGCCAGGAGCACTGCTGGATAATGCTGGGACAACCCCGAGGTTACCAGCCCCTTCCTCTGCCAGGGGTTGCGGTGGCTCCGTGCATTCCCTGGCTTGCCCTTTGATGTACTGAGGAAGCAGTAACATCTCCAGCTCTCCTGGCAAGAGGTGGCAGAGCTCTCAGGCAGGCTGTTGGAGGGAGCAAAGGCCCCTTACTCCACTCTTCTCACCTGACCGCTGGCTCTGAGCCACACAAGCGTTTTGCTGCGTTTCGCAGGGGCACTGCCGACTGCGCGTGCTAGAGCAGCCCTGAGGCTGCGGGAGGGTGGCACTGGAATTGAGGCTGGTCATAGTCCCAGTTTCACAGGGTCACTGTAAACTGCTTTGGCACATTAACTTTTTTCCCAGTTGGTAGGGGCCTAATCCACCATTACTCTTACTGCTAGGTGTCCTTCCGTGGTAAAAACCTAATTCGTGTAATTCTTTGCATGTCTTGAGCAGAAAATTCCACTTCCCTGTTGCTAGATTTTCCCAAATAAGCCACATGCAGCTGGGAACCCAGAGTTTTATCATATTTCAGGTTATGGGTATGTGTCTGTAAAATAACATGATTGTTTTGGAACTTGGCACTGCAAAAACTTATCTTCTATTTGCTTGGAGAAACCCTAGAGTGTCTGTCAGTTAAGATCACATTTATTATGTTTTTTCCAACTCTGACCCTATTAAGTTTCCTTCCTAAATCATTGCTTTGCTGGAATCTGGCTGTTGTCACTCCTAGAATATTATACTGGAAACTAGCATCTCTTTGATCTCCAGAAATAAGAGTCAATCTTGTAATATGTTAAAAACCCTTTCTCCTTAATCTGTTGAGCCATGCTCTGAAAATGAAAAAGATTAATGAGGTTTTTATCAGCTTTATTGCTTAATTCAGTGCAGAAAGCGTACGTAGCACGTAGGGAAAAGAGGAAGCAACCTATTTGTTTAGGCACTCTGCCATCCTGTGCAGATTTGTGGAAGGAGCTACTGAATGGGTGTTGTAATAATACTAAGCCAGCGTCCGTCTATTTTACATTCTTCGACAGGTTTTCAAAGATGAGAATAGAATTGAAAATCAGTGTTAGATGCTGGGTACCTGTTTAGGAAGGGTCAGAAATCTGTCTGAAGGGAGATTGTCCTGTGTCCATTTGAAAAAATGGCATTTAGGAGACTTGTTAGCCTGCTGAAACACCGATCTGCATCGTGTCAGAGCCCGGTTGCCACAAGGAGACCAAAGAGTTTTGTAATGGGTTTGTGCTCTGCAGGCATCCTTGCCGTACAAATTCGGGAGGAGAACACAGATGATGCTTTGTTGTCGTCGTGGATGGACCTCCCTGGGCTTTTCACAGGAGGCTGCTTTTCCTTTCAGGTTCCCGGGGGCTTTCCAAACGTTCAGCTCCCTGCGGGAGATGTTCCCAGAGGTCTCTGGGTACTGTCACTGCGTGGACAGCCTGGGGAGAGAGCTAGCAGACACTGGTGGGTACCCTCCGGCATCTCATCCTTTAACTTGAGTGGCTTTGCATTCTCGAGGGAAAGGACAAATAACATTTATCTGTCTTCAGATTAATTTGGGACTTCAATTTCATTCTTACAAGCAGGAAGACCACTGTGACCAGAGTAGTGCCCATGGGAAAGGCTGGAGCTTACTAATGAAATCCCACCCTTAGGAGCAGTGCTTCAGACAGTAGCACGTGGAGTTGCTGCCCAGGAGCTAATCCTGTCCTTTTTGGGGTGCTGGAATAGGATTTCTGAATGTCCAACCTCTGCCCACACGAGAAAGCTGTGTCATATTCGTTTAAGTCTGATTAGCAAATGCAGGGCAATATAAAGGGCCTGGAGATGATTGAACTTTTTTCTTCTTGCTCGGGTAAAATCATGGAATGGTTGGGGTTGGAAGGGACCTTTAAAGATCATCTAGTCCAACCCCCCTGCCATTGGCAGGGACATCAGATGGTACTTACTTTTCTCTCATAGCCTCAGGATACCTTTTAAGCATGTTAATAGTTGATGGGACACTTTAGAAGAAAGAATGGTTTTTTTCAAGAAGGAGGAATGAGGAGGTTGATGACTTCCAGCTCCTCTTCCTTAGATACTGTGGATTTAAAAATTAAAAAAAAAAACAGAAAAACAACCAACAAAAACCCCCAACCAATCAAAAAAAAAAAAAAGCCAGGAAAAATGCAAAGCATGATAGCTTAAAATTTAGATGGTAGATGAGAATTTCAACATTTAATTCCCACAAGGGTGAGAAGTTCTCAAAAAATTTATGCACTCAGGGAAACTACTGTACTTTTTTTTTTTTTTTGGTATACAAACAAAATGATTGGGAAATGTTTCCAAAATTCCATCAATGACTCTGCTGCAGACTGAACCTAACAAAACCACAGCACAGTGCGGGTTATGGGATGGTCCTTCTGCTTGTTTTGGTAGATGTGAAGGCATAAACTAGTGGCTGGGCACTCAGCAGTGGGCTATAAGGTGCAGTGCATTAGAGTCATGCTGTATAATTTCACATTTGGCCTGTTTAGAGGATTGGTTTTCTTTTTCCTGATAGGCTTCCAGTTCTGCTACTCTTGTATAAAGCAGGTGACTTCTGTCTTAAAACCAGGCTCTGTGCTAAAAGTCTCTCTTTCCCAGGCTTGGAACTGCTGCTCGATGAAGTTTACGACACGGTTTTCTCTGCGTTGGACCCTGCCCGCACGTTCGCAGAGACCAGCGTATATCGGATCCTGCAGAGGCGGTTTCTGGGGGTTCAGCTAGCTACCTCTGGCAAGTTCAGATGTAAGTAGCACCCAGGTGATGCCCTGTAAAGAAGGTGAAAATTTTGGATCTTATATGGGACAGCTGCCATTGGGGAGAGTTGTTCTAGCAGTCTTTTGCACTAAATATCACAGTTTCAGTGCAAGAATCAAGGTCCTTGAATTGCAGCTGGCTTTCAACCTCTGGATTGTACATTCTCACCAGCAGACTGTACCTGTACTCTGATCAGCGCTTTCCCATGCACTTGAAGTTCGCATTAGCTGAAATCCCATGAACTCTCCGTATCTCTTGCCCTGAGATTGTGGGGATGGAGCTGATGATTTATTAAATTAAAAGCCTGAGAAAATACTCCCTAATTTATGTTGGTACAGTCAGAAAAAGGAAGGCTCTTACATTGACCACAACACAATCCCCAGGAGGCTACACAAGAGTTCGTAGTGCCTTAGCCAGCGAGGCTGAACTTCTGGATCTGCCCTTGGGTCCACTCCCTCCCCGGTCAGGAAAGGCAAATGCGGAGAGAGGTTCTCTGCCTACGGGCAGTGAACTCTGAGGGACAGGAGGTTAGGTGCCTTCTTCTCTCTCCTCGTCAGAGCCCAAGAGAATTGCCTTGGCTGGGGAGAGTTTGAACTCCCTGGTGTGAAACTTCATCCTCCCATGCAAATTCCTCTGACATTGCCGTCTGACCTTCGCTAAGGAGTTGCATCACCAGAGATACTAAGCAGATACTGATGTAAGCCTTCCGGCCACATAGTCACAGTGTTTTTCTGTTTCTGGGACACGCCGATCATTCTGGGGAGCCTGAAAAGCATCTTCCCCCTTCCGCTGCACAGTGCTCTTAAGCTCTGACTGTAGCCAGGGCTGCAGCGACTGTTGGCAAAGATGAAACTGTAGCAGCCACAAGATGGAGATGTGGCCACGTTCGTCACCCGCTGAGGGGGACTGCTTTGGTGACTTACCCAGGTCTCACACCGCCGCCTGCAGCCACGCACTTTAGGAGAGTTGTCGGACTTGCTTGATGAACAGGCTGCTCTGATGTGATGCTGTCGTGGTTTAACCCCAGCCGGCAACTCAGCACCACGCAGCCGCTCGCTCTCTTCCCCCCCACCCAGTGGGATGGGGGAGAGAATCGGGGAAAAATTAAAACTCGTGGGTTGAGATAAGAACAGTTTAACAGAACAGAAAGGAAGAAACTAACAATGACACTAAGAACAGCAATAAAGTGACAATAATACTAAAAGGATTGGAATACACAAAACAAGTGATGCACAATGCACTTGCTCACCACTCGCCATCGATGCCCAGTTAGTTCCTGAGCAGCGATCCACCCCCCTGGCCAACTCCCCCCAGTTTATATACTGGGCATGACGTCCCATGGTATGGAATACCCCTTTGGCCAGTTTGGGTCAGCTGTCCTGGCTGTGTCCCCTCTTCCCGACTTCTTTGTGCCCCTCCAGCCTTCTTGCTGGCTGGGCAGGAGAAGCTGAAAAGTCCTTGACTTAGTGTAAACATGACTTCACAACAACTGAAAAAAAACCATCAGGGTGTTATCAACATTCTTCTCATACTAAACCCAAAACACAGCACTGTACCAGCTACTAGTAAGACAATTAACTCTGTCCCGGCCAAAACCAGGACAGATGCTCTTTGTGCCTCAACCTGGTAGCTGAGTGTAGCCAGAGAGCTCCTGAAGGTGAGAAATATTTAGGTTGTAGGATTGCAGGTTTATATAAACAAGCAAAATTTCAGTTGGAAGTGTGGAGTCTAGTTCTGGAGAAATCGTAACTCAAAAAAATTGCATTATGGAGTTTTGGCTTCTCTGCCATTAAGGCCAGTTTGAAAGGAATAGGGTCTTCAGATCCCTGTGGAGGGACCAAACATCCACAGTCAGGTGCAGATTCTTTTGCATGAGCAATGCCTCGTTCTCTTCAGAAATATTGATGTTTGCCTTCATCTCCATCTCCCAAGCTTCACATCTATCTCTGTTGACCAGCTTTGCATTTGCATTAAGGACCAGAGCTCCCCTAGCCTCCAGTACGCCTCCCTGAGAGAGATGCTGCTGTTCTGCCTACCTGTGGCTATGGCTGAAAAATGTGTTGAGGTTTTATTTTCTGTTTAGTTTTCAGAGATCACTACCTACAGCAGAAGACCCTGGGGCCAGTTCTCCAGGGGAGAAGAGGATGGAGAATTCACATTTGGGGCTGGTACTTGAAGTGTCACTGAAAACAGTTAGGAAATTAAACTTTTTTTTTCTTTTTTTTTTTTTTTCTCCCAAATAGGCAAACAATGGGATCAAACAGAGATGGCTCTGAAACTTTAAGCTTTCCCTCCTTAACACATACTGGTTTTCTTCCAGGCCCCTCAAAGTGTGAGGTTGAGCGGTACGCAGCCCTGCGTTACCAGCATGCCTTCGTGCCGTCCTGTGATGCTGATGGGGGCTACTCGCCGGTGCAGTGTCAGCAGGGAGGACAGTGCTGGTGTGCGGACACCAAAGGGCAAGAGGTCCAGGGCACAAAGAGACGCGGACAGCCCCCAGCCTGTGGTATGTATGAGGTTTGGAAAAGGGAAAATGAGGGCATCTCTCGGTGTCCGTAGAAAGAAACCCGAAGGACCAGTTCCCTTCTCAGCTCTGACAGATTCTGGTGTTCAGAAACGGAGATCCAAAAACCTCACTGGGGTTAAAAGCCACATTCTAATAAATTATTAAATATCATATTCCTTTTATTTTCCTTTATGACCTTTCTTTAGCCCTTTAGTTTTGCATACAGCAAGGCTTTTCTTTTAGTCATGATATCTGTTTCTTGACTCCAGGAGCTGGGGTGTCAAGGCAGAATATCTGGGATAATATAAGGAAGTAGTGATGATGGTTTGGGTTTTACCTCCTTCCTTTGCTGAAATGCTATGGAATTTCTAAGGCATCTCTCATCCTGAGCATTTTTTTCCCATCTCTGTCACTGCATATTTGGCCATGAATATTGCCAATCCAGTAAATCCCAGACAATTCAGAAAGGGTATATGGGTTTGGGCTTTCAAAGATTTCATGAAGAATACACCATCAAATCAGTGCCCCAAATGGAAATGACAGCAAAAATGTCTGAGGGCCAGAGGGGAGGAAGAAAGTTAAAAACCTTCACTCCAAAGCACACTACCTAAATATTTAGGATTGTGCTGGAGGGCTGGGGCACAGGGTCTTAACGTGGGGGCCACCTTCAGGGAACGTAACTGCTGTGTCTGCGAGACACAGTCTTACCATGCAGATAGAGGAGGAGGAACCTACTCTGGGTGTCACGGCTCCAAGTCGCTCAGAGTGCTCTGGGCACAGACATGCTTACTGTGAAATGGAAATGTTAATGTGCTTCCGAGGCTGATCACCAAGGATATTGCAAGGGAACCTTTGAGTGTCCCGCCGTATGTTGCGACTGGTTGCTTTCCCTTTGAATGCGCTTTGCTGAGCCCTCCTGATGATTTTTTTTTGGTGGGGGGCGGGGCGTGCAATGACTTGAGACTGCTAGCAGCTTTTATTGGCAGACTCAGGAAATTTAAGTGGGGAAAAATTTTTGCAGAGGTTTTGCAGACTGATGCCTGAGAAGGTACTTCATGAGGATATAGCTGCAGTCTGTGTTCAGACAGCTACATGCCATGTGCGTGACTCCAATTCTGCTCTGTTTTATTTCTCTTTAGTATCTTTGACTCTCACACTCAGCAGCATGAACACTGCAGGAGGCAGAGACATAGGTGTGGGTAGCACGTTGGGTACTCACATGACGTGGGGCACCAGGCAATCCTGACAGGGACATGCTTCTTTTCAGACCTCTTACGGTAAATTCACCCCAGCAGTGCTTTCCTGCTTATTCCTTCTCACTCTGCTTTGATTTCATTCAGCAGTGTGTAGGAGGGGAGAGCATTTAAGGACCGCGATCCTGCATTTGTTTCATATCAGCATACTTGAGGCATTGTGGCTTACACTAATTTATTGGTCCCCAGAGGAATGTTCTTCACCCCTCTTACCCAGAGCCAACACTGAAAACAGAAGGGGCCCGTCCTACAGAAAATGCCTTTACAAAGAAACCACTGTGAGGGACCCTGAGCCCCTGCCAGGAACCACAGAGCAGGGCAAGGGTGCGAGAGAAGGAGTGAGAAAGATACTGATCACAGAGCCTCAGATTACTTGCTAATCTATTTTAGCAGCTTTTAAGATTCCCAGCTTTTATCCTTACTGTTAACAGGATTTATGACTGCTTTATCATATTGCCTGAGTGTGGAATAAATAAGGATGGGGTGGGGAGCCCAAGGGAGGCCATGCTGGAGCAGACCAAAGCTGTTTATCTGCCATCCTGTCCCCTGCAGGGACAGCAGTGGTGCTTAGCGCAACAGTGTGAGAAACATGGGAAATGCATATAGCTTCCATATATCCTCCTGCAGGCGTGAGAGGCCCCAAACTGGAGGCTGAACCCAGATCATTGTGTCCAGCACTCCCCTATGGAGTCATCTTCCAGGGATTTGCATAGTTGAGGAACTACAGACAGGTTAAACTACACTTTTATGTGGGTTCTGCCTAGACTGCTTGAAAGATAGCCATAGAGTTACACCTTTTGGAGGTTCAAAATTTGCATTTTTTAAAAAAATCTCTGTCTAGGTGAAGAACAAGTGTGTGTCTCTGAGAGGCGACGGGCCTTGTCAAGGATTTTTTATGGCCCTGCTGGGTACTTCGGTCAGACCAATTTGTTTTCCGCACCAGTTATGCAGTTGGAAAAAATAGCTGGCTTCTCAAGACCCTGCCCTCCCTCCTTCAAGGAGCTCTTTCTGGACTCTGGACTGTTGTCCCCAGTTGCACAAAGCCCGTATGTCAGCCAGATTCCTGGACTAGAAACCACCCTTAGTGAAGCCATCACGGGGATGTTCCCATCAAGGGAACTGGCTCAAGCGGCACTGCAATTTACAGCCAATCCAAAGCGTTTCCAAGAAAACCTCTTTGGAGGAAGGTTCTTGAAGAATTTGATCCAGTTTAACTTCACAGGGGCACTTGGCACTAGCGGGAAATACAGCATTGGCCAGTTTTTCACACAGGAGGATGTGGCAGAGAAGGATAACGGCCAAAGCCCTCTGGAATCAGCTGAGGCATTTTCACTGGCGGCATCAAAGGGGAGCTCCATTTTGAGTAAACCTCTTGTAGGCAGCTTTGGCCGCACAGTAACTCTACAGGACAATCAGAATATGATGAAATTCCTTTCCTCCGTTCTGGAACTACCAGAGTTCTTTACTTTTCTTCAGCAAGTGATTTCTGTCCCCAAAAGCATCGCTGAGGATTTAGGTGAAGTGTTGAAACTAGCACTGGGATCCGAAGACTGTGGTGAGGAGCCAAGGGGCCTGTTTGTTCCAACATGCACCAAGGAGGGGAGGTATGAGGAAGTTCAGTGCTATGCAGGAGAGTGCTGGTGTTTGGACACTTCAGGTAAGGAAATTCCAGGCTCAAGAGTTCAAGGCAAACGTCCAAGGTGTCCCACTAATTGTGAGAAACAAAGGAGGAACCTGCAAAACTTGAAGCAAAGCCTGCCTGCTGGATCAGATCTTTTTATTCCCTCTTGTACCAAGGATGGAGACTTTCTGCCACTCCAGTGTTACGGGACGAATTGCTTCTGTGTTGATTTGAATGGCAAGACTATTCCAGGAATAAAGGGAAAAGCTGGAAAGCCTATGCAATGTAAGTCCCAGGGACTGGGAATTTAAAGGTGCTTTCTTATTTTGTTGGAATTTCATGATTCTTTCTTCACATCTGATTATATCTGGAAATGTATGGATGGTGTATACAAACAATATTGTCCTCTAACAGGAAAGCAGGTCAGCCCTACGGATGCAGGGGAATAGTGGGAAATAATGTGTATGTAAACCTTGATATCCTAGGTCTTAAAAATGGTCCCTTCTTCTTTCAGTGCATAGGGTAGGCACACTCAGAACGGAGGAGCCTGAGGTCTTGCCTTGTTAATGAGCGTGTCATTGGCGTATGTCTACCTAAGTGTGTAGCTAGTGTGTATAACAACCATGTCGCCCATGAGACCTGGAGCATCTGTGTAACTGAATGTGACCCACACCAAGTGAAAAAGCCCTTTTACTTCCAGGACCAAGTCACCTGGGCATGGTCACTGGCTCATCCTTGTCCTGAGAACTGAAGAGCTTCAGTGCCTTAAACCATGAACCTCTTTGTCTTTTAGCTCAGGAATGCATTCTCAACTTGGTAGGATGTCACAGAAGTCCAAACATAGGAGAGGGATTCAAAGGCTAATAGGTTTCTCATAAAGGTCACGCAGTCAGGCCAGAAAAGTGAGTCGCAAATGACTTGTCAGACATAAATCTGGCATTGCAGCTTGCCTATAGACAATGAGCTGCCTCTTCTGGCCCTTCTGTCAATGTAATACAAAGGAAGAAGGAAGCACATAGGCTGAGGATATTTGTCTTTCAAGTTTCTGTGAACTAAAAATGGCACATCAACAGGGAGAACAGATCGAGAAGAGCCTGCTTTTCATTTTAGAAGGAATAGCAGAGTATCCAGCAGATGATAGTGGTACATATTGAAGGTACTTTGAATAGCAGTTTGCAGAAGTAGTGGGGAATTTATCGCAATGATCTGAATTGGTAGAGGATTTAACACATCTTTAGTGCAATCAAAAATAAACAGGTTCATAATTCTCCACTGCTCAAAAGGAGAGGAGCTCCTGTGTTTTGCTAGGTTTGTAGGGCTGTTTGGTGGCAAAATGAAATTTGTCTCTGGAGGTGGCAGAAAAAGCTTCCAAAAAACCTCACTGCCACATTTTTAAGGGATGGTATTTTTATATTCAGCTGCGATATTCAGTAGAGAATAGGAAGTGAGGACAACAGAATCTGAAAATCCTGGTTAAGTCCAAGGGGAAATAAAATCAGTATTATCCTACTATTCAGATGGTTGCTTTTGCAGGGATTGGCTGAATAAGAAGTAACTGCCAGATTGTCAAGTGTATCTGAATATATCTAGTTGGTGTCAACAGATTCAAGAAGGCAAATGCCTTCAAGTTGCATCAAGTACCTATCCCCCCCCAGTAAGAACTACAGGCACCTAATGTGCTCAAATATTTTTAAAAATCATATCTATGTGCATCTTTTAGTGCTCACGTGCCTTTGGAAATCTTACCCTGGTTCAGCATGGGAGCTTAATAGCATTAGCCCTCTTAATAACAGGCCAGAAATGTTGTTGTTAGTATTGGGATACGTGACCGAGTTTTAGTAATGGTGTTTATAGTACTAGGGGGGTAGGGAGTATTGTATATCTTCAGTGCATTCGTGAGATGTGCTGTGCATGTTTTTCTTTTCCCCAGGCCCAAGTGCTTGCCAAGTAACAGCTGGTCAGGAGTTTCTGAAGGCTGTGAAACTCCTGTTGTCAGATCCAAGTGCTCTGTCGCAGCTCTCCAGCATTTACCTCCCGCAGTGCGATGCTGGCGGTGGCTGGAGGCAGGTGCAGTGCAGCGGCCCTCCTGAGCAAGCCTTTGAGTGGTACGAAAGGTGGATCGCAGAGAACAATGGAGGCAGACCCCTACCCGGTGCTAATCTATTCAACATCACAACTGGGTATAAAGAGGCATCTTCCAAAGGCTTTTCAGCTTTTATTAAAGCTTTGTATGAGGCTGGGCACCAGAATGTCTTCCCAGCGTTCAGCACGTATTCCTCTTTCACTGATCTCCCACCTGAAGTGCTGGAAGGAAACTTGACCCATACATCTGAGAACATTTTACTGGATCCTTACGTGTTCTGGCAGCTTCTGAATGAGCAGCTGACCTATTACCCAGGACCCTATACTGATTTCAGCGCTCCATTAAGCCACTTTGAGCTTCGTGATTGTTGGTGCGTTGATAGCAAAGGGGAAGAGCTGCAAGGAACAAAGGCAGAAGTGAACCACGTCCCAGCATGTGAGTAACAGAATTTCTGGCACATAAGTAGCAGTGTTTCTGGTCTTTGCTTTTATGCCACAAGAGGAAAGTCCTTTCAAGTGCTGTGAAGTAGGAGAACATGACTTGTCCGAAAGATCATCAATACTGCCATTGTCACTGGCCACCAGAGATGGCTGGTAAATAAGTGGTCTCTCAGCTTTGGAAATAAGGAGGAATAAGGTTCCATATCAAGTTTGTGTAGATTTTATAATTTGGAATTTGAACATATAATGCTTTTGCAGAAGACACTTAGCCAGATGGCAAAGGACGCTTTGAAGTTAGAAACAGTGTGTGAACAGCATGGAAAATTCAGGATTACACTGTGATGTAAATGACTTTCAAGAACGCCTTAGAATGAGGCAGGAGGAATTTTCTTTACTGTTTCTTACTACACAGTCAAGAGTAGCAGATATCCCCTAAAGTCTCTAGGAGAAGAGTGAGGCCGGCACAGAACTTTGGTAAGCCCTCTGTCTCGACACCTCCACCAAAGCTATTGGGTCCTCTTTGGGGTTACTTCTGCAGATGACCTATATTTTAAATGTAGTCACTCAAACCATTCTCATCACATAGTAATTTTTCAGCTGGGAGGAAGAGACAGGACAATGAACGGCAAACTTCCAAATGGCAAGTGCCGGAGATGCCAGTTCTGCGGGCAAGTGGGAAATAAAGGGGACAAAGATTAGCAGAGAGTTATTTTTGCAGAGAAGCTGTCACTGAGCTGGTTCGGTGTGTTGAACTGCCATTTATGGGCCAGTAGATGTATGGAGAGGAGAGGCCAATTGTCAGCTGCCACTCTGGACCCAAGGGATATACCTTCTTTTTCCTTTTTTTCTCTCTCTTCCGATTATCCAATTTTTTTGTGGCAGCAACTGAGGGACAGTTCTGTAAAGACATACTAACTCCGTTTGTAACCAACGAGGAGAAAGTAACTTAAAATCATCAAGGCTTTGGCCTGACACTTGGAGAATGTTTGGGTGATTCCTGGTACTCTCGGGCTCTTGCTGTTACATAGCTAAGCACTGACAAGCCACGTTTCTTTGCTTGTTTCATTACACAATTCAAAACCGAGCGAGTGCAGAAGGACACAGAAGATGCTAATTAAAAGACCAGCAAGATTTAGATGGAGGGGATTAATATACCCTCTGGCTCTACAGGTCCTGGTATATGTGAAGGTATTAAGCAGGAAGCTGTGAAATTTATGGAGGAGGCGGAGCAGCTCATCCTAGCATCAAATCGTTCCCACTTCGCTTTTGGAGAGAGCTTCTTGATGGCAAAGGGAATACAGCTCACAGACAACGACCTCCTACGTTCTGCTGGGCCCTACGAGTCGGAGGCGGTGGTCTCTGAAAAGCTGTTATCGGGCAGTGACTATGCTCTCCAGCTGGCTGCATGGTCAGGTAGGTGAAAGAGAGACGAGAGCTTAATTAAATGGATTAATGCCCAGAATCTATTCAGGAGTACTCTATGTCAAATTCAACTTTGCTGAAAAATAGGTGCAACTCAGCAGGTATAATTAACCAGTGTAATTAACCTGCCAACCCAAGAGCTGATTTCAGTTGTCTTATATGTATGACACAATGCATATGTAAGTTCTGGACACTTACCAGCCTTTACGGACTTGCAGCATTTGTTAATTTGCCTTCTAAAGTACAGCGAACATTCAGGTGTTTGCTAACACGTGCATTTAAAATACCTTGTATTGGACACTAGTAACTTTCTTATACTTATCTTTTATAGTTTTGCATTTCTACTGGCGGAGTCATTTTACTTCAAAACCTTTTGCTGGGGAAGCAATGCGGTTGGGATTTCTCCCTTACATCCCACAGTGTGATGGCCTGGGAAACTGGGAGCCAACTCAGTGCTATGAGAGCACAGGTGAGCAATTACTAACAAGATACTCTGGGCTGCCTGAACAAAGAAAAGCTAAGCAAAATTCTAATAAAAAGATGGAAACCCTGTATTCTTGTAACCAAACTGTAGAGAGGTGAAGTGGTCTACCAGATGGGTGGAAAATTGACTGGAGGGAGGGACTCAAGTGGCAGCTCATTTGGGCTCAAAAAGCAGTTGATGTTCAGTTGCTCGCTGCTAGTGGTGTTCCTTGGGGGTCAGTTCAGGGGCTGGTATTGCTTAATGCCTTCACTAGTGACAAGGACGATGAGATGGAGTGCACTCTCAGCAAATTTGTGGATGAAGCCCCATCCCTGGGAACATTCCAGGCCAGGCTGGACGGGGCTCTGAGCAACCTGGTCTAGTTGAAGGTGTCCCTGCTCACCACACGGGGTTGGACTGGATGACCTTTGATGGCCCCTTCCAACCCAAGCCATTCTATGATTCTATGATACCAAATTGCCAGGAGTGGACGATACCCTGCAGGGTAGGGCTGCAATGGAAGAGTCCCACCAGAGCCGCTACATTTCCATTCTCACCACTGCTCTCAGGTGCGGTCTGCTTATCTCTGGGTAGCAGTGTTAACTGTGACTTAGATTTGCTGACCACTTTCTAGAGTGCTGCTGAGGGTGAAAATCTTCCCAGTACACAACAAAGCATACTGCAGTACAACATCCAAAATAAAACTGCTTTTCTTCCCTGGCCAGGTCATTGCTGGTGCGTGGATGAGAAAGGACGTTATGTCATGGATTCCTTGGTCACACGCTCAGCAGAACTTCCCAAATGTCAGTTGGTTTTTCTTCCTAAATCTTTGTCTTTACCTGATCTTACAAATTTTAATATTTTTATTGAAAATTCTAGTATGATATGCATGAAGCAAGGCTTGTTTCTAACCATGGCAAGAAAAAAAAAAGGGATTTTATGCTTGTTTTGCTAATTCATTTAATTTCACTATGTGTGATTTTGGCTTGCATGATTTGAGAATGGACCCTCTACTGTTGTTGGCCCTGCTTGAGCTGGCCAGATGTCCAACCAGATGTCTCCAGAGGTCTCTTATAACCTCTACCATCCTGTGATTCTGTGGTTATCAAACGCTGATTGGGAATTCCCTGCCTAAGGCTGTAGCACAGATTAATGGAGATGTGCTGGGGATGTTCCCCTTTCTCTAGCTTAGGCTTGAGAACTGGATTTTATTTTAACATGCATGTATGTTTTCCCTTTTACAGGCCAGACATCATGTCAGCGATCTCGAACCAATGCCTTAATTTCCAGCTGGAGACAGAGCAGTTCAAAGCTGGATGCCTCTACGGCTGATCTATTCATCCCCTACTGCCTTGAGGTGATTTAACATGAATGAGGGAGGAAGAAGCAAAACCTCTGCGGTTTTGCTTACAACATGCCAAAGAGCCATACGGTTTCAGTCTATGCTTCTTAAGCATCCCTTGTGCATTCCTATTAACCTGAAAGAAAAGGGTAAGACAAAAATAACACCGGGCCTTGCCCCGCATAAGGCAGAATTTAAATAATTTTGAGAATAGGGAGCTCTGTCCCTGCCTATACTTCCCTCCTACAGGGTAGCTCTGCCTAGTCCTTTTGCAGGGCTGTGCTTAAAAGGCACAACTTAACTGACTGACATTTTGGGGGCTTCTTCTTCCTGAGCTGTGAGAAAATGTCAGGATGAGAGGGAGTGGGATGCAGGTATCCCAAAACAGAGTCCGTGATACTCTCAAAACATGGCAGTGAGCAGGATAGAGCCCTTAGACAGGCAAGGAACAGACATTTCAAACCAAGATTATGGCAGAACGTCATCTCAATGGACTTTGAGTCTGCATACTGCTTCTCTCAGGGCCTGCTCTGTGTGTTAAATTAGGTAGACTGTATTTTAATATTTTGTGTTTCTTTTCAACGTGTTGTATTAACGGACAAATGTAAATATAATCAAATATTTTAACCAGCCTTTGGGGTACAGATTATGGTGTGTCTGTATTAATATAAACTGCTCTGCAATGACATGTGACTGATTCTTTGTAGACAGGAGAATACGCTGTGCTACAGAGATCCGACACAGATATTTGGTGCGTAGATCCTATGTCAGGAGAAATATTTCAGCGTGGCAGCAAAGATTTGGATGGCAATCCTGAGTGTGAGTAATGCTTTACCCACAGCCTGTGACGCTAGTGGCAGTGCCTCATCCTTTGTGGCATATGTACTTCCCTTTTCAGAATGATGCCGGTGAAACACAGGGGCCTTACAGTTTAGTTCCTCAGTGATATGGTACATACAAGCACATCAACACTGAAAGGGTATCTGAAAATAGTTATCCTTTACTTCCGTAACACCAGGAATAAAGAAGTCTAGACAAACCGATGAACAAGGTTCTATGCATTTTTTTACCTTCCATTTCTTACCACCATAGAAAATTCTTTGGTTTCGTGGATGAGTTTTCTAAGGCAGTGAATCCTGAACTGTGGGAACTGGGCCACGTGCAGTGAGTCCATTTTACATGGTCCACAACCTCTCCACGGAAAGCAATTAGATCTATAATACCTTTTTATTGTCTTCAAATAAAGACAGAGAACCATTGAAGTCTCATAGGAGATGGTTGATCCAAAAAGTTGAAGAATCCCTGCTCGTAGGAACTGAGATGCCCTATTGGAGCCCGTGCGCTGGCTCTGCTCTTCTGAGCAGTACAGGCAGCCGGAGAGCCTACAGTTCTGCTGTGCTTGTTTCTCCAGTTCTTTAGCTAGTGATTTTCTGCTTGCCGTCTCCCATAGTTTGGAGAAAATTGGGAGACTAATAAGCTGGCTTCAGGCAAACCTTCTCCTGGAACACCTGTAACAGAGTAAACAATTACTCAGGAGAGGATAGTGGGTTAGATAGTACTTTCCTCTGACCCAGCAAGTCTGCTTTCTTCTTCTTACGTATGGGCTAATGATAGAAGCCCTTGAAGACATGCAACAGACCTGACGAGGGATAAATAACTGCACGTTCACTGAGGAATTAGTTGTGTAATGGTTTGTTACACAGGTTTACAAGCTTATTCTGACACTTGCAGATGAACAAAGTTAGTAAGAATCAACTTTGTCTCAAGTTTGGATGGAACTTTTTGGATCTTCTTGTCAGGGGTGGTTCTGTACGCTCATGTCCCTGTTTGTTTGTGGAAGACCATAAATATTGCTGTTTCATGGTTGGGTTTTTTTTCCAGTTTTGAAGGTATAAAACTGGGACATTTTGGCTATTTTAAAATGTAAATGATCATATTATTACATTTAAAACGAGCTTGATCAAAAATTCTTACTAAAAAGATTAATTTGATTTTTAAAAATAATTTAAATATCAGCATCTAAATGATAGACTATCAAATTTATAGTAAAAATATTGTAAATGCAAAATAAATATCAATATTTTTTCAACTATTTTATTGATGCAAGCCCATGTAACTTGCACTTAAGTCTTTACAAAAAATGTGGCTTTTCTAGTAGAAGTAAAATTCCCTGTTTTATTAATAATTCAACTCATTATTTATGGTTTCATGATCGCTCATCTTTCTTCCTTCTAATAAAACCGGCTGAAAGCATGCTGTTAAACTCTTTAGGACAGTTTGTTGTCTTCTGTTCTGTATCTTGCAATGAATTTCTCTCTTTAAAGGTCCTAGTTTCTGTAATATGCTGAAGTTTAAAACTGACTTACGAGAAGCTGGGAAAGGCTACATCCCACAGTGTGAAGGGGACAACGGGACTTTCTCACCCGTGCAGTGCAGCCAGGATCAAGAGAGCTGCTGGTGTGTCTTTGACAATGGAGAAGAGGTGCCGGGGACACGAGTAAGCGGAGGAAGACCTGCATGTGCAAGTGAGTACCTCCTTGAGGTGTATTGCTTCTGAGCAAATCCAGGTCTGGAACTTGACCCAGATCCTAACTTTTTCCAGTATTTAGTTGTATTTAATCTTCTTTGTTCACACCTTTATAGAGACCTTTGCTCAAGCAGTACGCTTATCTTTCTGTTATAGCAGATTTCAGACCTACCTGAGCACGATGTTCAGTTTTCTTCAAGTTCTTTGTCAGGAAGAAAGGAGAAAGGAATTGATCTTTGACTTCCTTATGCATAAAATTGATTAAATCAGAGCAGCTGATCTATAAAAATTAGCTAAAAAGTCAGTCTGAACAGCTTGGTGCAAACTTGAACCTGTTCTAGTCTGAGCTGGCTCAACCATTCAACTGACTAATATAAAATCTGAAAAATGTATGCTTCTGCCATTCCTACTCTTGGCTTGCAACAAGAGTTGTGAAAAGGATGTGCCAAAACGCTACATATTCACAGAGTATTTCCTGCATGACCAGTGCTGCAAAGCACTGGAATTCACTTATGGTTTCCAGTGAGGTGTCCAAATGGGAGACATTTGGACAAATTTAATTTGCAATGGCCTTTATACATCTTCCCATCACTGAAGCAAAACAAATTAAGCTTTCTACAAGGCTACGCTCCAACCTGTAACGATTAGTGGAAACTAGAGACGTAAAAAGAAAACCTTCAACTAGTTCCTGCAGGACACTACTGTTTCCACAGTTCTTTTGTTTGTTTTTTTAAATGACAGCTGTTGGTAGGTTTAGAAAAACAAGACCACATGACAAGAAATTGCTTTGGTTTCCTTTTGTGATTCTGCTGTACAAAGAGAAACACACGCTCACCAACCAAATACCTGATTGTGTCAGCCCAACTGGCTGGAAGGCATTTGAATCAATTGAACAGCTCCTCAGCCAACTTGGAAACCACCACCAACATCATTTTCATTGAACTCTCTTGTACCAAGAGAGCTAAGTGGGTGGGATTTTATGAGAAGCCACAAGGAGACCCCAGGGTTGTATCTGCCCCGTCCATTGTGGTGGTGTGTGGAGATGCCCAACCGAGCTCTGAAGAGATGAGCTCCAGCGCGAGGGTGGCGTAGCCACGTGAGTGCAGCAGTCCCACACAGGTTTCGAGCTCTTCGGAGAAGCAGAGCCGATCAGTCTAAGAAGCAGAGTGCTGCTGCCATCCTACTTTCAGGTTGTGGGCTAGTATCTCTGTGGAACACGGGGCTGTGTGATATTTATTTTGTTTAGACCGGCTGGAGGAACTCCGCGCGACACCCATCACTCAGCAGTAGGGACTGACATTCCCATAGACTCTGAAGGTGAACAGGGAAAAGTGGAAGCATTTCTAGTAGGCCAGAGAAAAGTCAGAACTAGTTGTAAATGTTAAGTCCTTGATATCTCCTTCTCTCCGTGAAAGCTCATTTTCTAGATTTCCCTGTAAATTCCAAAGGAATTTATGGAGCATGTTCTAAGGAGCGTGTAGGAGTACCCTGAAATATTCCTCTAAGACGATTTTACATTTTGCATGCACATCAGATGTTTCTTGGGATCCTGTAATGCTCTACTTTTCCTAGAGGATATAGTGACTGAATGATTCATGACCTTTCTTTTTTTAAAGAGTGAGCTGAGAGAGAGAACTGCTTTGAAAATATAGTGGAAACCTGGCTTTACTGAAAGCTATTTGTTATTTTCTGCATAGAAGTACCATTGAAATAATCTTTAATGATTTTCCTGGATTTTGAAATAGCAATGGAACTTTTTCATGGTAGACAACTTAGTTATTGTGCAAGAATAAAGAAGCAAAAGTGATTTACCCCCTCAGTCTATCAGCCTTATACCTCTAGTCCTGGGAACTACTAATAATTGTTCAGGAAAAATGGAAAGGAGTACGATCTCACTATCTTGGAGATCTTGTCTATCAGCAAAAGAAGCTGTTGTGGTGGGAAAATATGATAAACCTCTCCAACATCAGAACAGACAGCTGTAAACAGCAAGTAATAACTTCAGAGTGCCTAATGCATGCAAGGAGTTTTTCATTAGCTTAATCATTTCCATCAGAGGTAGAATCCAACTATTTCTAGTTGACATGCACCGGAGAGATGATGCTAAGTATCCTAGCAGTCCTCACACACATCTCCCATCCTCATGCCCACTTTCCACAGCTCCGAGCAGAGATAGGGGAGGGAAAGCCTTCCAGGGAAGGTCCTGGAGACAGTAATTTCCTTGTGGAAATCTTTAGAAACACCTATGAAAGAAGTGTCAATATTCGACTGGATACTGATTTGCTCCTACAGGACCGAGAAATTGGGTCAGAAATAGAAGAATGACAAAAGGGTGCAGGCTTGATAACGGTAATAAATGAGATGACATCGGTAGAGGGATAAATAAGCAAATTACTGATTGTGAACTGATACCTATGAACCACACTGGGAAACTATCCATCACTTATGTTTTGGGGGCTGGTTATTTCAAGGCCAGGTTGGATGGAGGCCCTGGGCAGCCTGATCTAGTGGGTGGCAGCCCTGTCCATGGCAGGGGGGTTGGACAAGATGATCTTTAACGTCCCTTCCAACCCAAACCATTCCATGATTCTATGATTCTATGATTTCCCGAGCTCACACACCAGCTCGCATTGGAACAGACAGTAAAAGACTTGTAGCAGCATAGAGCTGAGACTAGATTTGGCTTGCTGGATATAGAAGTGTTTCAAAGCAATAAAAAGATCACAGACTAATTTTTATATACTTTGTGTAAAGAGATATTAGTGTAATTTACACATAATGGTGGATGTAGTTTACATTGGTCAGCATAAGCATTACTATCTCTTTTACAGTGATATCTTTTGGTCCTAAAATCTTAGGAGGTTTATTAAAAATTTGTTAAGCAAGGATGCCAGGTTTCCACCTTTACTGAAAAAGAGACTGGATAGAGAGTCAATGAATGAAGAGAAGGAATGTAGTGGCCCCGTTTACAGAGTTATTGCAGAAGAGATGCTATAAAGGAAACTTGGAAAAAAAATGCATTTGGCAATTCAGAAAGACAGATATGAAAGCCTTTTATTTTGACATTTAAATGCTCAGGGTTGGAAAACAAAAATGTACTGTGGACACTGGATCCCAGATTCATCCTGCAATGTTTTAAGCTTTAACTGAAGTGGCTGCTAAGTTAAGGAATTAATCTTCATACCTCCATGAGAAGGGGAGAGAGAGACTGCTCAGACCTGAATCATCAGCAATGTTTGCCTTCCTCCAGTGACTAGGGAGGTTGGGACTGATCCGAGCATAGCTATTTGACAAATGATCTATATATGTATATAACAAGCAAGAGAATTGTACTATATGAGAACAACATCTTTTTGTTTTTATTTATTTCTAAGTGAAGAAGTTGTTTTTTCTTCCTAAGTTTTCTAGCTCTAGAACTCAGAAGGGTTTAATTATGACTAGGTATATTGAGTAATTAGGTTGGGATTTGTCTAACATAGTGAAGCATTTCTTTTGTACTGATTAGTAGAAATTAATTATCATTGCAGATAGCCTGTGTTGTGGTTTAACCCCAGCCAGCAACTCAGCACCACGCAGCCGCTCGCTCTCTTCCCCCCCACCCAGTGGGACGGGGGAGAGAATCGGAAAATAAAGTAAAGCTCGTGGGTTGAGATAAGAACAGATTAACAGAACAAAAAAGGAAGAAACTAGCAATGGAACCAAGAACAACAATAAAGTGACAATAATAATAATAAAGAACTGGAATATAAAAAACCAGTGATGCACAATGCAATTGCTCACCACTCTCCAACCGATGCCCAGTTAGTTCCTGAGCAGCGATCCACCCCCCAGGCCAACTCCCCCCAGTTTATATGCTGGGCATGATGTCCCATGGTATGGAATACCCCTTTGGCCAGTTTGGGTCAGCTGTCCTGGC
>JAVKLA010000027.1:45341196-45361039 GCA_034782735.1 Sagittarius serpentarius
TCATACTGAACTGAAAACACAGCGCTGTACCAGCTACTAGGAAGACAATTAGCTCTATCCCAGCCGAAACCAGGACAGCTTTATAAGAGGCAGAGCAAACCTGCTCTATGTATACTCTTGGCACCATCAATTTCCATTACCCTCTAAGGAAGCTTTGGGTCTTTCTGTTTGAGGTGTTTTCTGGTGTACTTACACAGAGTGAGCAAATTGGCTCTCTCATTTGAAAATCTATATCACTAAAATAGCTTTGTTCTTCTTCTAGCTTCTTTATGGGTAGATGAGAGGTCTTGCTTTTTTTTTTTTCTCCTGTGAAGTAGCTGAGAAAAAAAAATTGCTAAACAGAAGCACAGCATGTTCCCAATGGAGAGCCTCAAATCTAAATCACTCGTGAATGCTTCATTACTTTTTTTCTTGCAGATATTTTTGTGTACTAAATTCTGAGGCTGTGCAAATCCCTTCCTGAAGGATCTTATGCCATTTGGCTTTGTGGCTTAGAACTGAGCCCTAAAATACTGAGGAACACTTGCAGCAGTTTTTCACTTTTCTGTTCAGCAGGCAAAAATAGTATGGATTATAAAAATGAGCTTTTGATGGATGAACATATAGTAAACAGTCCCCATCAGTGAGACTGGAGGAAAAGAATCCCTGCCCTCTACAACTGGTACTTTAAACTGTGTCTTTGAGCTCTGTATTTTCCTTAAAGAAAATTAAAAAAAAGAACAAATTGACCTTTTTTTTTTCTCTTTTCTTTCACTTTCTCATTTGGCCAATATAAACTCTAGGTAATGGTATGATCCCTTTCCTATTGAAATTAGTGCTTCATTCAACAGGAGCAAACCTTAAATCAGATTTCTTCCCACTGCACAACACAAGATGCAACAATTTGCGGGATAATTCTGTATGTGAAAAGATATATTGTCCCCCAAGAAGTCTAAGTCCCTAAAGGTACACCAGGCCCAGGAGAAATGCTTAGTAAGAACTTCCAGTAAATCTAACAATGTATGAGATGCATAGTAGCTTCAATCGCCAAAATTGTGCAGGAAAACAGGAGCACAACCGGGGAAGCACTATTGTGTCTGCCATGCTTTAGAGCATGCTGAAGGTCTCAGGAAGCTCATCTTGGACCAGAAGGTAGGTCTCGTGTCAGCAGGCAAGTGTGGCCCCAAGCTGACCAGCCGTACTGGAAGGGCTGAACCGAGGCAGCTCGTGTAAGACGTTAGCAGCAAGTCTGTGGCTGGCATGTCCGTCGGGCACTGAATTGCTCTCTGTTGAAACATCCCAGGATGTAACTGTCCACTTGCCATGCATGAACATGTATACTACAGTTAAACACTTGCTTAGATACTCTGAATGTAAAGGATATTATATATGCATGGATACATAATTTGATTATAGGAAGGTCGCAATTAGTGATAGTGTTAAGAACTTTTCAACACAGGGAAACACTGTAGACTAAAGGACATTCAACAGACCCAAGCGGGCTCTTACTGGTTTGATTGTTTGCTTCTTTTCTACACGTGAGTTCCCTTCAGCTGTCATTTCAAGGCTATTTTTAATTCTGCCTCAGCTAGTCACTAGACAATTAGGAAGGCTATTTACTTGAAAAAAAGGCTAATATGCTTATTCCTGCTTTCAGTTATGAGACAATTTCTGGCAAAACATTTGCAAAGTGTTATTGGTTATGTGGTGATCTCCAATTACTTCTTCATAAGCTAAGTATCATTTTGGCCTGGGGTTGAACAAAAGTGAGTGCTGTTTTGTTGATTATAGTCTGTGTCAGTGCAGCAGAAGGATAGGTTGCTCAAAGCCGGAGGAAACAGAGCATCGAGAATACAAGGAAACAGCTGTCAGCTTTAATGCGAGGTCCGTTGACTTTAGCCCATAAGTGTGAAAAACTCGTGTCCCTCGTCTGCAAAGGGGGAAAAACATCTGCGTGTCAGCAGTCAGCTATGGACCAACATTCAGGAAGATAGGGCACCTACACTTTCAGTATTAAAGGTCTAGGTTGATTTTTCAGAAAAAGCATCGTACGCCTGCAGTCCGTTCAGCACGGGCAGGAGGGCAGTGCTGTGTTGCCGGAGCCTCGTGCCTGGCTGTGAAATTCTCTCCTCGCACAACTGAGAAGCCACCTGTGGGCTACAGCGCAATGTCAGGAAACTCGCCACGTGAGAAGGCAGCGATACCCGCAGCTATTTGCCTCGGACACATCAGTCACAAAACAATAATCGTTGTACAGCGTGTGAGCTGTAACATTCCTCAGGCTCTCTTTATGTATATATCATCCTTCCTGTGAAAATTCAGCATCCAAGGTCATTAAGTGCAGTCACAAAACTCAAAGTACGTAGGGTGCAGGACTTCCCGTGTGCTGGGTTACTGGGCTGCCCATTACCTGTAGCTACAGGAGGCCCTTGTCTTGCGAATTTAGACCAGTAAATCACATCAACATTTCATTCAATGTCATAAACCCTGCAGGGATAAACAGAAGATGATAGCAAACAAAATCTGCTGGGAACACTGTTCTTGTAGTACTGCTGGTCCAGCCAAACTGGGTAATTCGCGCTTGATCTAGTGCTGAAAATTGTCCTTGCACGAGTCATCGGAAGGGAAGCTGTCTGGGCAGCTAAGTATATAGAAAGCAGGAAAGGCACTTACTGTTTTCCAGCTTTAAACACCAGCTTCAGCAATTCTGAAGAATGTGTCTGTTGCGTATGTGGGTATGCTGAATATCAGTAGTGTGATGGAAGGTGATTATTATATTATTACACATTCTGGTCTTCAAAAACAAACCAACAAAATGCTGAAAAAGAAGCAAAAGATATGCAATGGAAAAAACTGGAATAAATTAAATCTGAATGTCAGATAATCCTAGTTTTCATCTGCTGGATTTTTGTAACTTAGAAATCAAATTTTGTTCTCTGATGCTTTAGTTTTTGAATATGCTGGTTTTGTTTTTGTATTTTTTTCCCTGTTTCTTTAGCACCTTCTACATATATTGAGATCAGGCCTTTAATGTGATAGACACCATACAGATTCATTCTTGTCTGCTGTTTGCTAACATGCTTGTATTTCTGTATCTGCCTATGTTTTTAACTTAAAGCTCGTACGTTTCTGTGTGGTTATCTGTTCCCATATTGGAAATCTCTTTCATGCTATGTTATTGTATTTTTCCCCCTTTAGAAAATGCAATTGTTGGAGAAAATCTCATTGGAGCATTTATAAAAGAGATTAAAGATGGTGGTTTTCTGCTACATTTGGACTCCAAGCAATTCCTAGCAGACTCTTTCATTGATTTTCCACGGGATGAAGAGTTTGATCTGTCTCCGAGAGTGCAGCTAGGATGCAGAAGTGGGTTTCGAAGAACTTCATCTTCTGGGAAAGCAGTCCCAAATTCACAAGGATGTGGTATGTCTCAGTTTAGCTTTCCCTTCTTTGGTGTTGTTAGGAATCAGTATTAGATTAGAAAATCATCAGTGAACTTGTGTTAATGGTTAATATGTGAAAGCCATGAAGCACCAATATGGATGATAAATCTGAGGAGAAATGGGAATTAGTGCTTTGCTTACTGCCCAGTCCTTGCATTGAACCAATGATTTGGAAATAGGCATTATGGCACTGACATTGTGTAGAAGGTTTTGCAAACAGTTTTGGGGATTTTTTAGACCTGTCTGGTATTAGAAGGTCTTTCTATAATGTACGTGATCCTTAATGAGAAGATTTCACAACGATAATATAGCCAGTGCTTCAGATGATGATACATTACCCAGAATACAAACCTAGATGCAGAAATGGCAACAGTCCTGAGATTGTGAATTCCTGGGTCAAGTCCAGCCAGCTCAGATGGAAGCTTTCTCGGTGTTGGCCAACACCCAGACCTGATTGCACTTCTGCCCTCTTTTCATCTTCTTTCCTTCTGTTTAGTCTGCTTCCCTGGAACGGGCTGCCTTTCTGCCAACACCCTGCTTAGAGCTGCCAAACTTACCTTTTCGACGGATCCCCGCGGCTGTGCCTAGCAGTCCTGTGTACCAGGTCACGCTGCCAAAGAGCCCTTGCCTTAAGGGCCCTGCTCTTGTTTCTGTCAACATCACCCCTCCTACAGTGCCACCCTGATCCTTCTCGTTGGCCCAGTTAGCCTCAGTGAGTCTGTGCCTTACTTATGTCAGTTTGGGATGTATTCACTACGTCTAGCTTTTTTTGGGGGGAACAGAGGAGGGATGTACCACTTCTAGGTATAAGATCAACAATAGCAGGTATTGGATAAGTTTTCCAATATGGGGAATATTTTCAGATGGGAAAACTTCAACACTATGCAGCTTAAGTTAGAGACCCTAGGAGCAAATCAAAATACATGAAAACAACTTCGCTCCCTGCTTGGTTGGTATGGTGGTTCCCTTTACATTAGGAGAGCTTCCTAATGCCTGGGCGAGGGCTTCAAAGTAATCAAGTGATGAATCAGTTCTGAACTGCTGCAGCTTCCAGCTTGGACCTTTAAGGGTAAACTGACAGCAGTTTCAGTTCATCTCTATAGTCCGAAACACTCCAGATTTCGGTTATTTAAATACACCATGCAGAAAATAGATTAATTCCCACTGAGAATCCAGAGTCTGTAACAACTAGCAGTTACTTAACAAGATGTACTGTTGTGCTGATTAAAGGTATCGTTATTTATGAAGTAGAGCCCATCACTGAGAGCAGAAGAACTTAGAAAGAATTGGATCCTTCTGCTAAATATTTCCTGCCAGGGATAAAGACCTCTAGGAAACAGTGAATTAATTTGCCTTGTGAGTTGTTCCATACATATTTGAACCAGCTAGCTGCAGAACAAGTCACTCAGTAAAACAGACTTACAGAGATGTGGAAAGGAGACAGTTTCTGCTCCAGATCTCGGCAGAGATTTCGTATTCTAAGATGTCATGGTACACATGCTGCTGGACACTGGTTTATGTAGGAGGACTGCATATTTTATTCTAAACAGGGGATTTAGGAATTCTGTTTCTGGTTCCTCTAAGATATATACATATATATATGTTTAGTTTTACTTTGCATTATGGATATATACTGGTCATCTGTCCTGTCTGGGCCTGTTTCTCTACTAATAATAGGGACTAGTAGTAAGAAGTATCACCTGTGATTAGAGAAATCAACATTGTGTGAGGGTGACGGGGATTCTTTCTTTATTCTCTTCCCTTTCCTGTTCCAACTTGTCGAAATACAGTTTGTCTTTTCATATCCTGATCTTACTGAGTTGTTTGTTTTTATTTCACTGTAAATGACGTTTCCCCTTGCTTCAGGAAGCATGGACAGCTCTTAGTAGCGGCAGCTTTCTAGTGTTCTCAGTAAACTTAGTATTTTCATTTAGGAATATGCAACTTGCATGAACCTGCCTCTTCATCTCATATATTTTCCTTACAGTCATCTGCTTCTTTATGTTTGCATCTATTTTAGCTTTGTGTCATGTTTTCCTACCTGTAAAATGGGTAACATTTATCATGTGTTAGTTTTTGTTATCATTTATCATGTGTTAGTTTTTGTTATGTGACATTTTTTCTTAGTCTGTCTTACACTGAGTTACTTTACCCCACAGGTATTTATGAATATAATTCCCTAAGAGTCTGAGGTAACAGCTTTATTTTAGCTAAATTTTAAAGGGACAAAAGACACTTTCTTCGCTAAGGTGTTAGTTGAAAAGAAGAAACTTGGAAACTGTCCGGGGGTAGCTTTATGAACTCAAAACTTCTCCCCTCATTTATTTCAGGAGAAAACCTGAAGCCTGTTTGTGAGTTATCTTTGTTTTATTATACATTTTATGCCGGTTCTTTTTATTATTTAGAATGCTTGGCAATTCTATCAGAGTTGCTTTGAGCAGAGCATAACCCAAATCAAATGAAGTGCTAGATTTATAGCTGAGCTGGCAGCTCAAGACTTCATTTCTAATAATCTAGATCAAGAATCACATATCCCAAAGTTTTCCAGTATCCCTGGAGGGAGGAGCAGTGCAAGCATTGGGTAATGATCAGTTGGGAACAGTTTTTGAGCATGCTAGCGTAGTGAGAGCTGGTCTTAAGTAAAAGGAGGCCTCAGTGAGGAGTGGTATCCCTGCACAGTCGCTCCAGTGAGTTGTTTAGCCTGGAATTTGCTACTCAGCGTGTTGTTCCCCTGGTACACAAAAGCCCAAGCCTAGTTAGAAGTGAGACCAGGTTACAAATTTCATGGGCCGGGGCAAGGGATTAAATGTGGGGTTTATTTTTATTTTTTCCTATTTTAGGGATACAAAGTCAGGGCCCAGTGCTAACACTTAGCTCTGAGATTTTGGCTCAAAGCTGTTCTCTGCTTGCTTATATTGTTAAAATGTATGAATGTTAAATCTTGAAGGAAGTACAATATGATGGTTGGTCTGACTTTTAGAATCAAGCTTAACCTCTGTGTGATTGTGTTGAGTGTAACCTATAGCTGAGATGGTATGTGCCTCTAAGAGTTATACAGTCTAGAAGACCTGCATCTCTGCACCAACATTTTTTGCAGTTCTTTGTGCGCTTTTGTTAATCTAATGTGTGAGACAAAAGGGAATTTTACTTTTAAAAAATGTGATAGGAGACACAGATGTTACTTTCACATCGTGACTAAAATGACAAAAACAGGAGAATGCTTTGAAAAGATTAATTTGTTCCTTTTTAAACTTTAATTGCTTAATTAGTCTGCCTCATCCTTTGCATTTTGTCTTCAATTTAGGCATGGATTACTCATTTCATTTTAATTTCTACTGTTGTTCATTTGCAATGTGTATGATCCTTTTTGCATATGTTGGAAAATGTCTTTAAAATGTATCAGACACTCTTGTGTATTAAATAATGTGCCTGAGAAATGAGAATTCTGTCTGATGGAAGATTTTTTGCTTCCATAATTGATTTTAGATCTATGTTATACATAGATTAATTGCCTTCATACGTACTTGGGAGGAAAATTTCAGTTTCACAGTTGTCTCACCCTAGACCTTCCCACTGGACCATTTAGAGCAGATGAAGGAAGATATCATTTTTATACTAGTTGTCTTTTTATTCTATTATAATTTAGGTGGTCCTATAAATTAAGTTACATTCCGGTGTGTTGGCCAGAACAGCAATTCATCATATAAGTTGTACTGGGGATGGCCAATTTTCCATTACTGTTTCTCTCTCATACAAGCTTAAAGTGCTGTCAGGACATAGGGCAAGAACAGAAATGAAGTTTTGCACCTTGTCAAAGACCCAAAATATACATTTGATAGTGTTTTGAAGGAAATCTCCATCTGGAAAGCAGCTGTGAAATAACAAGTGAAGGTATTGTCCTGCAAATGTGTCTGCGACTCTTCTGCTTTTATGTTCACTCGAATGATCTGGAGGGAAAGACAGTATTTCATGACTTCCCAGAAGACAAAGAGTTTTCTTTGTAATATGCAACAGATCAGCTGGAAATATTACCCCTGATTGTTCTGAAAATGAGATATATACAGACTAAGAATATCTTTTTGTGTTTGGGTTGTCATGTGCACAACTAGTGGCTTTTAACCCAGCCATTACTGTTTAGTTTGGAAGTGCTTACCAAAAATTCCATTACCAGGAGTTCTGAATGAAAGTGTTACCATATGGTGGGTTTCTGTATGATGTTTTTGGAGATTCTACTCCTAGGAGCCTTCCTGTTTCTGGCTGTAGTGTTAGAAATTACTCTGTAGCTTGTGTTTCTTTGTTTTCTTTCACAACTTATTCACTAAGTGCATTATCTTATTACAAATGGATTTGACAAATGGAAGTTAGGCCTGGACCTGGCATTTCCAAACAGCTTGATGTGCACTAATCCAAGAACATTTTTAGGGTGATATGAGAAAAAAGGACTACAATCTGTATTCCAGTTATTGGTGAGTTTAATGAACATTTAAGGAGTGTTTACCTTTGTTACAGCACTTAGAAATACACATATTAAGAGCTTGAAGCCTATGGCAAGTGTGTATATATATATATATACACACACATATATATACCCACACATATGTGTGCAAATGCCTGAACTGGTTGGATTCCAAAAGAGTAATAAGGTGATTGTTCTCTTTGCAGTTGTTTGTCCTCCAGGCAGTCATTTCCACAACGATGAATGCATTCCCTGCCCTCTTGGCTACTATCAGCATCAGACAGGACGTTCCTCCTGTATCAAGTGTCCTGTGGGCAAAACTACCAACTCCTATGGGGCAAGCAACACTGATCACTGTAAGTTGAACTCATTTTTTCCCTTATCCTTTGTGTTCTGACTTCAAATAAGTAATGGAATATTTTTTTCATCTGTAAGTTTGAAAAAAAAAAAAAAAGATCGATCCTCCCTCTGGGTTTTTTTGGATGGATATGTTCCCTTCTGCATACATTCAAAGACATTTTACAAAGACAGAACAAACTAACTGGTGTTTTGACCAAAAATGCCTGAGAAATGAGCGGTCAGTCTCATCCAGGATGTTGTGGTTCCTTAGGATGTGTTCATTGTCCTCAGGAATGGTATCTGGGTGTTCAGTATCAGTGAGAAACATCTTACGTCGTTCATTTATTGTCACTTTCATGAACAGTAAAGTAGTCTTGTCTTTGTGCAGCTCTTTCCCACTGCAAATACAAATACTTCTCACAAAGCAACTATCGATACGTTCAATAAAGTCGGTGGATTCAGTTTAAATGACTTATTTTTGCATGCAGTTCCATAAAGAAAATTACTTATTAAGTCCAAATTCAGTTTTGTCTGCAGAATTAGCTCATGCCTAAAAATCAAAGTGAGTAGTAAGAATGGGTTTCTTTGGAGTATCAATGAGTATGGAGTCTGCTTTGTTCTGTTTCAACCTGTTTATTCTCTGAGGTGGTATAAAAAAACAGGTTTATTGTAATGCACCCTGACATCAATTAGTTTTTGCCTAAAGTTCTCATTCTTTATTTCCATATGTGTTTCCTGTGTAGGTATTGGACTCCTATGCTTAAAAGTTTGCTCCTTAGGTTTTCTTTACTGCAGTTGCAGTTTTCTTTACTGCAAGTGCCTGCAACTAAACCTGCTCCCTGCCTGGTTTCCACATTACCTGTGTGCTGAGTCTCAGTGCCAGCCCTTTCCAGAAGGCCATGTTGTACACATTTAGCTTGCTTCTTTCTTTTCTTTCCGTCCCCTTACAGGGTCTGAAGAGTTTTCTGAATTAATTGATGTGATGGCTCTTGTGCTTCTGTTCATAACATTTCACGGAGGTTGTGGAGTCTCCAACCTTGGAGATATTCAAAAGCCGTCTGGACGTGGTCCTGGGCAACTGGCTTTAGGTGGCCCTGCTTGAGCAGGAGGGTTGGACCAGATGACCTCCAGAGGTCCTTTCTGACCTCAACCATTCTGCGAGACTCGGTGACAGCATTATCAAAGTACCTTTTCTTCTTTTCTTGTTTGGTTGTAACAGGTATCTCATACTGTCAAAGCAACGAGCAGGATCTGCAGTGTGATGAAGTTGGCCAGTACAGACCTTCCCAGCAAGACCCTGACACCAAGAAATCCTTCTGCGTTGATAGCTTTGGAGCAGCGCTGGGCTGGACTGAAACAGATGATCTCCTTACGGACTACCAGTGCCTAGGTAAGTGTCAGAAGAATATTTTAGATATGTTTTGACACCACATAAGTGAAACATCCTTATGAAGAGACTCATCACTCCATAGCTTATGGGGATTCGCTTTCCCGTAGTTGTGGCCTCTGGCTTAAGCCACATTCCTCCTTAATTTTTCATTTCATGACTACATTGGGGAAGCTATTTCCGGTAAGGGAAGAGAGAGAAGCAGATTTCTTGCATTCTCAGATGGCTGACAGCTTTTGATGAATGCTGACCTCCTGCTCTCTGCTTGGAAACCCAAAAGAATGATGAGAGGGCTAATGGGAAAGAAGCAGAATGATTAATTTCTTCGTAAAATTATCACTCATCAGTGTGTTCATGTGAAATAGATTGTGTTTGGCAATGACCTCACAGCCGCAGCATAACGTCACCCTCTGGGCTCCAGCTGTATTGTATCTGACTTGGTGAACATATCCTTGCAAGCTGGGGGAACTTTTGCTGGAACACAGTTATGAAATGCCAGTTCTGAAGAATGAATAACTTGGAAAAAAAAGTCATCCATCAAACAGTCCCCAAACTGCCTGCAGTAAGGTCTAATTATGCTTCTCAGCCTCAAAGCTTTTGCCTTGCCCAAAAATAGTTTTCCAGAACTCATCATATGGTTGGTATCAAACTTAATGGAATATTCAGTTTAGAAACTGATGTCATGATGTGCTCTGAATTAGACAATGTCTTAGGACAAGTGTGATCGGTGGAAGGAGTGTGAAATGAAAGCCCTTGGTTGCGAAGAGGTTGCAAAACTATCTCCAGTTAAAATAGCTATTTTTTTCTCTGAGCATACTCAGAGACTGATCGTAGTTATGAACACGAGGTGTTAGCCTCTGTTGATCTCAGTCATGGGGTAGCTGGGATGTTTCTCTGGGCAGAGGATTCACAGCAGCCTAATTCTCCTGTTACTTACTTACCTTGAGCCTTTCTGCATGAGCATTTCTGACTCTGTCCAGGACGGAGCAGTTGTAGATATCTGTGCTTGTTTTTGTGGATCATGCTAGAAGATTTCACTACAAATACATATTTATAAGTGTTGACAGTTCAGGGTTTAAAAAAACAATGAACACCCAAGAAGTCTGGTTGGTTTCTTTTTTAATAATTTACTGGCTAATTTAATTTCATTTTTTTTCTTTTAGAGATCATGCTGCATTTCCAGAAAGCATTATATGAAGCAAAACTGATTATCTCTATTTTTACTTTTTCCCCTAGCCCTTCTATTTCCCGTAACTGAATTCAGCACGCAAGAAGAGAGCAGGGTCTGAAGACTTATCTTGCTTTGACAGGAGGATAACAATTGGGCAGGGTCAATAAATAACCCAGCTGGTTTTGGTTTTTGAGTCTTCAGATGGAAGGAGAATTCCCTTGTATGAATGCACGATAATAAGCTGTAACAACCCATGCTTATTCTTATTGTTCTTTCTCGTTATATTTTAAGCCACACTCGACATTCATTGCAACAGGGATAGAATCTAGAGCTTTACTCTAGTAATATGTGAGATGGAGAATTTCTGCCACGCACTACGCCTGTGAAATGGCTGAGCAGTTATATTACTGTTGAGAAGAGGGCAGTGTGAAGTAACTAGTTCATGAAATGGGAGCTGGTAGGATATTTGTCGTTGTGCTTGGGTTTTTTTGACAAAGTAGCTTTATGAATGCAAATTTTTTACCTTTCTTTATATTAAAGAACAAAATTCAAGAATTAAAAAAAGGCAGATTTTCTATTACTTTTGCAATGTTTTCAGTTTAATGTTTCGTTACACTTTCTATTTTTTCTCTCATGTTCTCCCATATTATTGCAGAGAAAATGGAGGGGTGGGATGAAGCCAGAATTAGGAAAAAAATATCAGAAGAAAAGAAAAACATTTAAAAATGTCAATTTTTATTTTGAATTTTGCATTAGAAATGACAGCAGCAAAAAAATACAAACACCACAAAAACACTGCTTCTTTTCAGTTTTATGAAAATATGTGAATTCTGTTTTTAACAAGGCATCACTGCAAGCTGCAGATGTAGAGGGATTCAGTTTAGTGCAGAATTAAGCTGATGTTATATTTTGGTGTCCTGTATTTCTAGGAAGGAAAAAACTTCCACCTCTGTTTACACCATCATTCAGCCCTATCCCCAGCCGAGCTGGAGTGCAAGGATGTTTTTGTGTCAAATGTTTGGCCAGCCCTCATGTTTTTTCTGAGCAGAAATGACAGTTTTATCAAAAGCATCTGCTGACTCAGCCCTAACAAGAGTGGACATTTGCTTCTGATTTAGTGCTGACTGTTTTGCTGTAAGAGTACAAATGATTGTTTTAAGAACTTATCCCTGACTTTTATTTTGTGGTTTATCCAGACATTTCAGGGAGAGAGGCCTGGGATCCTTCTCCTGAACCTCTGTGCCCATGCGTGCAGGGAAGAGAAGGGCTCAGCCTCCAGTTCTTCCATGTGCAGACATCTCCCACGGGCCAAGATCAGACCAGAGCTCCTCCTTCTTGCCTCATTTAGGTCTAGGCCAGGCACTGGCTGCAATGAGCTAGAGGTTTTTCTTTCATTTGGGGCCTTTAGAGGAGAAGTCTGGTCACCACAGGAGTGATGCTAAGTCGCCATGTTCTTCCCTTCTCCATAATATGCTATGCTCGCTGAAAGGCACTAGCGTATCAACATGTGGGCACACTGTACCAAAACCCCTGTGTAATACAGGTAATAGCAACCTGAGCTGGGTAGTGGAGGTGCCACGCTGTGGCCCTTCACCAGGTGATAACCTTCTTCAGGGCACAGCCAGGGCCAAACCTTCTGGAGCTTAAATGGATTCCTCGCCCCATTGAGTGACCTTTGAGTTTTGCGTCTCTAGACCCCATGAGCTTTTCCCAGTTCGTGAACAGTGCTGCTTGCCAGATGTCCTTACACTCGGGTGCAGTGGGTCCAATTCAGAGAGAGCAGATAAAAGGGTTGGTAAGTAAAGTGACAGTCTGGAGTTAAAGGTTGAATGAAGGAGTAAAAAAGGAGCAGGTAGGACACACTACATTGGATAGATCCCTGAGCCTGAAGTCAGTGGAGATCAGGCTGTTGTGTTCCTGCAAACAAGTGATAAGGCTCCTAGATTTCTTTTCTAACCAGGTTCTGTTGGAGTTGGCTCCCATTTCAGTGGCTGTTTTGCAGATAGTCGGTTCCCCCATTGACTCAATAGTTGGTTCGGTGCCATGAACAAGTAATGGGAGATGGCCAGTCTGCTGCTGGAAGAGAAGTCTCACTTGAATATAAGCTCCCAGCCCACTCCTGGCTAACTGTTTTTTAAAAGATCTTGTGACACTTTTTTTTTCAAAATAGAAATTATATCCTTAGTCCAGATGTCTCCTATGTTATCTGTGGGATTATGGTACATCGTTTAAAGAACAAACCTCTTTCCCTACAGAATTCTTCAATTTTTATTTCTACCCAAAGCCTTTGTCTCTCTGCAGCATGGGAACTGGTAATAGTACCTGGCTGGGGTTTTTTTGTGTTTTTTTTTTAGCACTCAGAAAATTTGAGAGAGTTCCTGCCTCCAGACTGATTTATGGGTCAGAAGAAGCTCAAATTTTACAGTCTCAGTCATTTGGGGGAGACCTGCAAAATCCAGCTTTTCAGTGCATTTCAGGTGAGGAAAACTCTCAGAAAATCTGTAGAAACACTAACGGTCATGGAAGATAATCTTTTTATATGATGAGCTTATAGTTAAGTTCTTAGATGAACTAAACGTTTTGCAGTTCAGCACCAATTCACTGCAAGATATTTACAACTTTTGGTGACCTTGGTTCAGGGAAGACATTGATCTTTCTTTCAGAAAGAAGTCTTCTGGCTTTACATACCATTTCAGACAAGTCATCTGGCTTTAAAACCAATTGGTATAGTTTGCAAGAGGGATGAGAGCTGAGATTCAGACCAGGAAACACTCATCAGACTTTTCAGATGTGCAGACAGAAGGAGGATTAGGTGTTCAGGACACGTGAAAACCAAGCTTTCACCTCTTCCCAAATTACCTGATTGGCACATAAATGAGGAAGAATCATTCTTGCTTATGTCAGAAGGATATCATAAGGAGTGCAGATATATTCCTCTGCCAAGCCTTACAGTGTATATACTATATTACATCTGGATACATCATGTTGGCTCATTTATATTGGTTCAAAGTCATCTAAACCCAAGAGGAATCACTGCACTGCTTTCAGGCTGCTTTGAGCCGGTCTCACCTTCTGTCTCCTAATGCTCAGACTGTGAAGAGAAGCAGAGGGGTTATGTTAAAAATATAAAACACCCTGTCAGTAATAACACAGGTGGCCTGTTTGTAGGGCAGACATCACAGAAGGCTGACAAAGTCAGTGGCTTTGTGTCACATACCATGGTCTAGCTGGAGCAGTCGTCTCTCATGCTGAGAAGTGAATACGTGAAGCCTCGTATGTGTTACTAGAATGATTTTCCTGCACCAGATCATCCCTTAGCTGTATACTGTAAGGTTTCTTGCACGTTCTTCTGAAACCAGAGACCTTCAAAAGCAAGACACTGAGCTGAGAGAACCTTGGGAATGAACTTAGGGAGGAAAAGATGCCCCTTTGACAGGTGATCTGATTCAGTGCACATGGCCTGTATTTTCATTATAAGTTACACCCACTGTCAAATGGCAGCACTACCACAAAATATTATTGCTGGGGTACTCACTGAAAGGTAAGGGTTAATCTTTCCCTCTCTGCTTCCCTACAATGTCAGACAGCTTAGCTTCCATTTCTGATGATGTTTTGATCAAAGCTGGTTGATTTTATGCTAAAGATACTTGGAAAAAAATTCACCTCCTGTTCTAGGCGCAGAGCTGTGGGAGTAAGTTAGTGGTAAGTGTGTAAGGGCAGGAGGATCTTCAGCCACTCCTACATCTGGAGGGGGATGGCCCCCTTACACTGGCCAGGTGATTGATGCAGAGGTGGCTGGCACCATTGAAGAATTTGATGTTTCCCTCCTTCCTATCACTCCAGTATTTGTCACAACCTGTTTGCCATGGGGTTACTGTATCAGGCAGATGTGATGTGCTGGCAAAGTGGTCCAAGAGAGTCCTCCCTGCCTGCCTCAGGCAAAATTATCCAGCAGACATGCAGTATTTGGGTGGGTGGGTGGTTGGACCTAACTCAACAGTTTGTATCATCAGGTGATGAACAACTTTTTACATTAAGTTAATTTAAAAACCTAACCCTCTACTAAAATAGTTGAATACTAAAGTTCATCTGGCTAATGAAATTCATGTGCTTGCAGTCTGACAGAGGTATGAAAACCTAGGCAAATGGCAGTAGACAGTGGAATTTGTAGCAGAAATTTTGCACATGAAATGCTAGGAAACCTGAGGTTTCTTTCCTGTTTTTCAGGCTGTGAGAGGGAAGATGCGTGTGGTTTTGCGACTGTAACTCCTGCTGGTGCTGAAGTTCTCTGTGAATTGTACAGCGCTGCTGAAGTCAACTTCAACTGCACCACCTCTGGATTGGTAAAAATGATCGTATTTAAAAATATGTGTTTATCATAATACTGTATGTTCAGTATAAGTAGATGGCATCACAGAAGAAAGGCAGGCTGTTACCTCACCCCTTGGACATTGTTCTTCACTATGGCAGTAATAAATTCCTGCACATCGGTGAAGACGCTCCACCCAGATGTTTCCAAAAGTGATATCTGAATGCCTCAGTATTTGGCTGAAACATCACACAACACTTTTGATCTTAAAACATGCTGTGCTTCTGCAGTCAGGAGATCTGGTTAACTTAAAAGGAGGGTTAATCTGGATAATCGAAACTAGAAGTACCCAGGTTGGTAATGAGGTCACCTGAAACAGTTGTCATTTCTCAGTCCCTTCCTCTAGCCCAGGGTTTGAACTGTGTACTCTCTGGCACTGTAGCATCTTTGTGTTCACTGCTTTTAAACACAACACTGTGGCATTGAAGAGCTGAGATCTCGGTTTGATTGATAGAATGAAAAATGCCTGCACTGGGCCACGTGGAGCTGTGATGGTTATAAACTGTGTGCGCTAATTTCTCCCCCTGAGTTTCTGAATAAGGAAAATGTATTTTAGGAGAGGAAATCAATTAGGTTGTATTTATTGTGCGTGCCTGTTTTCTGTCTCAGGCACAAGGTGTTTTGGGGAACCCTGCTGCCACTAGCATCGGTCGTCTCAGCTGCCTGCTTCATGTCAGGAATCCAGAGGGAGATGCAGTGATGGCCTATTTGAAGAGAGGTACCAGATGTGAATCACTCATCTAATGCGAGACTGCTGTGCCCAGATTTATAGTTACTTCTATATAGGATCATGACTAAATGTGGGGAGCATCTTTGTTTATGAAGACACAATACTTTTCAGAGTTTAACATGTAGTGATAGCCCAGAAACCTCAGCAAATCTTCCCTTCCTGTCTTGTTCCCTGGAGATTAGGAATACAGCTTTCGTAAGCCATTTTGATGTCTTTCTCCAGCAGATAGTCCCACAAAAACTCGAATTCTATCCAATCTATTATTCTATTCTGTTCTGTTCTGTTGCACTATGATTTCTCTTTGTTAAACAGTTTACTTGAATACATAAGATTTTATTAACGGCCACCTTGTACATAATTTAACAGTTTACATCAATTTTGATTGTGAATTGTCCTACTAATATAGCAGCCAAGATATAACCCGCTCTTCAGTGAATCCCGAAGTGATTCAGCTGAACTAACGAATGTACAAGATGCTTTTTTTTTTTTTAAATTTTTTTTTTTTTGGCCTAAGTCTATTGATACCACTGCAGGTCCTATTCAATGTATATCCAGCTTTAAGCCTCATGCCAAATTTGAAACAAGACAACCAAATGCAGAATGCTGCAGGGTTTGAGTCAAAACTCTCTGCTGTCACTGTTTTCTTTTTACTTCTATCCAAACCTCTGAGTCACCATTTATTAATAATAATAAAAATAAAGAGCTAACTCTCACCTGAAAAAAGACAAGTCCTCTGAGCTTCTTAAAATCAACATAATCTTGTTGATATCAGATCTACTCTAGATTTCTGTTTATACTGCTAATTAGATCCAGGATTATATGAATCATGTCCTCTTCATGTGTGTCTAGTCAGCAGAAACCTTAATTGCAGATGCAGTTATGCTGGCCAAATTACACATTTTACATTTCTAGCGAGATAACTTTATTTTACTTTTCTAGCGAGATAACTGTTGCATTTATACCTAGGAGTTATTAATGTAGTGCTTGAAAGTGGAATATTACTAACCTTTACAAAATTACATCGATTTAGAAGCCCTTTGCTGGTACAGTGGACTGTTTTTCCTACCCTGGCAGTACATTCTGACCAACTACACAGGTATAATTGCACCAAACCATTTGATGATCTTATCTTGCATCTGAAACTCAAGGTCCAGAAAAGGACTTTCAAGGCTGAGTTTTTATCATGAAACTTTCAACCAGCTCCAGTCTGCAGGCAATCCAAAAGCATCCCGTCTCCTCTTGAGCTCTTCTCAACATTTCTTTCCTGTTCTATCTACCCAGGACAAGAATTTAACTCATCTGGAGTCAAGACCTTTGAAAGGACCAGTTTTCAGAACGTGCTTTCTGGCGTGTATCGCTCCGCGGTGCTCTCAGCAGCTAGCACGTCTCTGACTGATGCTCAGCTCTTCTGTCGGCAGACTTGCAGCAAGGACCCTTGCTGTGATGGCTTCATCTTGAGTCAGATTGCGCTTGATGGAGGTATTGTCTAACTGCAAAATAAAAAATTCTGCAGTAGAAAACCAACACTAACTGAGTAGAACTCATTTTTGGACACAGTACACCTACCTTTACGTCATAGCAGTGTCAGCAGCCTGCCTCTACATCACTGACATTTTTTGGTGTAGGCAGAATTTGAGTAATGCCAAAGACTTGGAGCAATAGAGAGAAAGACCTGAGGTAGCCAGCTGCTCTTGGAGACAAATGGACATTTTGAAAGGATTATTCTTTTGACCTGCTTTAGATATCTGCACCTGGATGAGATAGATCATTCTGAAAATGCCTCTTTCCTTATGTAACGCAGCTCGGTTGCTAGAAGTTGGTGCCTTTCAGCTGATGGAATTAAGATGGTGCCTCCAGACAGAGTCCTTGTAGTGCAAATGTAAATCAGCTCCCTTTCCAGAGCAGGAAAAGAGGATGCTAAACAGGGAATTATGTTATGTTTTTGCATGCAGTAATGCTATAATCTCCTAAGTCTGGATGTCTAGCTAGGAGAGCAAGTGGGAGTGGGATGGACAGAGTCTGGCAGTAGTGGGACTTCGGCAGAGCCTGGATTTCTGCCAGCAAATGTAAGCACGTAATGTCAGTGCCTACTTTTTGTAGTTTCTTTTCAATCACATGGGATCAACTTTCCCATTGGAGGTGCATTTCCTATAGAAAAAGTGAAGTTCTAATTGAGATGTCTCAAGTTTTTAAAGACAGGGTCTTACAAATCCAGGCATGTGCGACTGGCTGCTATGTGGCGAGCACTTCTCCAGTTTGGAGTGGAAACTGATCCTGGATTTCAGAAAACTTTCTCTGTGGAAGTTGTCAAGCAAACGTTTTCAGAAAATTATTTTCTATTTTGGCATCTCGTATTATTTTGCATCAAAATATTCTAGGTGATCTTGTAAAGTCCATTCCTCTATACATTTACCGTCAAATTTTTGGGTTCTCCGTACTTGTGAGTGTAGAAGGGGGTGTGGAGAAGGTGAATGTTGTAGAACTCTCTGCTTAGTTGAGCCGACCTATTTGGATCAATACTACAGGTAAATGTGTTTCTTGGACTAGCATTTTGTTTAAAAAAAAAAAAAATTAAAAAAGAAGAAAAAAGTAGCATATTCAACCTCTCATGTACCCAGTCCGTTAAAACAAACCAGGGAGGGCATTGTAAAACCATAGAAATGCCTGAGCTGTGACAGCAAGTGCAAAGCAAGAGCTGAGCATTGTCTAGACGTTATGGCAACAGACTGACGCCAGAGCACCTGGCCTTAAGCGTGCTGGTCCCCTGATTCACATCGCGATGCCGGGGGAGACTCAGGCCTGGGCTGAATGAAATCAGGCACCAATGCGGGAAACCATCCCTGTAAAAATATAAGTGCTTTCTTGGTTCAGAGCCTGAGATTGTAAGACCGCCAAAGGATTGAATATACCTCCGTGGTGCTATAAAGTGCTGAGAACACTGTTGAGTATTATCAGATAATAGTAATATTTTATTAGGTGGTAATAGCACGTGCTTAAAATCTCTGAAAAGCAGGCTACAAATGTTTAGGTATGAATAGCTAACCTTAGTACTCCATTCTGAACATACGGCTCTGATTTCCTTCTTTTTCTTTTTCTTTTTCTTTTTTTTTTTTTTTTTTTTTGGACAGCAATACTAGAGGTTATCTATCTTAGTGACACAGGTTCAGTTGGTATTTAGAGAAAGTATTGGGATGCTTGGGTGAAAAGCTCTGTGTAGGTGCAAAGTATTATTGGAGTGATGCAACTCCCTTTGTCTGAACCTAGGTACCATTTTGTGTAGTTTGATGAGCTTCCCAGACGTCCTGATCTGCAATGCAAATGGCTGGAGTCCAACACCAACATCTGGCGTAGATGGGATATGTAAAGGTGTGAGCTATGATGAAAAAGGGAAGACGTTTTCCTTCACCCTGGGAGGACAAGTGTTCAGTGGAAGTATGTCAATGAATTATCTCAGTTTACATTACTTTTCCTTAATTCTCGTATAGACTCTGCCTTTTTCACCATCCTTCTCTTGTACTTCAGTGCTTTTTTTCTCAAGTAAATCCATACCTGTACAATCACAAGAGAATAAGAACTTTCTAACTGGATGCATTGTTAGATAGATGGACCTCTGTCAGCAACTCAGTACCACGCAGCTGCTCATTCACTTCCCCACCCCTCCCCAGTGGGATGGGGAGAGAATCAGAAGAAAGGTAAAGCTCATGGGTTGAGGTGAGAACAGTTTAATAGAACAGAAAGGAAGAAATTAACAATTACACTAATAACAAGAATCAAGTGACAATAATAATAAAAGGATTGGACTGCACAAAACAAGTGATGCAAAATGCAATTGCTCACCACTCGCTGAGCGATGCCCAGTTAGTTCCTGAGCAGTGATCTGTCCTCTCCCCTGGCTAACTCCCCCAGTTTATATACTGGGCATGATGTCCCATGATATGGAATACCCCTTTGGCCAGTTTGGGTCAGCTG
>JAVKLA010000027.1:45361139-45413366 GCA_034782735.1 Sagittarius serpentarius
CATACTAAACCCAAAACACAGCGCTGTACCAGCTACTAGGAAGACAATTAACTCTATCCCAGCCGAAACCAGGACAACCTCTCATGTTTTACTGTGTGAACATTAACAAAAGTCAAGAATGTGTTTAATATGTCCCCCTGTAATACTTCCAGTATTTAATTCAGGCAGATTCAAGCCAGTAATGTGAAAGAAAGGCAAAGTCTGGAGCAAAGACAAAAAGAGAGATGCCCAGAGCTACACAGAAAAAGCAATGATGGAAAATAGAGTAAAGCCTTGGCACACTGGACCCAGACTAGCACCAGCACAGCTGAGACCTTCTTTCTTAGGGTCTTGTATTGCAAATAAAGTGATGCATAGTCTAATGATGCATTTTTAATGCTATTTCTGAGCATTTCAATACTACCTGTTTGAGTGGCTATTCTAACAAACTTTTTTCTTTATTAGCTTCTAAGTTGGTAGAAGAGGCAGAAAGAAATTTTACTACCTTTCAGGAAATTTACCTGTGGAGAGGTAAGTTATTTCACAGAAGGTGTTATAAAAGCTTATGATGAGCTGTGGGCAGTGGCAGATGTGTGTTCTATAATGGAAATGTCATTCTCACTTTATTTTATACTGTCCAAATTGAAACACTACTTGAAAGTCTTTTCTGGCAGGGGCGGGTGTAATCTGGAGTAATTCTGCTACTGTCAGTTTCATGAAAATTGGGTAAATCCCTGTGTCTGAGAATATACCTTATAACTTTTAATACCTGTGACAATGGTACCATGCAGACACTTGCCTTTGTCCCATCAGTGTCCAGGTACCATAATAATTTGGCACTTTATGCATAACTGGATGGGTTATTTTTATTAACATGGTAACCCTGTATGTGTTATTTTTGCAAGTTTACGTACTGATGTTGCAAGCAGGACCTGCACAAATGATTTGTGATACTGCTTTATAAATGCACACAGCCTCCAGAGCACTGATGCAGAATGCATAGTGATTGTGGATATGGCATTTGCTTTCATCCTCCAAACAGTGTGTTTTGGTTTAGGTTTTCTTCAGAGTTATATGGAGATGGTTTTACTCATTCTTGATTCAACAGTTGGTGGAACTACCCAAGGAGTTTTGCTAAATGGTGCACTTAAAAATATTTGTTAGATTTTGGGAACTAGGGATGATCTTGTCTTGTGGAAGAAAGATAAAAGGAATCACTATACTCTTTAATTCTTGTTGCTTTCCAGGCTCCGATATGGTGACCCGGACTAAAACCTCTGCATGCAATGCTACTGTTTTGAAAACAGAGAATGATCTAACGTTATCAGGTATTATAGTAAGGGCGGACAGAGAAGGCAGCAGAAGATAGCAAAGTGGGTTGTGGAATTTAATCAGAAAATACCATATATTGCCATATATGTATCATAATGATATAGGTATTGTGAAGTCCAGAGGATTTCTCTTAGGTAGGAAGACTGATAGAGGTTTTGAGAAAGATGCTGAAAATGTTAGCCTCCTGTCTTTATGGTTTTTACCTTCCCAGGCCAGGCTGGGAACCCTTAGCCTGGGTACCTGGGCATATTTACCGCTACTGACAATACGACTGTAAATATGATACTTAGAGAAACTCAGGATGAAACTGCAATCTCAAGGGTTTCTTCTGTGCATGATGAAAGCGAGGGACCTGTGACATTCTCTAGCTCCTTTGTTAAGCCAGGGTCTACTCTTCATTATACTAAGTTGTCTATATCCAAAATAATTTGTATTAAATTAGTAGAGTTCACTTGGGCCTTCAGCACCATAATCCTAAGAGAAGGACGAGCAGTGGAGCCTGTTGAGAGCACTCTGATTCATCTCTAATGAACTGTAATCTTTGCTGAGGAGTCTTGATGAATACCTGAGCATGTGATTTAATAGATGCAAAATCCTAACATGAAGTGAATTGCTGCTTTTTTCTTATGTAATTTGAAAGGAAGGTAAACTAAAATGCCCATTTACCTAGTGGCGCTCCTCTACAATTAGTGGTATTTTAAAATCCAGACTTAAAAAAGAGAAAAAATTGCACTTAATACGTTGGGTGAAATTCTCTTGCGTTTACCTGCCAAGGCATGTGTGCAGCCCTCAGGGTTCTCCATTTACCTTGCTGTGGCTGATGATACCATTAAAATCTGAAGTTATGCAAGGAATGCAGTTTCTTCCTCCATCCCTTAGTCTCAGTCATAACACAAACTTTTCCAGAGAAACTGAAGGTTGAAGTTAAGTCTTGAGAGGTAACAAGACTTATAAGTCACCTTTTTAAAGTTAGAGATACATCTGGGAAAATATCTACAGAGCTTTTATTACATGATGATCATCCTTAAAGCACATGGTAACATATCTTTTCTATTTTCTAATAGAAAATTCAAAGCTATTGTGTACTCCCAGCATGTCAATAGGTGCTTCAGCATTTCAGCTGCAATCATCAGCATGTCTTTACTTTCCTGTTTTCAGTTTTGTGTGGCTGTTTCAGTGCACGCAAGATTAAATAACAGAATCTCCCACAATATAGGAGTAACTGGGGATGAGACCTATTGATGGCATTTGATAAATAAAAAGGTGTTTATAAAGAAATGTGTAAGAGGTCAGTGAAGAGTGTCTATTTCTTTCAACACTGGACTCTTATTTAAAGGGATTAATTTGAAAACAGCCTGAAATAGCTGTGATTGATTGTTTCAGAGGGAGCTCAGGAGATATAAAGCATTGCATAAACATCTAAAGATCACAGGCAGGTGACAGAAAGGAGTTATTTGATGTGGTCTGTGGGAGCATAAACTAGGAGAAATAAGGTTAAATGACTGAAATAGGTATTAAGCTTGTTAAGAAAACTTCTAACACTGAGAGATGTAAAATCTTCTCAAAGGAATATAAGCAAACTGCTGTATTTTGGATTAATAAAACTAGATTGATTAAGGCATTGTAAACCTCCTCTGAGGCATCATACTCCACTGTTGGATGATGTGTTCTATGACAAAGTAGAGAACCTTGTTATTTCTAGGAGCTGTGATTTTTCATCTGGTTTTGGGGTGATGGAAATAGTCTGACAGTGCTGTGTTGTGCAGTGCAGCTCAGTGAGGAGGCATTGCCTACACAAGCACCAATAAGTGCAGGTGGACAATTCTGTTATTAAAAGCAGCCTTTGGTGTATGCTAGCCCTACAAAATGGTTGCAGCTGTTTTACTGTGAAAGGCAGAATTTTATATATAGATAAATTTAATTTATTCCAGATGATAGTTAAGTTTTTTTGTGGGTTTGAGAAGTAAGTTTGTTTGTTTGTTTGTTTGTTTGTTTGAATCTCAGATTCCACAAAGGAACTTTTCTACCTAATGGACAACACGTGGATACAAAGTGACCAGAACCATTCTCTCCCTTATCAGCAGTATTGGGTCTTCAGGCAGAAGTACTCAGCAGAGGAAGCTGTGCTTTGGTGTCTCACACGTAAGACATCTTGGCAACTGTTATTCTGTAGGGAATAATAATTAAAATCTTCTAATAGGTATTATAATCACGATGAGTAGAAACTCTGGACTTAAAGATTTTTCAGGGAAAACCCACAAAATTTTCATGGAAGTTGCTAATGGGGCCACCTGTTTCTTCCTTACAATCTTTGCCTACTGCGGCAGAAAGGGTACCCGTCATTCCTCATCAGGATATCCCTGTTATGGGCACGAGGAGCAGAAGATATGGCTTAGGCAATACTCCGCTGTTCTTGAAATGTACCCCTCCAAATACATAGATGACATAGTGGTAAAAGAAGAAGGTAAAATACAGGTATTTGGGGTTAATGGTAAAGTATATTTTGATGCGATAAATGCAGAAGAGTTTCTAGCTCTGACTACCAGGAAGGCAGAACCAAGAGTAGTAAACAGTGCACAAACATCACATGCCTGTTTAAAATTAAGCATTGACATATATATTTATAGAAGCCATTGCCACAGTAATTAAGAAATGGGTTTGACAGCTTTGTTTCTTTTCTGAAGGCGCATTATTACCCTGGGGCAAGTTTCAGTGCAAATTGCTACAAGTAAATGCTCGAACAGCTGTTTCTGGAAAAGTTTTTTATATTTCTGTGTAACGTATGAACACTGCAGAAATATTTTTTGCAAAAACTTCCTAAGACATTGTAGGAAATATTTGATTTTATTGTCCTTTTTATTCTTTAAAGAATTATTTTATATACAGTTTGTATGTCAAATTTACTAAAAAGAAAAAGAGAGAGATCTTTGTGAATCACAATTTTAACTTGACACCAATCCACTAGGCTAATGCTTGTCACAGCTGGGGAATGTACCTTTCCAGTTAGCTGTGGTGTAGCTCTTTTTCTGTGCTTTCCAGGTAAACATGCTCTTCAGTGTTGCTGGAAACAGAATCTGTCCCTGTTTCTTTTGCATTGTAATAGAAAAACATTGACATTCTCACTTTTAGTTGTTTGCTGATGGGTAGCTTTAAGTGCACTGAAGTCATGAAGAGGAATAGAGAGGGGAAGAAACCCACGTGTGTGTAACTCTCAGTGACTTTGCTTCCTAGGTTGTTCACAAGAAGATGAGTTTTGTCGAATGGCAGATCTTCAAAACACCACAGACATATACTTTGTGTGCACCCTTTATCCAGAGGCACAGATTTGTGATGGCAGCATTGATCAAATAGCAGAAAAATGTCGAACCGTGCTACCCCAACAACCACAGACATTGTATCGTAAAATAGGCAAGTTTGGGGATTTGGATGTATAATGTGTGCTCTAACCCTGATAATGCAAGCTAGTGTTTTGGCTCTTGATTCTGAGATAAACAGTCTGAATGTATGAATGAGTCCTGGGATGTGATGGGGCAAAGGAAGGTCAGGCTGTTCCGGGTGTGGTTTTTTTTTTTTACTTTCAGTTCAGAATGGAAAGATATTAACCATGAGTTCCAGTCTCCACCACAGATTTTCCTAATTCAGAGAGGTCAAAGGTAGCTCAGATAGTTTGTATACCAGTTCTTAGGTCTTTTCATAATGTGGGTGAAATGGGAATGTTATTGGGATGTCACCAGTCCCATTTTCAACCATTAGAATTTCCATGGTAGTTAAGCAATGCAAAAGTTGAAAGTCATTGAATGTAATGTTTTATTTTTATTTTTTTTTTAGCAAATCCAGAGTTACAGACATACGGATTTTGACCTCTGCTCTTTGAATGCTTTGGAAATTCAATGATTTTCTCATAGGGCTTATGTGTGGAAGTTGGAAAACCAAACCTATTATCACTGTACAGAAACCTATACATTTGTTGTGAAAAATGTAGAGGGCCACTGAACTAAACTATTAAATTCTGTCTTTTTGGGGAGCTCAAAGTGCAGCACAAGTTGACTCATGCATGAGTACACTGGTGTCTTCCATTCTGGAGTTGTCCCCCAGTTCTTTGACCTTGAGGAAGGAGTAGCGTCAATACAGGCCTCAGAAACAGCAGCCCTGGGTTGGAGTTCTTTCCTTGGCGATGTACTTTGCTAAGATTTTAGAACCTTTGCTTGTTGGATTTTTGTTCATCTTCAGGCTTAACTGTCAAAAGTTTACTGTGATAATGTAAGAATTACCTTTTGATACATCCAGACCATTGTAGCATAGAAATATAAACTTTACCCTTACCACGCGATTATTTGACCAGCATATGTAAATTATAAGATCAGGCTGATTTTTCCAATTTTGTTTTTCTTTGTCCTTCCAGTCACTCTAAAAAGTTCTGTGAAGACCTTCTACACACGTGTACCGTTCCAGAAAGTAACTGGGGTCTCAGTGAGGAATAAGACTGACATGAGCAGAAAAGCTGTTTCAGATGGGTAGGACATGACTGTTCCTTTGTTTTTACTGGAATTTTAATCATGCCTGTAATAGCAAGGCCCTGTTACGCAAAAGAAGAGAATCAGACCTATTGATCCAAGAAAAGCATTATTTGAGACTATTTAATAAAGAAAAAAAAGGATATAATTCAAAGGAATTTTATAATTGATTTATAAATAATAATGTATATAATTAGTAATTGTATATATGTGAATTATTACTTATACTGCTATTAAATTGCTGATTGGCCAGTTAAATCTCTCGGCAATAATACACCGAATTAATGTAAACCGATATTTTTAGGGCAGATATCAAAATACTCATTTAAATTATTAGATATAGTCTGGTAGATGTATACTGATAGAACACAATTTCACCTATAAATGGAAAATGTATAGAAATGTCTCTGTAGTATGAAGAACAATAAAGTAGTCTTACCATGAAAGGCATCTCTACAGGTTCTCGGCATCTCTCGCCTTTGCAGTATCCTCTCTTCCCTTCTCTGTGGCAGAGGCAGATTAGTACTGATAATAAAAGTCATGATGTTTTTCCTTTTCCAGCTTTTTTGAGTGTGAGCGTTGGTGTGATGCTGACCCCTGTTGCACAGGATTTGCCTTTTTTAATGACTCCCAGCTATCAGGTATTTTTTCACTTTTTTTTTTTTTTTAAATAATTTCAGTCTTCATTATTAAAAATTTTACCATTCATTTGCTGTGAATGGCACTTTAAAAGCCCTTGCAGATCTTACACAACTCTCTTTAGCACCTTTTTGAGTAATCGCAACCAGTTCAAGGAGTTCAGCCTAATGACACGCTCCCCATATCGGAAATTATTACGAAAACTTCATGAGAATGACTCCTTAAAAGGCTGCAATTCCAACAGCATGAAATTCAAACTGATAAAAGTCCAGGGAACTGTTACTTCTCATTTATCAACCTCTCTTTCAGAATGTTGGTTGATTTCTTTTTGTGATTTTTTTTTTTTTTGGTTTATTTTTGTTTGTTTGTTTCATTTTTTAAAGCCCAAGGGACTTAGAAGCCTAAACATTACTGAAATTAAATGCACGTTAAGCACATAATGTCCGTGGATACTTTGGGGCTGCTTAGCCTTTTGGCTTTCTTGGATGTCTGAACTCTGCTCCCAAATTTTAGTCTTTGAGGTCATTAGGATGTGCTTGTTTTATAATTCATTTGAGAACTTGGAAAACTTCATAAATATGTATTTTTAATTCCCTTTTTTGTTGACCAGACAAAATTTTCACTGTCAAAAATAAGTAGCTTAGGAAATTGATCCAATGTACTTTAGATTGGAATTACTGCTCAAATCAAAAGTAGTTGACAGTTTTCATAGGTCCATGTGAAATTTGAAGTCTTAACTGAATGGGACTTGAAGTTTCTTTAAATAGTTCTAAAATAAATTAAGGATTTTAAAGCACTTAACATGCAAAACTGACACCTCTTAGTTTATCTGATTAAAATTTATTATGTGTGGCATTTCAGACATCCAGTGCTGGCATTCAGATAGTCAAGAGAACTTTCAGTAGAGATTTTAACATGAGCTAGGATAAATCTCCAATGAAACTGCGAGCTGTGTTTCAAACCCTCCATTTTTTTTCAGGTAGAGAAATATTTACATTAGGTCTTTGAAAGGCAGAATTTTTATCTGGATGTAAGTAGGGGCCGTGTTTCCACATACATGCAGATTTTTAATTTCCAGGATCGCATTAACAAGAAAGGGCTGCTTGCTCAAAGAAGAGGTTCTGATCTTTGCTCAGTGGAAATACTCCGAGTGACCTTAATGGGTTATAATGTTGGTACTCACCTTCCCTCACATTGAATTCATTGTGATTTTTCAGCACTATTTTCAAAAACAGTAAAACGTGGCCCATTTTAGTATTTCCCTCCTTTGATTTCTAAGAATTCCTTTTAAGACTCAGTGGAACCATGCTGTATTCACTTTCCTCAAAATGCTATCTAGAAGCGGAACATTTTCCTCATCATTTCTATAGCCATGTATTTCCCTGGCAGGTGGAAAGATTCTGTGCCTGACTCTGAACAGCCTAGGGATCCAGACGTGTGCTGAGGAAACAAGAAGCGCTTGGCAAGTCTCAAATTGTGGTTCACCAGATGCTGAAGTCAGAATACACCCGTTTGGCTGGTATCAAAAGCCTGGTAAGTGATGCAAGGTATATGGCCTTTGTGACTGGTTTCTGCACATTAAAGCTTATTATTTAGCTTCAATGTGCAGAAGCTCCAACTTTCAGACGGAGGACCCGCTTGCAAGGATCACAAACAGACGAGACAGACAAGTATGTGCAAGGGAAAGAAAAGTGCAATTTAATCTCCATTTTAATAGAAAAGAAATAGAAATACCTCAAAGAGCTACAATTTAATTTCTTAGTTGTATGGGACACTTGTGGTCAATATTGGAATCCAAATATATTTTGTCCCACTGCACAGTCCTGGTCAGGACATCATTCTTTGTTTCTCGCAGCTTGTCTTATGGTTTAACAGTGGGTGTGGATGCGTAACTTCAAAAGTTTTGGTTTTGTTATGGAATTTAAAATTCACTTTTGGCTGTTTTGGTAAAGAAAGGGCCAAGACCAATTTCCACTGTATTCTTCAAGCAGTAAGAAGCTATCACATGTTTAAACAGAAAAGAAGTTATGAGAGGTTAGGTTATTTCCTCAAGAGGAATCAAAACCACTCCTAGTCAAAATGAATTTTCTTTTCCATAGCGAAACAAAGGCTCACACTCCTTTTGGGTAGGTCTAGTTCTACTTTGTTAAACTTTGATTTAACATAACTGAAACAACAAAACAAATGCCTGGCTGACTGTATCTCCCTTTATGGGAGGATAGCCCGTTACTGACCCTGCATAGGCAGAACCTTGCTGAAATCCACTGAGAGCAGCAAGGGCCCATGGGGGCAGGTATGGTGATGTTGACAGAACTAGGGAAAAAAAATCAAATAAGGGGTACTTTTTCCTGGTTTAAAACTCTCTTAGTTCTTACAGAGTAGAGAAAGGCTGATACCTGAGTGGAGAGGGGAGGCAGGCATGAAGTGGATGTATACTGTCCAGGGCATGTGATACAAAGATCATCCACAGAGCTAGATCAGATATCCTGGCAATACACTGCATTTTACAGTGTTGGTAAACTTAAAGAAAACCTTCATTCACACTCTGTCATAGGAACTCAATCCTGAGCTTTTCAAGTCCTGCGCTGGCACTCTGCCCACTAGACCATGCATGTCCTCCTCTAGTGGGGCAACGAGACAGCACGAAGTGGGGAGGCACCATGGAAGCTTATAGGGAGGTATGGGCTGAAGGTCTAGCACTGAGAGGCAGGGAAGAGCAGCCCTCATCTAGTAGGCAATAGCAGGAGCCTGTGGGCAGGGGCAGCTGAGAGACAGCCAGGGGTAAGAATGAGGAATGGTAGAAAGGTGAAGAGCAGACAGCAGAGGTGTAGGTACGCTTCCCCTTCTTGGAACTGTTTTTCCTCTTGTTGTCAAAGAACCAGCTGAAAGTAAAGGATGTTGCTTACTTCACGGGCAGAGGGATGATGAAGAGGAGCCTGGGGTGTATGCAAAGCGGGGAGTGACTTTTCCTTACGTAGTGAGGAAGCTTCAGATGTGTTTCCACCATAACACACAGCGAGGCGCAGGTGTTTATGCAAATGGAGATATTTGAAGACAACAATTTATATCCGTTGTGCTGGTGCGTTGGGAGGCTGGGAACCAGGAAGAGGAACAAGAAAGCTCTGAGGCTAAAAGGGAAAATGAGTGGAATTTACCATAGGCAGTGGGACATTAGCATGAAGCAGAGTCTTTGGTTTTAGTCCACAGTCTTGTTGTGGGAAGGTACTTGTGCCTTCACGTTTCATAATACGTTAAGCTGACGTGTGAGCTGTTTGCCAGCACGGCTCCGCTTATTAGCAATTTTACTTTGTATGTATAGTCATGGTTGCAGCTCAGTCAATGAGGAACATACATACAGTAGCATTTTAAAGAGAGTTCTGGATAGCCCCAGTTCTTCACTCCTGCTGATGTGAATCGTAAAACTCCTGAGTTTTTAGAAATATCTATTGGTTACATGCATGGGCAGTACAAAGTGGAAGGAGCAAACAGAAAATCTGATCTGTCTTCAGCTTCTGTAGGGATAGGAATTTATTTTGTCATAGCAGAAGTTTTATAACTGATTTGATTAACCGAAGTGGTTTACAAAACATGAATGCACAGGGGAAACTTCTTGTTTGTTATTTAAAATTACAAAATGTTTAAGGGTAATATTAGCAAATGAGAAGTTTTGTGTGTGGAAAACATGAATATTTGAATTATAATTTGGAAAGTTTCCTGCTGGAAACTGTCTTGTTCCGAATACTTGTTTTGAGAAATTCCAGTTTGCTAATCAAGAAGCAGAGAAAATCTCATGTGATGCAGAAAAAACAAATACAGAGGAGCATGGAAAAAAACACAGAACTACTGAAACAAGTTTTTCATAAATATCTGTGTTTTGAAAAGTGTTTGTAGGAATGTTTATAAATACAAGAATTTAGGGAAGTCTGGTTTCATGTATGAGCTCAGAAAGGTTAGACAGCAAAGCAGCCTTGCACCCTCACTCGTGGTGTTTGTGATGAGAAGATGCAACATTCAGATCCCAGAAGTAATGCTGGATATATTGAGGTGTTGATTACATTTTAAACCTTCAAGTGTAATTGTTTTCAAATGTTTTGGTGTTTTCTGCTTTCAGCTGACTTGAAGAACACCGTGCCTAACCTGTGTCCACCTGTTAGTTTACCTCTCGGGCCAGAAAGTGGTAAGTGTATTCATGTATTAGGCCAAAAAAAGAAGGCAAACATCCTCTGTTTTGTATGTATTGCTGAAAGATCACACTATAATGAAATGGTGGTGTTCCCCATGAGTTTACTCATTTGGATGTCTACTCATTCAGATGTTTGCTCATTTTTATTAACTGTGTGTCATTTAAATGGAAGAATTGTTGTCATCCACAGTGCTGGCCTAATATCTCAAACTCGCTGCCACAAGAGGTCACTGAGGCAAAATATTTAGCAGGATTGAAGAAATTTATCATTTATAAGTGTGAATGTCAGATCACTTTCAATGGATATAACTTCATTTTTTAGTGCAGTGGCCAATGAAGAAAAGCTCCGGCAAGTGTAGCCTCCCAAAAGCTTTTTATTGCGTTATTGTCCACTGTTGTGGGGTTTCTAGCACCTTTCTTGTAGCATCTGGTGACTGCCAGGATGGCAAGGGATGTCAGATTAGACAAATCACCAGCAGTTTCTATCAGTAATGCTGAATGCAAGGAGTGACAATGGGTTTTCAAATAGATATGAACAATTGCAATAGAGATGCATAGTCAAATTTAGCAAATCTAGTTTTCCTCAAAACCCAAGGTGACGAAAGGGGCAATTCCTCCAGAAATTAATGCAGGTTTATACTGCTTTATAATTGGTGATACAGAAGAATGATAAACTGTACTGCCTTTAGTCCTTGTTTGTGGTTTCCTGCAAGGATGGGAATATTATCTCAAAGATTATTCAGAACTGGATCACAAGAAATGTAGTATTTGAGGTGTGTGTTGGGTCCCACTTTTGAAGAGGTGCTGTAACTTACTATGACGCCATCTTTTTTGTATTAGGAAGAAAATTTATTTCAGTTTTGCAGTAAATGAACCTTACGGTACTCATGCATTACTTTAAAAGTGGGTGGATCTGCTTAATAAACGAAACCTAACTGCTGTCTTTCAGGGCTTTGTGTCTATTGCCCCCTAAAAATATATGCAAATTATCAGCAGCTACAGGCTTTCCTGATGCGTCCTTTCCAGAAATACACAGCATATCTGCTAAATGCTGTGTGTAATGGAAAGGAAGCAGGTTGACTAGTCATTAGATAACTCTAGTCCTCAGGTTAGACTGAAATTGAGAAGTCTCATCCATCTCTGCCCTTGATTTTCTGTTTGATCTGAACAAATTTTTTAATCTGTTTGTGTCTGTCTTTCCTTAAACCATATGCAGCTGGGCTGGTGGTAGATGGTTAATATTTGCAAAGAATTTTCAATATTGAGTTCAGAATTTATTATTAACTGTTTTGTCATCATATCTGTGACCACCAGTCACAATTATGTTCAGACTGGTTGTATTTGTTAGTAAAATTTGTCCTTTTTTAGTGATCATTTTAATGTAATAGAAGGAAAACTCCTATCTTTATAGGTAAGCAGTAAAAATTCTTGTGTGAAATGCTTTGAGGAGCTAGTGGGGTAATGTGTAGCTTGGGCAGTTCAACTTTGCAAACTTTTTTTCCCATGGGATGTAGAAAACCACTTTACTAAAGCTTTCTTCCTCCTCCCAGTGTGAAGCTTAGTAGTAATTTTGTCATTTTCCTTTTACATTTTTCTTGCTTTCTAAAATCTAGGAAAACAGTGACCTAAGCAGCACTTAAGGAAATTAGGCCTTTCTATCTGTCATTTGCTTTCTCCTCTAAAGACTGCCCAGAACGTAGCCACAGCAAGTGAGGTGCTCATCTTGCCCTTAGGCAACAATCTTGATCTATCACATCTGTTTCCAGGTCATTTTTCCAAATGCAGAGCAACTGGGGATGTCTCTGGTTTAGCAAAGGTCTGGTTAACCACCCAAGCGAGCGGAGCCTCCCAAAAAAAGGCAGGATTCTGGATTAGAGCAGTTGTCCTGAGGACAGCAGTCAGGAGAAGTCACTGAATTACAAAGAGCACAGCTCGCCTGGAAGTCAAGTTAGCACTAGTATCCTGTACATTTTGGGTCTCTGACACCAGTGTGTGCAGCAACATGTTCAAAATGCAACTGGGCACCACCTGCCCTTCTTATGTTCTGCCTCATTTTGATAGTAAAAGTACCAGGCTGGTTATTTAGGTCAGATTGCTATCTGTGTCGCACTGTCAGAGGTTTTGGAAAATTTTCAAAAACATTGTTTCCAAACTCTTTATGATTATATATGTTACATTAATTTTCGCTATAGAAGATTAATGGTTTTGGAGTTGGGCATCACAGAAAAGCTAGCGGTGATTGAACTTGCTACATTGTGCTATTGCTTGTACACGGGGAAAAAAAAATTACTGTGACTCCTGTGTGGTAACCAGATGGTGAGTGTGAGAAAATGTCACTATTTAAAGGGCACTGTCATATGTGTATATAGATGTGTGTGTGTGCATGTAAGCATATATATGTGTGTATAAAATATATATATATATACAAAAACTTTCCATGAAAAGATCAGAAAGATACTTAAATTTCAATACTTTGCCAGAAGGCTCTATGAAATAGTGAAGTTAATGTTATGTCCAATTAAGTTTAAGTTTATTGAAGCTCAATTAAGGCCTATATTTCAATAGACAGTTAATACGTTTGACTGCCTCATTTCCTGGTTAACCAATTTGCAATGCTCAGGACAGAGTACCCAGCACTTTGCTTCCTCACATTTGCAGTCAGGGTGCTGACTCCATTCCAAGTCTGCGGTGTTTCCAGCCCCAACACGTTGTCAAGAAACCCAGATTAGCAGATTTATTTTCAGTCACCCCTGTCTTCAAGAAGGGCAAGAAGGAAGACCTAGGGAACCGTAGGCTGGTCAGCCTCACCTTGATCCCTGGGAAGGCAATAGAGCATGCCTGATCCTGCAAGCCATTTCCAGACATATGCAGAACAAGAAGGTGATTCGGAGTAGTCAGCATGGATTTATGAAGGGCAAAATCATGCCTGACCAACCAGATAGTCTTCTACAATCAGGTGACTGGCTAAGTAGCTGAGGGAAGAGCAGTGGATATTGTTCATCTTGACTTCAGAAAGGCTGTTGACGCTGTCTCACATAACATCCTCACAGAAACTGAAGTAAGGTCTAGACAAATCAACAGTGAGATGGACTAAATGCTGGGTGAGCTGCTGGGCACAGAGTTGTGGTCCAGCTGTAGGCCAGTCTCTGGTATAGCCCCAGAGTTGATACTGGGGCTAATACTGTTTAACATCTTGAATAATGACCCGGACGATGAGAAAGAGTGCACTTGCAGTGAGTCTGCAGATGATAAAAGGTTGGGAGGAGTGACTGACAGACCAGATGAGTGTGGTGCCATTCAGAGGGACCTCAACAGGCTGGAGAAATGGGCAGACTTACGTCTTGGATCAAGCTGTCTTCCATCAAGTTGTCTTTCAGCTCTGTCTGAAAACTGTCTAGAACCTTCTTCTGCAAATTGTATGGAGAAGCTGTTTTAACATTCAGCCTTTTGAGAAAATAGGTATTCTCTCTCATGTTCACACATGCTTCAGCTTTTCTAGTTCAAATTAACAGGACTATTGTCTCCTTTGCTCTCTTTCCTTGGGTGGTCAGGAGAACAAGATTTGCCACCTGAGGTAACATCTTACATTAACTGGCTTATGTAGTTATAAGAAGCTGAATTTTGAAGAATCCTTGACATCCTGCAGGAGGCCAGACTGTTAAATACCAGCTTCTCCATCTCTGCCCTTATGGGAGGATATCACTTCAGATTTGAGCATCTCTGAAGAGCCAGTAGAATCCTTCTGCCCTGGAGATGTCGAAGTGCCATTCTTTAAGTAAAAAAAAACCAGCACAAACCAACCTGTCAAGATTCTCCATTTTCTCCCTGACTAAGTTGGAGAAGACTCTTTAAGAAAATTTTATGGCCCCAAACCATTTTATTTGTTCGTTTGTTCTACAGTGAAGCCAGCTCTCCCAGAGCTAGATTGTCTTTCTTTGGACTGTCACCAGATCTTAATTTGTCTCACTTTCTGTGTTACTTAAACTCAGAGTCTCACTGTTTTTTCATTTCATTTTGTTTTGGTTTGGTTTGGTTTTTTTTTTTCTTAAAGCTTGCATATACAACCTTTAACTGCCAAAGTCACCAAGGGACAGCTAGAACAGTTTAGTTTATCCTAGTAGCAGTCTGAAGTCAGAAATCCTTGAGCCGAGGAGCTGCAAGGCACTGTCCAGCCCTGTTTGTTCCACCGTACACAAAGGGGAGTTCTGTTGCAGTCACCACAGGTTTAAAAGATGAAAGATTGAGACCAAATTCTTTTGTCTCACCCGTATAATTTACTGGAGTTTCCTTCACTGAAACCTCCCTAAAGAAATTGAGCAAAACCATGTATTTGGTTTTCTTATGTTCCCCAGTCCGGGCTTTTGAAGATATTAATGGGAAATAATCTTCATAAAACCTCGAGACCTTTGAATCTGCAATGGCAAAAATAATTTTCAATAGTGGCTTCTTTTCATGCTCTGTCGTAGAGCAGCTGGCAGCCACCAGGGAGATGCAGAAAAAACCCCCTTCCCCATGTGAAGCTAACCTCAGGAGAGAGACAGCAAGAGGGGAGGCTTGAGGTTCTTCCCGTTCTTTGCCTTGTACCAGATGGTGCATCCAGCAGCCCATTGTAGCCCTGTGATTCCTCTCAACAGCTGAGGCTCCTGTTGGCTTTCCCCAGGTTACTCGCCCTACAAGCAGCACTGCTGGGCATTTCTAACGCTCGTTGGATACCCCATTAAGCCTTCAAAAACCGGGGAATTAAGTGCTCTGTAATACCTGCAGGTCAGTGCTGTCTGGCAGGAGGGAGGTGAGCTGCACACTGTCTTTTACCTGAATTCTTGTTGCTTTGTTGTTGCTTCAGTGTGTTTGCCTGTTTGTATTCTTGCAATACCCTTTCTGATACACGGTTAAACTCTTCAAGTCATCTTCATCACTAATCTGTGATGCGTTTAACTGAACGTGTCGTTTTCATCTTTAACTAAATGAATACTTTTATGTCTTCTGTACATCTATCACATGGAGCAGAGCATGCTCCTGCTGGTCTGTTGTGATTTCCACATAGTTTCTGTTATCTGAGAAATAATGCTTGAAAAGCAGATAGCGTGAACAGACTGGGAAAGTCCAACTTGCTACATTTGGAGCATTTTTTCCCCTGAAGAAGTTAATGTACTGTGATGACACTGAGTATGGAACCATCTGTGGCGAGTTTCAGGTATGATCTGTGACCTTTAACGATGGGAGGACAGCTGTTATTTTAAGACTGCCTGTGCTGAAAATGCTAATAGTCTTGCTGCAGTCTTGGGTTGCCTCCGCTGGTATTTAAATAACAACTCCACTGAGTTGTGTGAATATGAAGGAATGTTATGTAAAAGAAAACAGGCAGGTCTCATAATTAGGTTTGAGATGGAACTTTTTGCAGCCAGCTGTAAGATAGGAGGAGATAAGAATTTTTTTTTTTATGAGAAATTATGTATTGTTATTTTACATTTGTATAATGCTGTTATTCAAAGTTTATGCACGGGTGTTTGGGCTATGGAAGTTTTTATGTCTTTACAATTAAGACTGAAAGAAGCAAAACAATCTGTGAAACGTTACCTGGCTTTTGAGAAGGAATAGTGGTGCTTAAAGCAAACTGCAGAGCCTGAAAATATTCCTGTGCATGTGGAAGGGAGGAATGACATGTATAACTTCTGCTTTTGTACTTTGTTACGAGATAGATGAATTGTATACAGTAATTATCCAAACTTTAATGAGCATTTGCTTCTTGAGGTTCCTCAGTTTTAAATGGGATACAGCTATGTGTCTTAGATTTGGCAACTGCTAGAAGACAATGGCCCTTAAATAGTGATCTCTGCATGGGACTGCAGATCATACTCAAATCATAAGGGCTCCATTCCTACTCGATTCAAATCGAGTAATCCATTGAGAAACCACTGAGGCGTATGGATGCAATGATCTGTTAGGCCCTTCCTGTTTCTGCCTCCTGTGATCCCCTGATGATTTGTAGTCGTTCCCTCAAAGCAGGACTGAGCAGTGGCTACGGGATTTGCCGATGTGGGCATCAATTTCCCATCAGACTGTCTCAACGCTTCCATTCCCAACAGAGATGCTGATGGTAGTACAGGTGCTGATGTGGCTGACTTTGGTGATTAACAGTACCATTTGTCTTCCTGTTTTCCCACAATGCTGACGATATGTCGGAGAGATCTTTGGTGTGAAACAAACACAGCCTTTTTTTATCCATCCTCTGGAACTGTTCTACCATGCATCTATACAGCATATTGGACCTCTGGTGTAGAATTACTCTATCTTTGGTCTTAAGTTTGATTTTTGTTCTGTTTATAAACATGAGGATTTTAGCCTTTTGAAAACAGCTTATTTTAAACCTGGATAAATAGCTGGTACTTTATTAGTATCCTATTACTATACCATTTACTATAATTGGCACTACTGAAGGAGGCAGAAAGCTTGCATTTAACATGAGCATAGCAAGATTGCTCACTGCTAGGGGCCATAAATAACACATTTGCTAGTTTGGGACATGTTTGTCTGAGGTGTGATTATAGTTATTATGCAGCAGTTTTAAGAAAATGACTTGTTCTGAATTGTTCTAATTCAGTGGATGGACAAAAATGAGAAGCAACTGTATTTTAGAAAGAGTATATTTTCTATAGATCCACTCTGAGTTGATCATTTGCTGGTTTTGGAGATTGTTGGTAGGTTAGCAGTCTTCATTGGAAAAAAACCTGAACACTGGGAATATAAAGCACTGAGTTCAGTCTGTAGGCAAGTTTTTTGGCTTGAGTCAGGGCTATTAAAAATGGCTCACAAATTTCAGAATTAAGTTAGAATTTGTCTGTCAAACATAAATAGGCATACTGAACCCAGAGATCTGATTTATGTACCTCCTTAACCTCATGTTAACCTCATCTGATTTATGTACCTCCTCAACTTCACGAGTTTTCTTCTAAATTTAACTTGTTATTTTTTTTTACTTCTGTATCTCTGTTTCCTTATATCTAATGTTGAATTTTCCAGCAAACTCAGAACTGACCCCTCTTTGCTTCCACTGAAGTCAGTCGTGAAACTTTTGTTGACTGTATGAAAAGGATTTTATGTCATTGCCTATGAAAGTGGGAGGCTGAACTCTGTGCCCTCAGGAAAACTATTCCAGTCTTGTGATCTTATGCCTTGAGTGGCAACAGAGTAAGGCCGGTGTGAGTCCTTTTGCAAATCCAGTCTTAAACCTTGCCTACTCAAACAAGAACATCTGGAAGAGAGAGGCTTTCTGTATGGGACATCTATAATTTTGCAATAAAAGTTACAAGGCTGGCTGGATTCAGAGTGCTGTAATTATCCAATCAAAGCATTTGCCAAAATGTGGTTTGGACGGTCAGAGCTTAACCTATATATAAACCATAAATGTCTTCCAGTCCATCAGGTGCACTATGCATTTTCAGTAAGCAGTGCCAGTTTGTAGCTGTGTGCCCTGTGAGAGCAGTTTCTAGATGAGGCAAGTTTAGATCAGCCATGGAAAGTTCTGTTTTGCCCACGTAATGAAGTGGGTGTGCATGGCTGCAGGCACTGCTGGATCGCCTGCCAGGAGGAGGGAAGAAGGAAACAACGAATAGCCAAAATCTCTTATGCAGCTAACTGCTGGCTGGCAATGTCCACAGTGGTGCCATGGACGGCTCTGGGTTAAAGGGCTTTGCTCTGTCATTAAAACAAGCATTAATGTGTTTCTACATTTCTCTGCATCTGGGGTCAGCTGGGCAGGAGACTGGGAAGGGAAAACACTGGAAGTCTCAGTATATAAATCTGATCTGAGATTATGAATGCTTCATCCAGGACTGAGAATAAAAAAAACAAAACCAAACACAAACCCCAAACCAACCCAAAAAGCAACCCCATGTGGGTAGTGGGAGGTTGCAAGGGTCACTTCTGTCAGATTCAGGGCAAAGAATAAGCAAAATAAAACGTGTTTTAGGTATGAATGTACAATCTATGGATGTTTACATCATGAGTGATCACTCTTCTCTGCCTAACGTGGGCCACAAAGTGCCCATTGTGTCTTAGATGTATTTAAAGTTAATGTTATTAACTTAACTCTATCCCACATAAAGAGATAAAATAAAAATCTTTTAATATAGAAGTTTAGTTTGTGATCATATGTAGAACAATAATTACAGCGTGCACCCACAAGCTTAATTTGAGCACCTTCGAAAGACTTTAATAACGGTAGGCTAGTAAACCTCAGGGAAATAGATACAGGAGGCCAAATTCAAGTGTCAGAGGTGTAAATCCAAGGCATTTATTTTGCTTTTGTGGAAGTGTTTTGAATTTCTTTCCTGACAGAGTAGAATTTAGCTTAGCAAGGACGCTTCTGAGTGTTTGACCTGTGGGTAAACTGATGCATATGAGAATTATGAGACTTGCTCAAGGTCACTCAGTGAGTCAGGGAAGCAATGGGAAGAGTCAGTCTGGTGAAATATCTTCCAAAACCACTGATGCACCCAGACTTGTTGACTTACAATGGAATCCAGACAAGGCTCTTTTTTGAAAGAACCACAGCTAGTAATTTGGAGTTTTGTGTCTGAACCTAGAGAGATTGCTCGTTCCAGTAGTAGGACCTCAGTTACTAGTACTGTACACGCTGCAAGATGGCAACATAGCTCTCATGTAAATAAAAAGTTTAAGTCGTATTGATAAAAAAAGAAAAATTCTTTTTCATGTTTTCAGAAAAAAAAAAGAAATAATTGAAAACATAAAATGACAAGACATAACCTGGAAAAGTAAGACATGGGAGATCTAGTAGTACAGGCAGATAATCTCTGGAGGGGTTGTAATGGTTAATTCTCCATCACTTACAGAGTTGATTTCTATTTTTAAGTGTCTTTCTAAGTAAATGCCACGAACTGTCACCCTAGATGTAGAGGCTGAAATTTTCTAACACAGGTCATGCAACAGGTCATATTAGACTTTTAAAATAGAGAAACCATTGACAATACGAAATGTAGTAATTTCCACATGACTAAAATCACTGTGTTCCTCTAAAATAACTGAATAGTCAATGCTTAAGGGGAAGAAAAAATTAAGTGCATTGGGTCTGTTGCACGAGTCAAGCTGTGATTGCAGGATCATTCCTCCCTTACTAGTCCAGACTCCCTCTGCATGTAGTGCTGATGATGACTTTGCTACTCTGCAATATCAAGTGAGCTTGTGGTCTCTAACGTATAACAGTGCAATACCAAATTGACCTTCATTTCTCCTTAGCTGGAGACTTTCAGCCTCTACCTCTTAGAAGAGTTGCTCCCAAATGTAACAGGAATAGAATGGTATTGATGTGGTTGAAAAGGACCCATGGGACTCAGTGCTGCCTTCTTGCCTCTAGTTCACAGGTGTGAACTAGGGCCGGGCTATTTGGGAAGGCATATGGAGTACACTAGGTCAGTTCATCACTCCTTCAGACGTTTTCTTTGGCAAGGGTGAGAGCAAAGGACCTAGCACTAAGGTAACAGCCTTGGCAATGGTGGTAGCACATCAGTTTTTTTCAGCTTGTCCTCTAGGAGATAAGCCATGCTTAATGTATACACTTCCTTGGGAAGGATTTACCTTGCAAAAGCAAAGACTTTTAGGATCAACACAGAGCCCTGAGTTGTGGCAGTTATCCTGTGTTGTTATGAATTATTTGGAATAAAATAATTTTGAAATCTACTTTAGTCACTGCTGTTCCCTGCCTATTTGCTCAAGGAATGACACAACCAGGCTAGTCTGTGTTCTTGTTTGGGTCTTGGGTTCTCATCAACTGGACAAGTATGCCAACACTGGGATTTCCACATTGTAGGGAGGGCATGCCACAGACCTGATTGTATGAACCCCAGACCTCAGCTTCAGATTTGATGTTGAGTGGTATGGTCTCAGCTGTCTTTCTGTGAGGAAAGGGAAGGAAGGAAACTGTAGACATCTTTGCAAGTCACCCGTCTATCAGAAGACTATAAGAAATCTTTTATGAAATGAATGGTCACAGCTTTTGCATTTGCATGGTAAATGAACTCAAGCAACAGGGCAAGATCTGCTCACCAGGAATAGCAAGGCAACAGCTGACTCGGCTCTGTCCTCACCCTACAATTACACACAGAGGGTAACGCCAACCTTCTGTTTAGGACTCGGTGGCCACAGCAGGGCCCTTTTGCTTTTAAAGCATATGGAACTATTGAAAGGAACTAAAATAATTAAAGGCCTGTTCCTTCCCAAGCCGCCTTTTTTGACTTCTGTGTGCAAAACTGAGAGCCTGCAGCTGTTTTTATCTGTTTGTGTAGGAGAAAAGAATGTTTGTGGCATTTTTTTTTAAATCCACTGGGAGACAGAAGAATAATTCTTGGTGAATACTATAGTCAGTGTGTATGTGTATATATATGTTCACACATGTACATGCATGTGAACACGTATACATGTGAATATACATGTTTGTATATATGTAATACACGTGTATATATACGTATGTACTTATTTGTGTATGTGTATATATAGATATGAAATAGAATTAAATCTTAATTATGTAGCAGTTACATGACATTAGAACAGTTCATAGAATTGTATGTAATTCTGTCTACGAAATCAAATCAAAATGATCAAAATAATCCTTGTGACCTTTAAAAAAAAGTCTTTAAATCTGTGAAAATTTCATGAGCTTCTGTGGGAGCTGGGTCGATTGCTTGTAAGGGAAGTGAAGACATAACATTTGCAAACAACATTGTCTCATTTTCACTTAGTCTGTAAGGTTGGGACTTACTCTCTGCATGTGGATGTATGCAGGCAACATAGACATCTCAATTTCAGCTACTCACATGAGGTTCCCTGTACAGACAACATGGACATCTGGCTCATGTAATCAGTGGATTCCTGGGGGTGATTTGTCTCATCCTAAAGCAGACATCTAAGCCAGGATGGAGATACTGTATAGTAAAATTGTCTGTTCCTCCTAACAGCAGAAGGAGTCTAGTGTAATTAATTCAGATGTAGATATCTACCTTGCAAGTGACTGACGTGAAGCCTACCTTAGGAAAGCAGCTCCTGGTTTAGATATAGATGCTCAGTCACATGCAGGATCCTCACTTGCTTTCCAAGGGGTTAGTGGCTGTACCTGCTCAGGAACTTGTGTGCAAGCATTATGACTCGTGTCCTTTAATGTAGGCTTGTTCAGAAACCTTTTATTTAAATCAGTTGGATTTACGTGCAAACCTGGGTGGAGCTGCTCCAGATTTACCTCTCTATTATTATCTGAATAGGTTTGTAAACCTAGTTGTACATGACCTCTGAAAACGGGACTAGACCAATGGACTAGTCAATCAGAGGCCTTTGAATATTATATTTCATTTATTCCCAGTTGATACAAAGGAAGGTGAATATCTCATTGGGGAACTGCCCGATGATTTTACTTCTATATTATTTTCCTCTGAAGTTTTTACCGATTCCTCTAGTTATATTATTTTTGTATGGTTCATTTTACAGAGTATTTGGATATATGGCAACCCTTAAATGTGTCCTCTGTTCTGGTGGATTCATCCATCTCAAACTTTGAAGTTGTGCAAGTTAGTAGAGATATATCCAATGACTTCACCACTGCCAGAGACTTTTGTCTATCCGGTAAGAAATGGTTATTCACAGCTTTACAGAAAATAGTGGCTTGTGAGCCTGAAAAACCAAGAACAGCTACCCCCGCTCCCACCCTTCTGGCATAGAAGCACTGATTTTACTTATTTTTAAAGACTACCCCAATGTTTCTGAATTTGAGAGAAGAGACCTGAAATATTTTATCTAATGAAAGATACAATAGACATAAAACACCATACAGTGATTGTGTAATTTTAACATCTTTTGGGTGCAGAGATCTCCTGCTTCTCTAGGGATTGTACAATTTGGAGAATATTGTAATGAATAATTAAAGGATGATGTCATTATTTTCTAAAGAACAGTTAAAGGAAGCTCATCGAGCGAGAGACAGATGGTGGAGCCACCTACCATTATCTAAAATAACCTATAGCTGTGGTGCATGAGGGCAGGTTAACTGAGAGCTGGGATGAAGCAGGGGTTTGGACCGTAGTAACAACAAAGGGAACTGCTTTAATCAATAGCCTGACTAGACAGTAAAGAGTCCTTTTAACTTCACCTGACTGGAAAAACCTCAGTGCCACAGAGCAGTAGAAATAAGGAAAAGTTCCCGCCTACTGCAGAAGATGGTCCTTGGAATGGTACCACTTTTTGCAGTAGATGGTCCTCACCTTATGAGGCTGAGCAGCGTAACTTACTGTTTTTTCCTTTTCCTGTAACTGGTTGAAGGAGCCTTTCTAAAGGAAAAGTGCTGGATACCCACCTCTCAGTACAAACTAGGATGAGTGAAAGGATCACTTTTGTTATTCTGAAAATTTTCCCTGTGGACTGCTTGAATTCAGCTGAGGTCCTCAGCACTTTATTATAAGATGTTTTTGTTCTTCTAAAACCTGTGATACCAGTTCTCTTGCTGTATGGCTCTGTTTTAAAGCCAATATAACCTTTTGTCCTTTGGCTATTTTGGAGAATGTTCTGGGAATCTGAGGACATTTATGTCCCATTATTCTGCTTTAGAGCTACTTCATATCCTTGTCGCTTGACCTGTTGTAAAACCTTTCTTTTAAACATCTTGTAACAATGTAATACAAAATACTTTGAGAATACATTTTTATCTGCTCTTTTTCTTTACGTTTCACCTCACAGCTTGTTCAAAGAACCAGTCATGTACAGTGGTTACACTGGAAATCCAGCCTTCAGCAGTAAGATGCCTTTTCTACCCTGATACACAGATATGCACACATGGCCTGCAAGGGCACAGCTGCTGGGTTTTACTCAAAGAGCCAGCTACATATATCTATAGGAGACAAGGTAAGAGCAGGTTAAGGCTGTGGAGGAAGGAACTCAACTGTGGTAGCCTGTGCACAATTCTTGTGAATGGAAGTGAGGAGATCCTCACTAGACATAAAGCAATGTGGATATCTCCTAGAGAATCATCCATTGCTGTTTCAGTGGAGTTCCAGCCAAGCGGGATGGGAAGGTGTCCCCAAATACTTTTTATAAAAATGCATGACGTCATAGTGTGTGTTACCATCTAGTGTTGAAGCAGGTATAATAAAGGAAGTCCAGTCTACGAAAGACAGTTTGAAAGTGCAGAATGGTAAAAACAAACAAAAAAACAGTAATGAAATCCAGCTCCTTCCTTTTCATCTCAAAAGATGTTTCTGTATGTTCTTCCTTTTAAACTCTGAGAATAACACAGGGAGTGTTGAAAACCCCCTGTCAATTGAAAGTTTTAAGGACCATCTCTGGCAAAAACAAAGAAAAAAACCCCAAACAACCAACCCTAAACCAAGATGAACTAATATTTTAAAGAATTGAAAATTATTTAAGAGAGAAATAGAAGTTGTGTAGACAGGTAAAAATTCCATTGTTTGGCTATGTACTTATTTTTAACTATAAGTTTTGTTGTTTTTTTTCCTTGATTTTTAAAAAGACTTCTTTCTTTTTGTGTAATATCGATTATTTCTTTTATTAGAAGTAAATAGAAATCAGGTAACAATAAGGGGGAAGGGAAGAAATATTTCCTTTTCTCTTCACTGAAATTTCTGTGAAGAATTAACAAATCAGTGGGAATCTTCTAGGTTCAAACTCGATGAGAGAAAAAGGTGTTTATCATTGTCAAGTGAAGCGAAATCACAGACTGAGACATAAAAGCTAGACGTGTGTGTTTGTATATTTCTGTACAGTTGTAGTCACGTGACTTAGAATTTGGTTCCTGCCTATCAAATACATTGTTTTAAGAGAGAAATATTGTGAGGTATCACTTAGCTCTGTTTTAAAGTAAGGCATTATTGAAAAACCTCATCTTTGGGCAGATAGCCAATGATTCAGATAATCCTTATGTAAAACAAAAAAATTGGATCAAACTATAACCCCCTAATATTTCATAATTTTCTAAAGGCAAAAAACCCAGATCAGATAGCAATTATGTTTGACCTAAAATGTAGATAGTGGCATAAGTTCTGTGGAAGAAAAGGGCAGTATTCAAATAACGTGTAAGGCAAAAGATGGTGATGAAGACCCTCCGGTACCCTGCGCTCTTGCATTCCTTTCTCTGGCATGTAGAAGGCACGCGTGTGCCTGACTTAAAGTGAGCACTTGCCCTGGTGATGCCCACTTCAAGAACGACAGTCCCTACACAGGGCTGCAGGGAGTTTGGACATGGGTTGTGCTCATTGCCTTCTGTTGAAGCTCTTTTCTCGCATGATGAAACAGCTACTGGAAAGGGGACTGAAGTGCAAGTCTTTCCCAGTGAGAGCCCAAACCAACCAGCTATGTGATTATCTTTCCTCTCTCTGACTTGCTATAAGTGTTTAAAGGTTTAACATTGTGCTTTTTAGACCCATGGGTGGAAGGAAGTCTGAAAATCCCTCTCCCTTTTTGTACAAATGCTCAGATTTATATTCTGATTTGATGTCTGATCTGGAAGAAATGTTTAAGTAAGGGTTTGGAAAGTTAAATGTTCATATCCAGTAGCTAACATCTAGCATAGCATGAAATCTTTTATAGGGAAAGAATAACACAAATTTACCTATGTTTCATTTAAAGTGAATTAGACACTTAACAGTTTAACATTAAGGGAAATGGGATTAATTTTCTTTCCTGAAGTGGTACTAACTTGAAAAAGCGAATTATTTTTCCTCTGTTCTCCTCCCGATAGATTTATTCCTGCCCATTTCTGAATTGAATTTAACCCCATCTGTGTACATCCCGTCCCATGGAGATCTGATGGGCAAATCCCAGGTGATCCGCATTGGCTCGGAGTGGAGAAATGTCAGCCAGTTCCTGGGCATCCCCTACGCTGCACCTCCCCTTGCAGAGAGGCGCTTCCGTCCTCCGGAGCCGTTTGCTTGGGTGGAAGCCTGGAATGCTACTGTGGCTCAGTAAGAAACCCCTTTGATCATCTGCAGAAGTGCCTGTCCATCCAGGTGTATGAAAGTAGCTGGAGTGACGACCACGATTTTCATGTCCTTTCTTGCAAAAGAACCTATAGGGTACAGATTAATACAAGTTTGCAACTTTGTTTAGCAAAAAGAATAATTTCTCTGTCTACATGTTAATGCGTGCAAGCACCTCAAGAAAAAAGGCATTCCAGTACATTGCCTTGAATCTATGCGTAACTCCCCACCGACTGTCTCCTGTCAATCCATTTTCATTCTAAGTATTTATACAGGTATTTATAAAATTTATACAAATACATTTTGCTCCTGCTGAGCCATAAATTTGTAGAATATTTAGTCAAACAGGGGCACTTGTACACTGATGTAGCCAGAAGCTGTGGGCCTCATATAGAAATTCTCTGTCTAATAGCGTCTAGGAGATCAGGCTGAAGGACCCAGATAGTCTTTTCTGTCCAAAAACTATGAAAAGGCAAATACTTGCTAAATGGCTTGGACAGAAGCACAGAAGTTATAAACATTTTAGGTAATGCCTTAAGAGGAAACGAGTGCTGGGAACTGTATTAGCAGATGGGCTAAATTTCTCTTAATTCACGTTTCCTGTTGGCTGGCCCTGGCTCTTCAGGGCTGTACAGACATACTGTTCGGTGAGTTTAGGTTGGAGGAACTGTATGGACGCAGTCTTTGTGTGCATGTTTGTGTTTCATTTAGTCTTGCGACATCTTAATTTGGTTACTTTGGGGAACAAAAATGACAAATTGTGAATGTGTATTTCTTGAAGAAAAGAGGGTTTGGGTGACACTGCTTAGTATATCTGTGCTGTGGAACATGTCAGGACTGTGGATTTCTTTAAAAAAAAAAACCACAGCAAATAGAAATACAGCAACAAGACACGAGATATGAAAGTGGCATGTTTTTTATAGGGTCTTTCTCACAGTGCATCCCTGCTCCATGTAATAGCAAACTACAGAGCACATGAAACCTGTTTGAGCGAGCCATGTTGCATATGTCCGCAGGAAGTTGATACAAGAGAGCTGGTACCGATCATGTTCCTATCAATAAAAAGCAGACTGTTCCGTGGCAGACATGAGGAGCTGCAAGGAAAAAACAAAAAAGATAGAAACAAGAAACAGGAGATTGAAGGTGCAGAAGAGTCAAAAGGAGAGAGTCTGGTGGGAAGGACTCAGTGAACTTTCTGTAGAGAGAGTTGACGAAATCAGGGCTGACGGCTGAGGTGTAGTGACCCAAGAGCTTCCAAGGCAGCTAATACATACCTGAGGTCTATTGAGATCCCGTGTTATCCTTCCAGCCATGGCTGGCCATGCAGTCCTGTTCAATTCCTGGCACTGGGAGTCGTCCGCATGTGGTTAGTGACAAACTACTTGAGCTAGCTGATCTGGCCAAGAGCTTACATGGTTAAGGAAAAGATAGATTTCTGCAAGGGAGCTGGGAGGGTGGCACCCTGCAGGCCTGACATGAATCACCACCTGCTTTGGTGGAAATGCACCCCGAGGCTACAGATTTAGAGACTGTCAGCTGTGTGGAAGCTGTTTGGTCCCTCCGTTACTCAGGATTTTCCTCCAGAGCTTTCTAGCAAAAACTGTGACGAGCCGAGTGAAAAGAGATGCAGCGTTGTCTTGAGGAGTTGAAAGAGCATGTCACCTTTGGTGGTCTCATCCTTCAGGCTGCACCTGAGTTGTAGAGGTGTTAACAGCATAACCCCAGTAGCCACACAGCCTCACGTACGTTGGAGGGATCTGTGGCTTTTTGTTTCCTCAGGCGCACAGTGATGTTAGGTTAATGCACAGACCATCAGCTCTTTGTGTCTGCAGCCACAGCGTGGTGTCTGCTAGGACTTTGGTAAGAGCCATCTGCCTCTGTGGTCTCTCTTTGAAGACCTGATGTTGCAATGAGCAGCCTGGCTGAGATTTGCAAAGCAGTTTAGAGTCCTTGGTTAGCTTGCTCCTATCTTTTGAATTCTCAGTGCTTCCTTAGGCCAATGAAGAACTCGGCTATTATCTTCTATTATTCATTTAAGGTTAAAAAAATAATTATTTTAGCTTAGCACTATGGAGGTGCACTTGGAGAATCAGAGGGACCTCACTCTCTGTGTGTAGAGAAAGTGTTGACATCTATATTTTTTAGGACTCTGTACTGGTGTTGCACAATATTTGCATACAAGAAATTCACATGAGCACGGTGATACTACTGATGGAAGAGAAATGTTTATTTATCCTTCTGGACCTGAGAAAAGACTTTAAAAAAGCCCAAACCAAAGCACCCAAAAAACCTGTCCAGCTGTTGGAGTTTCCAGCTGTTGGAGTTTCCAGCTGTTGGAGTTTCCAGCTGCTGGAGGCTCCAGCTGCTGAAGGAGCTGTGGCCTTGCCTCAGCAGGTGGCAGCCTTTCCCTGGAGTCGGTCCCGCCATGAGGAGATCCTGGGAGCTGGAGGTGCTGGGAACCTTGATGAGTTGCTAAAAAAAAAACAAAGAAAAGAAATAGGCACGAGCATGGGTGATGATTCCTGCTGCCCTGTGAAAAGCTGTACGATTAATAGCGTTAGACCTGTAGTGCTGGCTGGGTTCCTACCTGGGGATTTGTATTTTCTCTGCCTAAAATGGCTTTAGCAGTTTTGGTTGGAGATCATGGGCTTCTCTATGTCAGTGTGAAATCTACTGAGTGATATCACCGTCCTAGGAACCTCTCTTATGGAAAGATTTTGTAGAATTACATTAAAGCCCGTCCTTTTCTTTGTAGTTTTCTCTTAAATTCTTCACACACTTTCAGTGTAAAATTTTACAAGAGCATTAAAAATGATAATTTAGAAATAATTCTCTGAGATATTACTGTCTTTTCCATAGCCTCTTTTGGCTTTTTCCCTAATAACTTGTGATGCTTTTCCATAACTCATTATGTGATATAAATATGGCCGTGAAGTAGAAGGAACTGGCTTCAAAATAGCTTATATCTGACCTGCAAAAGTCATCCACTTGATTCTTGTTGCGGAGAGAGCTCAAGCTTATGAATCTCATACAGCTGATGGCCAGAAAATGATTTTCTGTACGTGGCTGGCTGAATTCCTATTGAAACATTACTTTTAACATTGCTGGGCACTGTTAATGGTCTGCTATGATGCTTAGAGCAAACAGAGTTTAAAAATGCATTACAATTTTGAACTTACCATATCTTCCCACAGACCATTAGAAATTAAAATAAATATAAATAAATGTAGCCCACAGACTATTAGAAATGAAAATAAATAACTGGCATTTCAGCAAAAGAGTGGGTTACGTAGGTGTGCAGGCAATAGCAGGGGGAGACCTGTGCCTGAGACCCCCAGTCCTGCTCCCCTTACATCTGGTGCTAATTTTGTGCAGTTTATGTAAATCGTGGGTTTTCTGAAAGCTTATTGTCAAGTTCTAATCTTTTTAAAATGAGGCTGGTTTTCTGAGGGAAGGATTCTAGACATGAAAATACAATGTGTTTTTTGCATTTGTATGTGTGTATACAAACCCATGTATTTGTTACTAAGGTATAGGTGAGCATAGTTTTAAATGTGATTGAGATCTACAGATTTAAAGATTTTATAAACTTAGTGCATCAAAATATAAGGAAATAGCAGCAGTGGAAAAGGCGTACAAGCCTTTTTATTGTCATTTTCTCAATCTGTGTCTCTAGGGCGTCTTGTTGGCAGCCAGGAGAAGGAGAGGCCCCGTCATACTTTGTCAGTGAAGACTGCCTATATCTGAACGTCTTTGTTCCTGCCACCACTGTAAGTAGGAGTTGAGTCAAATTTTTTTGTAGCTGAGTACTGTCTCTTTTCAAAGTACTTTTAATTGGCATGAATTATTGTTTTTCATGTGGTCTTCGCAAAGCCCTGCAATGTTAAATTAGGCGCCCTGTTGTTTGTACTGGTGCAAGAGTATTCCCTATAGGCTTCCAGTGAGCCGTGTCTGGGTAACTAGGAGGGCAGAAAATTAAAAACCTAGAAATAAGAGGTAAAAAAAGGGAACAAAACACAAGAAGAAGGTGGCAGCAAAGGAGGAGAAATTAAGGACAGAAATGGCAATGTCCCTGAAATGAGACCATTTGTCTGGGAGACGATAACGTGATACAACGCGTCACATCAACACCTACCACCAGTCGAGCAGCAGTAGATGAAGTTTTTTCAGCCTCATCTTCACTATTCCCCTGTTGATATCTGTGGGAGCTCTGTTGAAGAATGAGGTTAGCCAGCATTGCTAGTTTTGTGCCCAGCTCACAGAGCATAAAACCAGACATTTTAAAGATGACTGGGCCAGCGGTACAGTCTGAGAAACTGTCATTTGAAAGCTCTTGAATTTCTCATTCTGAACAGATATAAAATAAAGATCCAAGTTAGAGCTAAGCTTAGATGATTGGCCAAACCCCTGGGGAGCTGGGCATAAAGATGTTGAATAACAAGTGAATCCCATCGAAGAGTGGGCCCAGAGCACAGGAATAGATCTTTTTTTCCCCACAGTGCTGGTACTGTTCAGAAGGTGATGGTGGTTATAATAGAAATTTATGAGTCTGTCATACTGCAAAGAGCTGGTCTAGCTATCTGACAGCAGCACACAGAGTCCCTTGGCAGGTCCTTCTAATCACCAGAAAGACCAGCATCCTGTTTTCTCCCTGCAGCACCAGACTGTCATTTTGCCTTGAGTGCAGTCATCGCTTATTGAAAACATCAGGTCGCTGTCCCAGGCAGTTTGCCATCTCTGCTTAAGGGCCGCTTTCAAGAGAGCTTATTTGAAAGCAATGTATTTTTCTACCATCTGATAGACTAAATAGGCTTGTCTTTTCTCCTTAGCAGTACTGAGAACTGAATCCCTCCTGTCTTTTGTAAAGGTGTAAAGTAGAAGTAGGTCTGATGAAGTAAATCAATTTCACATGTGTAAGTCTAGCCCAAAAGAGAACCAAAACTTCTGGTTTTGCAGAAGTAGCTGGGAGCAGAAGGCATGGCGTTTTCCTGTTTCTTTTTGTGGTGAGCTCTATTTTTTACTCACATACAGAGAGCTATAGTTACATATTTTCAGTCCATGGAAAAGTAAATTAGCTACTAAATACTGAATATAAAAAAATCTCCTGGAGAGCAGTGAATGTAGAGGTCGTTCAGGAGCATTTTGAGCCTGAACAAGAGCGCGGTGCGGGGGCTGCTGCCTGTCACTGAAGGACTCTAAGTGTCAAGCAGTGAAGAAGGTGAATGACATCACCTCATTTTGCTTCCATAGCTATGTGTACCACATAACCCTCCAAATAAAACTGGCACTTCTGAGAGACTTCTTTCCACCTATAACCATCACCACCTGTCACACTAGCAAAGCAAAGCTGTGCTTCAGCTTGATTTACAAAGCGCTCAAATGTAAGATCAAGAGTTGAAACTCTCCACTAAATAAGAATAGAAAGTGTACCCTCTCTCCTCTTTTCCCATCCCCTGCACGTGTTATTCTCATCCTTATTGCACCACCCCTTTTGCACTGAATTCTTTACAAAGCAGTATTGTACAGTAGTAAAAGCACTGGAAGTTGCCTGGCGCGGTAGACTAAATCTATCCCTGCCGAGTAGCTCATTAAGTTTTTTACAGAAGGATGGAGAAGATCATTCTGAATATTATGAAGACTTTCAGACTTCCAGCTGGCTTGCAGCTTCCTTGTGGATGCTGAACTTCTCTCCCCCTTGCGAGTTTGCACGTGGGACCTAAGCCCCTGCAGGCATGAGACCACGGTGGAGCTGCTGGGCTCCCCAGATGACATCTGCCCGCTCGCTGAGCCAGGGAGCCATCTGACCGTGTCCCAGCTGGAAGTCTTTGCACAGATTTTACACCTCAAAGTACGACTCTCTGCATTTTGTTGCTAAGTATGGAGCAAAACCCTGCACTGGGCAGTAGCCACGTGGCAGCCGTGGCCTGTCTGCGAGGAACGTGCTGGCCCCACTCTGCCATGCGTGCCCCACTGCAGCCTGGCTTTGGCACTGGTGATGCTGCACCTCAGCCTGGTACCAAGTGGTGGTGGGTGAAGGGACTGGCCCCAGGAGGCTTTAGTTAAGGCCTGGTGTTTCTTCTGCCTCACAGATTTAATTGCAGTGGTTGGTTGAGTTTGGTCAAGAATAAGGCTTGGGGGAAACTCACTTATATTCAAAATAAATTATCCAGCAGCTAATGTGCAGTGGAAAATTAACTGGCTACCAAATATATATAGATAGGTAGGTGGCATGAAATATCTCATATTGTGACGCATAGTTCAATTACAGCATGAAAATAATTGTGCTATGCTGTTAAAATGGCTAACAAGAAATGGGAAGGCAATTATGTTAAACAGCCTTCGTCTAAAATGCCTAAATCCATGAGCTCCGAGATTGAAACCCCTTGGGATTAAAACCCAAAGTATTTTTCATGATAGTTTACCTTCACGTAGGAGAGGGATATCTCATTGCTTGATGCAGACTAGAAATGGGAATGCTACGTCCAGACACTTGGCACTAGGCACAGCCCCAGTGCTAAATCTTCCCCCAAATTGCTCCATATCTGTTGCAGCAGGCTTTGTTTTGCCATTTTTAACTTTTATTTCCCGTCTTTGCCTTTCTTAAGCTTTTCATCACTACAGCATTGGGTAAAGTCACTCAGCATAATGTAATATCCAATTTACAGGGCAACTGGAGGTCATGGTGCTATGCAGGCTGTGGACACATGGGAAATGCCTAGTTTGAACCTCAGGCTTAACCATGCTGAGCTGAAGGGACCGAGCAGGCTCAACATCACATTTAATATTATTTTAGCTGACATGGCTTGATGTGGTTGTATTTTAGAATGAATTTCCGTGTGAAAACAGATTCTTCTTTTTTTCTCTTTAACCCCATCTCTCTCTGTGCTGCATGTGGTGCAGAAATGGGAACCAGGGACAAGGCGCTGTGAATTAGGCAATTTCTATTCAGGAGCAGAAGTTCCTGAGAGAAAGCAGCATGCTTCAGTGCTTGCAGTTTCTGGGGTTTTCTTGGTAACATTGTCCTGTTCACAAGAAGCCTCTGAATTGATTCTCCAGATAAGTGAGGAATGTACACAATCATGACCAATTCAGGGCAGCTGAGGGGATTTTGCCTCCTATCTTGTAATTTTGCAGGAGGCTGCAACCATCACTTCTCTGCTGCTGCTTCTGTACAGCCAGTCACATTTTTGCTGGAGACATTCTTTGCCAGAGCAGATGGGACTGCTGCGTTTAGCTAAGCTCCATCCAGAAAATAACAGCAACAGAGCCCAATGCCCTCTAGCTGCAGGGAAAAACAAACCTCAGATGTACTTTGATGCTGCTGCAGGGGCCACCAGCCCTTCTTTGAAAAACACCGCCAGCTGCCAAAGCAGAAACAGGGTGGGTGGGTGGGTGTGACGAGCTGCTGAGCAGAGGAGAGAGGACCCTCCTTCAGGGTAGTCCCAAAGTGGGCAATAGGGGATGAAAGTGCAGAATAGAAAATTGAGGTTACACTTTGAGAAAACCTTTCTAGCATTGGAGCAGATTATTCTGCTTTATGCAGCAGGAAGAGGGAAAAAAAAAACCAGGCAAACCCCCAAACTCCTCCATATGTTTCACTGGTATTTCTTCTGAGTGTCATCTTGATAGAGCTGTAATCTACTGGTAAATGCTGAGGTCTCCTGGGGCAGTTCTGCATTTGTGCTACTCACGCAGCAGCAGCCTGGCTGCAGCCCTGCTGTGTGTGCAGAGAGGGTCCACACAGATGAGGTGCTGCTTTGGGAAAAAGCCTCAGTTTCTGAGCAAAATTGGGTGGGTCTGTGAGGAGTCCTAACATGGGCAGCTGCCCATCATAGCTCCTTCCCATCCCAGGAGTCCTGCTGGGCTCTTTCGGGGCAGACCCCCTCTGTGCTTCATGAGAAGTGAGTCTCTCCCATGCAGAGACAAAGTCCTCTCTGCAAGACCCCTCTACATATCTAGTAGGGGCAACCTCCATGGGGATTGAAGGAGCAATGAGGAGCTCTTGTCAGGTGAGATTTTTGAGAGTAGGCAGTGTTTAAGCGCTGAAGACTGGAGAGTAGGAAGCGGCTGCACAGCTATTGCATTAGTCCTGCTCAAGATGAAGCAACCCAACAGGCCTCTTCCTTCTCCTCTTTCCCACTGATCTGAACTTTTCCTGTGTGTTTGTGTAAAGCAGACAATTTACAGCAAAGATGAGCCCACCACATGCTCAATGGCCAAGTCAGCAGGATGGGTCTGCCTTGAGCTAACCTGGTAAAGTTGTTGGCTGGTGGAACACAGTGGTGCCATTAAATCTTTATACTGGACATAGTGTGTTCTTTAATGGTATATAGGTCACTGTGGACAATTTAGCCCTAGAATTTCAGACAGATGGCCAGATAGCCTCGCTATGGTCACCGTTAAAGAGCTATGAATGGCTTAGATAATTTTAATGGGGAAGATGCTTGTGTTGTCATCACTGACCTGCAAAAGCAGTTGGTTACAGGTATATTAACCTGGTTGTTGTCATGGCAGGTCAAAACCATGTCAGTGTTGCTGTTCTTCCACAATGGAGGGAGTTACAGTGCCGAGGCAGGAAAGACAACCATAGATGGATCATACCTAGCTGCTGTTGGTAACATCATTGTTGTGACGGCAAACTACCGGGTCGGTGCTTTTGGCTTCCTTAGTACTGGTAAGTCATGGATTTCTAGAACAAACTCAACTATGGGCTAAATTGCATTCTGTAACACTTCTTTTTCTTGATCTGAAGAGAAAGGGGAGAGGCTGAGGCAAAGGGACAAGAACAAAGAAAACCCAAGCATCCATTTCAAAGCACTGGCTAAACTTCTGTTTGCAGATGCAACTGTGGATATTGGGTTTTGCAGACACGCATGCAGATAGGTTAGGCATCAAAATTCCTGCTAATTCCAGTGGCCTGTCATTGTGAATATGGTTTTCAATGTCTCCAACTTCGAACTGTTTCATCCATGAAATTCTACTAATGCTCTATTGTGCCCATGTCAGAGTGGGGAAGAGGCAGAGAGGGATAACTGCAGGTTAATGGTAAGCAGGTTAATGGTAAGAAGGACATGAGAGTATGGAAAGTATAGCACAAAGGTAGTTGGTTGTTCCTCAGTAATTCAGCCTGACTTCTCCTCTGAAGGACTTGCCATGTTTAATTTCAGTTCTGTTAGCCCCTATTACTGTCCTGGAGGTGACCGAACATTTGCGTGTTCTGTGTTTGCATCCCTTCCCCATACTCTAGTGTAAAGGACACTTTTGCTCCCCTATTGGCTCCTAATACCAATTGCCATTAAAAATTATACAAATTCCCATTACATGAAGGATTTTGTCTTGTGCAGAGGCACATACATATGAAAACGCACATTCACATCTCCCAAAACCTTTGTGGTAGTGCCGTCTGGTCTTTGGGATTGTCTCTTTTATTTTGCCTTTTATTATATTTGCCTATTTAAGCAAGTAGAGAACACTTTCAATTCTGGCTGCGGCAGGGAAACTTAAGGTAGAGAGTCATGAAGAGAAAATGCAACAATTGCAAGTGGAACTCTGGCTTCATTGGTCTGGTGGCAATCCTTGGTCTCTCTAGTGGAAATTTTAATACCTTTATAATCTTTAGGAAGTTCTGTTTGCCATGTTTGCAAATACCAGACCTACATACTTTGCCTCATGAGTCTTGTGAGTGTTCACTGTCAGCGATGCTGGGTGGATATTGCCTAGTTTGGGGTTACAGCCGCAGCTGTTGGTTATTGTTTCCCTTCTCTGTTTTACCGTTTTGTTCAAAGCTCACTCCCAGCAAAGCCTGTTTTTTGTTCAGTAACTAGAGAGCTGGCACTACAAAATCCTTACTCATTTAGATAAGAAGTTGATAATAGGTATATGTATCTGGGGAAAGAATCACTGTTTTCATCAGTGCAAACTAGATGCTTATGAAAGCGATACCGTGGCTTCATTTTGGCTAGAGCCAAATGCAGTGTGGATATGTGCTGTGCGAGCTTCCATTACGCAGCACTGCCCACGTGTTACCCACTAACCTCCTTCAGCCCTGTGAATCTCACCTAAGTTTCTTCCTAAGTGAAAACTGCTAGCTGGGCTGAATATTTTATAGCAGTATTTATATGATGGTGGGGAATTTAGGGATCAGGATGAATTCTCCAGTCTCTTTTTAATGGGGATCTGCACACCTGGCCCAAAACATCAGTGCATGAGCTGAATGTACTGAATTTGCATTCCTGCAAACCATCAGATAGGGGTGGTCCATTACAGATAGGGAGTGTTCAGGGACCTTCTCCTTCTCCGTACTGTTGAGATGCAGCCAAGGACAAGTGCAGTTTTTCCTGGCCTCTTCCCCTGTGGGAAATCCTTGACGTGCATTTGGGAAAATCCTGTTGCTCCAGAGGGAACGGGAGCAGGTTGGAAAAGCTCTTTGCAAGAGTCACTGGAGCAAGCTAAGCACCGCATTCATGGGAAAGCCTAAAAACTCCTTCCATGCCACACTCCTCTCTCCTCTATGTCCCCTTTAGTCCACATGGGGGTGATGAGCTGTGGTATCTCTGTACCAGTCTCCCTGTCAGCGTGGATTTTCAGTCATACCCATTCTTTTAAGCAATGCTCCCACTGCAATATCTATTCTTTGGTCCACCACAGGTTGGTGGAGTACCTCTGACTCCTTCTGTACATGACCAGTAGCCAGTGGGGATTTTCAATGAAGGTTATCAAGCTGGGTCAAATACTTTAAGAATTTTTCTCAAACCAAATCCTTAATGATATACCAGGGATGTTTCCATTCTTACTGAAAGACTTGGACAAATCCTGGTCCTTTGGAAGTTTTGCCATCGGTTCCAAAGGGAGCAGGAGTTCGTCCTTAGGATTGTGGGGACATTAGCAAAAGCACTGTTAGAAGGCTCTGAAGTTACAAACGAAAGTTACAGTCCTGTGAGCGATACCAGTTTCATTGTCCAACTAAGCAAAGTGCTGAATCCTCTCACATTGACTTGTTACAAATTGCAAAACTAGAAATGAACGAGTTAAATGGAGACTTTGAGGGATAAAGGGTAGTGAAAACAACAAATTTCCTTTTTTTTCCTTGGTTTTTTGTTTTTTTTTTTTTTTTGTTAGTTCTGCAGTTGTTTTGGTCTCTCATTGACAAGGCTTTTGCAAGCAGTTGAAGTGCTCTTATTCTTCTAAGTATAAAGGATGTTTAGTTTAATTTAATTTGCTATCACCCATTAATGTTGCAAAAAGTGATGCACATTCTTACTAGTGCCTTCACCTCTCTCTCTGCACCCAGAAAAGTTAAGGTAAATTGCCAGTGATATGGATGGCAAGAGTATGGAGAAGACAGTCATGTTTTTAGGCCTGATTCTTTCAAGAGTCCATAAGTCATATAAAATAGGATTATTGTCATGCTTAAATTTAGCACTATTGTTCTTCTCCAGTTTGGTAATAACAGAAATGCACATGTAAGTCCTTGTTTGCTTCCTTTGAACACTGGTTTGTGTTCGTTCTCCTGTGTTCCTCAGGAATGTGATCTTTTCCTGCAAAAAGACAGTGGAAGAGATTCCTGGCAGACACATTTCTTTTGGTCTAACTACCATGAATGTCCATGCATGCGTCTGCTCCCCAGTGCGGTGCATTTCACAACCTGGCTGTGTTTTTTGCCAGGGCAAAAGGAACTGGTTATATTTTCCTCCTCCATCTTGTTGTTTAGTATAACGGTAGGAAGGCACATTGTGTGACTGAAATACTTACATGGATTTACATACAAAAATATCTTCACCAAAGGGTTGTCAAACATTGGAACAGGCTGCCCAGGTGAAGCGGTGAAGTCACCATCCCTGGAGATATTTAAAAGATGTGTAGATGTGGCACTTAGGGACATGGTTTAGTGGTGGACTCAGCAATGCTAGGTTAACGGTTGGACTCGATGATCTTAAAGGTCTTTTCCAACCTAAACTATTCTATGATTCTATGATTTTGCTTCCTCTGGGGAGGTCTCACAAGGCGTGCAGCAAGCCCTTGTAAAAAGGTTTCCTTTTTAACAGTGTAGAGTGGGTTTATTGCTGGATTGAGAACTCTGGGAGCTGGTCGTGGTGTGCAGAACAAAGTAAAAAAAACCTAAAAAATAAAGCAGGGAAAGATTGTCCTCCATTGCTTCACTGGGGTGGCTTGGCCTGTTCATCTGAAACAATGGCTATAGGTGGAAGATTGTAGTTTCTGGGGCCGTTTAGTTCTCAGCTGTCCTACTGAAAGGGCACTTACAGTGATGGCTATTGTGATGTGGGTATCTGTAAGATCTGCAAAGCTATCAGTAATGTGGTCTCTGCTATTCTGCTGCTTAAATCAGTCTCTATGATATCTCAGTAATACATTATGGTAGGCATATGGATATCTACTATGGGATGTATGCTTTCAATTGCTCTTTGCCTGAGACAGGGCTACCTGTCCACAAAGTGGCAGCTTTTTATTCTACTATCTGTTAATTTTGATTCACTAGTTTCTGATCCTACCCTTACTTTAAAATTGTACTATTTGGTCTTGGCAACGGAATAAACAAATCATTTCAACTGTGTTTCTGTTCCTGGCTTTTCTGTCTTGCCTTGTGGGTTGTTTTTTTTCCCCAAGTTTTAAATGTGGAGAATTTAAAATCATCAAAAATGAATGGCTCATTGTAGATTGAAAAGAACTAGAGAGTGAATAATAATTTTCTATTCCTTTCTTACGGACTGTGTAGGAATTACTTATTTCTGCTTTTGTTGATATAAAATGAAGCTTGCCTAGGGGATTGCATGATTAGATGCTTTCAGCATTAGTTTCCTATTAATCAAAGTATCAGCTTTGCCACTGGTTGTCGTTGAAAAGAAAGTAGTCTTTTTAGTGGTGATACCTAAGCACAGGGTGTACATGATTAATTATTTTTCTTTTCTTTTCATGGGAACAAAAATATGAATACATATAAATCAGATCTCTATCAGTTAGACACAGGTCAATCTCAAAGGATATATATGGAGATATTATCAATTATAAAATACTATCTGTACCTGTGTAAATAAATGCAAGACGATGTGACATAAATGAATAGTCAGCATAAGTGTAAAAGGGATGTAGGAAGCAAACAGATGCAATTAGGTGTACTCCAGGGAAACAGTCGATGATCCTTATGGGTCCCTTCCAACCTGAGAATTTGGCAAACACACTGATTTTTTTGTTTACTTTTAATTCTTTTTAAGATTGAGCTGCTTATGTAGAAAAAGAATCTCATGGCCTGAATTTATGGATACTTGAGCCTGGATTCAAGTCTCCTTCCGTGAGGTGTCCAAATGAAGTTTAGAAGTTGGAGTGTTATTTTTCTGTCATCAGGACAGACAATTAGGCACCTCCAGGGATGCCTGGTAGAGTGGTAAAAACTGAAATGGAGTCAGTCTGTAAAGCGATGACCTTGGAAGACACCACTTCAGACTTTTAAACTCTGGTATCAGTTTTGTCAAGGTTCAGCTACAAGAGCTGCTAAAAATGTAACATTTAATCAAAACTTCAAAAGTTTATGGTTTCATTTCTTTTCAGACCTATTTATTGATTTTCCACGATAGGTTCTCCTGAGGTGAGTGGAAACGCTGGCCTTTTCGATCAATTAACAGCTTTGAAGTGGGTGCAACAGAACATCGCTAGCTTTGGGGGAGATCCAAGCCAGGTTTCGTTAGGAGCTGACCGTGGCGGGGCAGATGTTACCAGCATTCACCTGCTCACAGAGACAGTGAATATGGACCTCTTCAGGAGGGTTTTGTTGATGGTAAGTCCCATTCCTGCTACTTCAACTCCGTTGTGAAAGGGTGTTTTTACAGACATGAGGATGTTGCAGTGTGTGGGTGCTGGTTTTATTTCATCCATACCTTGGCAGCACTAATAGGGCTGTTATTGCTATAGTTATTTTTCATCTCACCTGTGACTGCTGTCTCCAGGAGCTGGGTGCTTCACAAGGATGTACAAGAGATGCACTTTGGTGATTGATTTAGTCATAGTAAGAATCTGGTTTTCGTCATTGTGGTTTTTTGTGTATTATATAAATAGTCTTGTTTCATAACTTAGAGGTATAACAGGTTAGTTTCCATTCCATAAATATGGTTGTTGATCAGCAGTTTTTAGACTCTAAAACTGATGAGCCAAACATCCGCATCTTTAAAGTGTCCAATCTTTTTATCTGATCTCATGACAGATTTCATTTAAAAGAAAAAGCAAGTTTCAGAGAGAGAGAGTAAAAATCCTTTTACCTGCTGTCAGCTTGGACCACTTTCACAGTCACCCCAACTGATCCGTATTTTTAAAGCCCCTCCCATGTCATATCTCAGGACTTTGAGATCAGCTTTGTCAGCCTCGATACTACCATTGATCTTTACAGCTCCAGGTGAGAGTAGTGTGCTCTGAAATGAGGCTAAATATTCAGTGGAGGTTTATATATACAGCAGAAATGGTACTTGGACAAAATGATTTCTCTGCTAGCAGTGTTGACTTGGAACAGTGAGCAGAGGAACAGAATTCTTGGTCTAGGAAACCTAGGGCCCAATTAAATAAAATCTTGCCTTGAAAATAATGATATCTCTATTCACTACGTGATTTTTCTTCAGCGTGCCCTTGCTCCAGGAAACATAACTTGCCTTATGCACCCTCATGTCTCAATAAGATTATTTCAATTGCATCACTGTATTGGGAAGGCAAGGGAAGTTGTTGAAAATTGCTGTTCAGTAGTTGTGTTTTTGTGTCATTCTCAGATAATTCCTCACACAGTTCCTAGTTTTTTACTCAGCTCTTGGCATAGCAGTTAATTTGCTAGTAGACCCAGAGTTCTTTTCTCTCAGAGTACAGTTTCATCCTACCCTTTCTCTGAAGTCACAAACCCTTTACTGACATGGCTCAGGATGGGGCCCTGTGAAAGCTGAAACAGGATACTGTGCAATTTACCACTTGAGCAACTGATGAAAGGGAAATGCAAGGGCCTCTTTGCTTATCGTTATTTCTGGAGTGTAGTTCCACATTACATCTTTTCTTTTATAAAATTAAGTTTGAACTCCGTCTTTCTCCTACAGCAGGACTTCGAATAATGGAAAAGAGGGGCAAGTGTGATGAGCAGGCAGGTGCATCAATTCTTCTCACTAATCTAGCGTTTGTAACAATTTTCTTCCTGGGACTGTGCAGACCACTGTCTCCGCAAAAGCAGGTTCTCCACTTATTTCAAAGTAGTGTTAAGTATTTATCCTTACAGTGTTACAGTGGATTTAGTTTTCTTGTGAAATACACTGATAAAATAAAAACAAGCGGCTATAGCAGTGGCTTAAAAATATACTTTTTTTTTTTTTTGTAATGAAGTGATGCAGAATGCAGCTGTTGGTTTGCTCAGATTTCTCACCTAGACCTCCTGTAAAGGGATGCGTCTTGTTTTTGTTCCAAGACACCAAAATCATTGCATACTTTTAATTTTACTGTAAGAAAAGGAGGTGCACACAGACTAAGAATCATGAAACTGAGAATATATACCAGATATAACTGGTATATAACAGATTTTTCCTGAGGGAAAATCCCATGAAGCAATACAGCTTTTCTGCAAAAGTTAGTTTTGCATTCCTTGTTTGGGTCTTTGTCATGCATAAAAAAAAGATACTGTTTCTTAGCATGCAAAGAGGTATGATGTACGAAACTTTCTCTACAAGAAGATGTGCATCTAAACAGAAAAATGCGTTTGAGTTTCCTATGTCTGCCCTATAATAGATTTTGTTTGGAAGAGATCTGAAAAGAGATTGTACAAAATCAACGCAAAGCTGTCATGGGGACTTTTTATAACATTTCATCTTTCAGTAGTATGATTAGAAAAAAGTAGTCTCAGTGACTATGGTCTTGTTTCAAATCATTTAAGAGCATTAACCTGGTGTTTGACTTCATCTTTTGATTAATTGATTTATTTACCAGTGCAATTTTGATGTAGGAGAGTGAACCAATGGTATGGATTGCCTCCATCTCTTGCAGGAGGCTGTTGAGGGCAGGTATGTTAGGTGTCCCCTCCAGGCGTTCTCTGGTGGGTGTCAGGAGGAGATCTCCCAGGCTTCCTCCACCCAGCGCAAGGGAAGACACCAGGTCCCTCCTGGCCATGGAAGTGGGTCAGCCAATGGTGGAAAAAGCAGATTTATTGCCCTACTGAAAAATACTGCAATCAGGTGCAGGGCTGTCTAACACAGACCCTAAATATCCCTGATCCTATGATTAGCTACCCTTTAGATCCCTGTTTTTCTGCCTTTTCACATCTCCTTCTCTTTCCCCTTTACCAGCTTCATTCCCTCTCAAACAAACCAACCACCTCTGATAACTTTTTCTCCACTGGGCACAGTTTTGCTACATCGCTATCCAAATTTGGTATTTCTGATATTGTTTCTTAGGTAATCTCAGATTCGTATAGAGTCACCTTGGTGCTGCTGGCCCTTGCAAGATCATGCTTCCCAAAAGGTCCTCAATATAGTCTCTCAGTTATTTGTGAGAAATGGCCAGACCTCACGGAATTTCCCCATAACCATCTGTGAAATCCAGCTATCCCTTATGGCACAATTCATACGTTTTTGTCACCTTCTCAAGTCGTTACTGTAAGGGTGACCGAGCACTGGCATAGGTTGCCCAGGGAGGTTGTGGAGTCTCCATCCCTGGAGATACCCAAAAGCTGTCTGGACATGGTCCTGGGCGACCACCTCTAGGTGGCCCTGCTTGAGCAGGGGGGTTGGACCAGGTGACCTCCAGAGGTCCCTTCCAACCTGACCTGGTCTGCGATTGTGTGAACCTGTCATCATCAGAACATCTCTTATCCCCTTCCTACAGAGCATGTTCCAAGTGCTGCCCAGTTACATGGGCTCTTGGATTCTTTAGTCGCATTCTGTCAAAGATACCTTCTGGCAATGTCATTGCAAGACTGGGTGTTTGTACTAGTTGCACGCTAGGTTTTCCATTTTCTAAAAGCAACACAGAGTAACTACTGGATATTATTTTAATGAATAAATACAAGTCATGACTTAGAAATCTGTAATGCTCCCCATATACATTTCACTGGATAAAATGCAGTCACCGTAACCTATTAATTATCAGTAACAGTAATGAGATTATACAAACACCTAGAGTTCCTGAGTTCATTTTGCTTTGTGGTGTTCAATGTTTACCAGCTAAATTACATTCATCCTTTAAGTTCTGAAATATGTTTAAATAGGCTGTGAACTATTTTGATCTCTGAATCTCTCTTGCTAGTGCAAATGATCTGTTACAAGATCTAAAGAGCACACAGATTTGTGCTAAGAGGTATTTACAGAGAGGAGATATATATATGTATATATGAAACATCAATTCCCTGTGTCTCCAAACCTTCGTTACTCAAATCTGTGCAAAAAAGTATGACAGAATATTAGATTGAAAAAGTCTTGGCTCAAGAACATAGACTGCAGCATTTTACACCCCCAGATGTGAGTGACTACTAGACTTAGAAAGCGATCACAACTCAGGTTCAAAGGACTGTACTAGCTGCTCCTTTATCACTTAGCAAAGGGTACATATATAGAGAAAAATTTTCTAATTCATGACATTTCAGATAGCCCAGTTACAAATCTTTAAGCAGTTTGATGAAATATGTCATTACTATTTGACATAACTCTCTTCAGACAAGAAATTCAGAAGACTCATTAAGATCCATTGTTGCTGATTTACTCTCTTAGTTTATTTATTAAAAAAAAGCTGCTATTAATATAAATATTATACATAAATATGGGGGTGCCTTCAGGAGATGAGGTTAAAATGTGGTCCTCTACACATAAAAGGTCACACCTTTGCAAGCCTACCTACCTTTACAGTTAGGCATGATATTACCACGTTGTACTTTTCACTTAAAAACTCCTTTATTCTCTGTTGTATATCTGTTAGACTATAAGCAGCTGAGTTATGCTTTTGGATATGCTTGTACTCCCAGCTCAGGGCTAAGCAGGAACTGCTTTTCTCAGTGAGTTAAGCCTGTTCTTAATTTTGTGACTACTTTATGACGCTGCAGGCCATTACCAGCAGTTGAATTAAATGTCACTTGGGAAGTCAATGATTTCCATTTTTTCCCCTAAAAGGGAAAAATGACAGAAGTATGGAGTCAATAGAATCAGATGTTTTTTGGATGTCAGCTGTTAGATACTTTCTTGGGGTTAGTGACGACTTTCTGATCCATTGTCAATGACAATGAATGATTCTATATGGAGAAGAAAAAGGCTCCTTTTCTCAGTGTAGGTAGGTTCTGTAAAGATGGTTTTCAGCCTTGTGGAGGATATCAGAGTAAGAGTTAATGTAAGTTCTTGAGCTGTAGTTAGTCCTTGTCTATGCAGTCACCTTTGTACAACGGTGGGCATCGCCTTCGCTGGAGAGTCATCTGCCTCACTTAGCTCTTGACTTAGTCTATCTCATTTTATCTTGCTTGTGAGCACGTTCTGATTTCAGGTGCACTGGGGACATTCCCAGCATATGCCAGGGCTGAGACAGCACCTTAAGAAGGTCTCTGGTTAACATTCAGAAGAGGAAATGCAGAAGCATTGCCAGCATTTGATCATCAGCTGGTGTGCTTGTGTGTCTCAGCTATCGGAAGACTGCAGGACCACAGGATGCTCTGGGTTTCTCTTCTAAAACCCTCAGTTGTTTGTTTTTTTTTCCCCCTTGTTGTCTTACATTTAGTCTTCATAGTATGTAGGTGGCAAGTGAAAGGTACTCTTACGTTTGCTCCCTGTGTATATAAGAGACTGGGCTTTCTTCTTTCTGGTACTTGCAAAAGAAGCGTTGTCATCCCCTGTTAAGGAGAGGTAGGAAGCGATACTTTCCCTCAGGCCATAGCTGAGACAAGAATCATCCATTGCTGTCAGGGTGCTTTCAGTATCTTCAGACACCTCCAGCCTTTAGAAAAACAAAATTTTGTTACTGGTTCAGCTACATGAACTGAGCCTATTAGTATAATATTAACAGCTATTAAACCAAATGATGTTAATTTTGTTGTATAAAAAATTGCCTATCTCCAAACTTTTCTGTCACTTAGTGATTTTCTGAAACAATCAGTACAAGTAGTATCTAAATATTTTTTGGCATCTGAAAAGGAAATAACATCTATATACTTTCTCTCTCTCTTCTTAATCTGTATGAAAAATGGCCTTGATACTGCACAAAATTTTCTTGCATTTGTAAGCAAATGAATATGCTTTGTGAAGGAAGGGTAGTGGAGGGAAATTTACACTTCAAAAATAAGAGATGCTTTTGTTTCTGAAGGTGGTTGTTTCACCAGCTTCTGAAACCTGACCTACTTTCTCTAGTTGCAGTCATGATATTAGAAATCTCATGAACCTTGAGCTGGGCTGTGTATTGAGAGGCACGCAGCAGGAAAGATTTATTCTGGGGTAATGTGTTCATTGCACTTGTGCTGCTTCATGAACAGCCACCATGTGAAGAAGGGGGAACCATTTCTGTCTGTTGGGGCTCACCTGTAAGCCATTGCACGTTAGCGTGCCGTTGGTGATGGACCTGACTAGGCTTTATGGCCTGGCTCTGACTCCTGCCCCCTCGGTGGAGAGAACTCAGGAGTCCCAAAGGGACTGCGTATGTGGCCACACTCTTAGCTGGATAGGAGAAATGACTGAATGTTAACTATACTTTCTTTCAAAGATAGACCAAGATTATCAGTTAGACCTCCAATTTTCATGGCTTAACCTGCTGTCAACAGCTTTGAAGACTGTCTAATCTTTAAAACTGGTTTCAGGAGAAGGAAATGGCTGTTTCTTCTGTGTTGTAAGTACAAGTATATACAAGGCTGGAAAAAACCCTTGTTGTTTCTGGCAGACTGTGTTGTATGTGGTACCTGTGAATATTTCTCCAGTTGAAGTTTTTATGCCGCATCACCACAGGAGGAACTTGATTTGCTACACTGTTGTTAGTGCACTGGGTAAGACAAGGTGTTGTAAGGACACAGCAGAGACCATCAGCAACTTCTGAACAGGGAAATGAATACACAGACAGTTAATCTTTGCTCACTGTTATCTTCACTCTTTTCCTTCCCTGGTGCATGCTCAAATAAACAGTTTTGGACACAGTAGTAGTAGTCAATAAATTGTGTGTTCTCAGCAAGGACACTAACACAGGTTTAACTTCTTCCTTTCCTCAAAGCTTTGCCTTTTATTTATCGTGGGGTATACTTCCCACAGTATAAGTGAGGAAATGAGACACAGAAAGATAAAGTGACTTGCCCAAAGTCTAGAAGGAAGTTTGTGACAGAGCAGGGCCTTAAAAAGTTTTCTGAGTCCTTAGTGAGTTCTGCTTTTGCCTACCATCGTCTCAGCCATGCAAACAGAGTGTAAAATAGATGCAAGATGCAACCACTGAGACTGGATTGTATGTGCCCCTATGCTGCTGTGGAACATGGCTGTGGAATGAATCAAGGTTCACATGTTACTTTCATCTATGTTTCTTCTCTCTGTCCTCTTCTCCTTGCTCCACTGGGAACATTGCATATGTTCTACCCAAGCAGAGAACACTGTGGCTGAACGCTAGTGTTTTCTGTCTCTGAGCCTTATTTCAGGGTGAGATTCTGTATCATCTCATGGTGGGGGAAGGAGGAGAGCTAAATCACACTGTGTCTCCTCTTACACCTATAACTCAAGTAAAAATGTTAATTGTTGTAAGTTCTGGGTCTCCCCCCCACAAATTTTAGGCTTCGATTGTTTGCTTCTTTCTAAATGGAGAAAGGTGTCAGCTAACTGAAATGTAAAAAAAAAAAACCCAAACCAAAACCTGTCCAAATTTTTACTCCTCTGTTTATATCATTGGACTTGAAAGTTTCTTCGGTATGTTTTGAATGTGAATATGGCTTTTCTTCCCAGTTTATCAGAGCACTCTTTGGTCAACACACTTTTTCATTTACCTATGAGAAAGGTAGATATGGTAGCTTTACACTTTCAAAATTACGGAGTCCTGATTACTAATTAAAGCACAGAACCTATTGTTCTCTTGTAAATTTTATGCAATTAACTTATTGCAGTCTTCCTTCCTCATTTTAAAATGTTCTTATTTTAGTGCATGGTAACTGCAGCCACTTAATCGTGTCACTTGTCAAGTTATCTCTCTGACACAGGTTAAATTGCCATAAATCTGGAAAACTATCACTGAAACAGGTGTCATCCACTGGACTGATATTAGTAAAAATAACAACTGAATCTAGGTTTGAGCTAACAGCTTAAGCCCCTTGAGATAACTTCTGCTGATAAAATCCAGCTGTACTCTTCTAAAGTAATAAGGAAGAAACTAACAACATTTCTGAGAATTTTCTGCTGCAGATAAGGTTGTGTGATGTAGTGGTTCCTAACAGAAATGTGATTGCAGAACCTGGTCTTGCATGTCCTGATGCTATCTGTCTGTCTGTACGGTAAATAAATAAATGGCAGACATGTCCATGCTGGTAAACAAAGTGAGCCAGGAGTTGAACTCTGGCCTTGGGACCCAGAACCATGACTTGCATCTGTACAGCTTAACATTTTTGTACACCCAAACTTTGACTTTAGCTGTGCTCTGAGAGAGGCTGGGCATCGCTGGCCTGTGCTAACCTCCAAACTGTCTTTGAAAGTTGTCTAGGAAGTGCTACGCACTAGTGTTCGGACCAAATAGTGTTATTGACATGGCCATACAATATCATATACCAATACGGGCAGAGCCTATCTGTCTTCATTTAGCCAAATTCTTGGGTTCCTTTCAGTTGTACTGTTAAGGGTAGCATATTTATATTTAGGATCAAAAATACAGTAAAAGATATGATCCAAAAGTTTTTTCAATTACTTGTTCTGTGGCAGTAGTTACAAGTCTCGGACATAGGCAAAACTTCTTGTTCTGGACCTTTGATAGATAGGCTTACAGTTGCCAGTGGAAAATATGTTTACTCTGCAACTCTTTTTACCTGAGTAGTGATTCACAAGGTCTTCAAGGCACTGAAAGGTTTGCCGTGGAGAGATGTAATACCAGTTATTTGGAAGGCGGAAGATCCTGTAATGTTTCACTTGCCTGTGCCGCACCGACAAGGAATATAACCCTGGAGAAAGAGGAGAACTAATTACACCAAAGTAGGCCCTAATTCTGGATGGATAGCAGTGACCACCACCAGAGTATCTGTAGGATGTGGTGCCATGATCCAAAAGGTGCCAGGAAGATCTGAAAAAAACCCTGAGTGACTGTCCTAATTTCTAGTTATATAGCATACTTTAAGTATAACAAAGGGAATAAAGGGCCCAACATCAGGGCCTGAGATTTTGATTGAATTTAAATTTCTGGTGTTTTTCCTTTATTTTTGCTGGTATGGGATTCTTTGAAATGGTGTGAAGGAAATAGACCTTTACAGAAGTTGTTTGCCTTCCTCTGAAGAGGGGGACCAGACTCCTGTGCTGGTACGCTGATTTAGTCAGCTCCCAAAAATGCAGTAGCTGATACCTGATAATGCAGTCCTGGCAGGAGATTACAACTTGGATTTTCCTGTTTCTTTGTTTAAAATTATTGTGCAGTGTTTAGTTGGTGAGGACTCAACGCTGTTCCTAAACTTCTTTGAATTTAGTATAGGTAAACTAATTAGCCTGTGGTATGCAAGAGGTCAGAGTAGATGATTTATTATTCCCTTCTAACTGTAGTATAATGATATTAGGATGTGTTCTGGTGCTTCAGAAAAAGGGAAGATAACATATTGCACAATGGGAGATGTATTCCCATTGAAGAGAATAAAATTACAAAGCATGTATAGTACAATTCCCGTGCAGCAACAGAATTGTTATGAAAGAAAATAAAATTGAAGACATCTCATTTTTAAAAAGTAAATAAAAGAACAACCTGTTTATATAGGAAATGCACTTATCAGCCACCCCCGCTGCTTGGTGTGCATTTTATAGCTTCTTCAGGCAATCTTTTGTGGACTGAGGCAAAGCTGTGACTTTTCCTCCATTTGAAAAGTCCCGCTGCCTAATAAGCTTTGCATGCGACCAAAGTAAATAATAGTGTTTAAACAACTGTGTCTTGTTTGTGCTGATGCCTGTGGAACTTTCCATGGCCATTGCTAACCTGGTTTCCAGCACCGCTCGTAACATAGGTGACTGGTGAAGACTGGCATGCTGTACTGGGTGCCTTTGCTTTCCCATTACATACATTTTTCTGGTTTCTGACTGATCCATATGAAGCAGGACAGGGAGTGAATTAACAAGCTGTAAAACAGTTAATGCCTGAGATCAAGGGGGTAAAATTCTTATTTTCTCACCTTTCCTAGTTTCACTCTCTCTGATCATGAAGGAGCCAACCTTGGTGTTGGGTAGCTGTAGAAGTTCCTCTGCTTTTTCTCTTCCCAGCCCTTCAAATAACCAGCTGTGAAGCAGGAAAAAACAAATTCTGAAATTTGGACACCAGTGAAACAGAGAGCAGCATGTGGCCATAAAAGCGCAGCATTAGCCAGGAAAAGTGACTGCAAAAATAACGCTGTGGCTTTCTGTAGTTATTCTCTCAGCTATGTCCAGGCATATTTCCCCAGTTTATGGAGAAAATCTTGCTCTCTTTGAGTTCCATTAACTTTTGTGAGACTAAGAGAAGAGTGAATAAGGTTTGGACTTATTAGGGAAAACAAAACTTTTCAAGCAGCCTTGATCTGAATTGTTGGGGACATATCCATGTGGTATATTGATGGCATATCTGTGGCATTAGTTAAATCCCTCTTTTTCATTTAAACCACTTTTGTTAACCCCAAACTGTGTTTTATTGTATCATAAATAAACCCAAAATAAAATACAACTCTTCTGCTTTATGCTAGGCAACATTCCAGCCATTTAAGTTAATTGGCTTTGTGGATATGGGAAAGTAGAATTAGTCCTACTGATTTTCATCATAACTTGATGCACTGCTGTATTTTGCTAGAGCTAGTGTCTCAACATGTCACTGAGCTTCCTCGGCTGGTGGAGGAGTTACTGGCATTTCATTTTAAAGTTGTTCTTGTGTGTTTGATCCAGTCTGCTGTCAGCAAAATGGTCTTGGGGAAGCTTCAGACAGTAGCTTCCATTACCATATCTGTGCCCTGTCTTTGGGAAAGCATCTTTATTTCAGGAGGATATAAAAGCATATTAAAATTTAAGCACTTACATAAATCTCAGTGAAATTCACAGTTCATATGCTTAAAATTAAACAGGTATTAAAATGTTTGCCAGAAAAGTTATAAGTGTGTGCTTTAATGTTTTTTTTCCTGACTGGTGTCTAGGGCAACAAGAAACCTCTGAACCTTCCTTAGCTCTTCCAGTGTGAGAGGTTACATTCTTGAATGACTTATTAGTCTTTCTATTTGTGCTTTTTGGTCTGTTTTTCATAAGCAACTCTAGCTTAAATTTTACTCTCTGTAAATATTAAAAAATCTTTCTAAATAGGGTCTCTTTATCAGTATCTTAAAATTAGAGATCAGTCCATGCAACAGAAGTATTTTAAATATCGTACATGACATTTGAGGGGTTTTTGACCCTTGGCAACATTTAAAACTAAGATTTTCCTTTTCATATAATCTAAACTTAGATGTGGATTTGACATTCTCAGATTTCAAAGGAACTATTTTAGACTGTCAATAAATAAAATTTCTGTCTAGTCACTATTGGCATTGTTTCAATTATGACGCTGAATAATCAGGGCAGTACATGTAGCAATGTAGTGTTGAAAGGCTATAGGAAATGCATTTACTTACCCGTGGTAAACCTTTGCTACATATTTTCCTGGAATATAGTTTTCTCGACCTGTTGTAAGAGAATGGACTCTCCACCAGCCTCCTTCACTGTGTGAAAGCAAGAGAAGGGATATTTTCAGATATACTTTCAGAGCTTGTCCTCATTTTATAAGTTAGTTGAGACATACAGATTAGCCTGTAACCTTCTGTCTGTGTTCCTGAATCTATGTATTCAGAAAGGGACCAAAATTTGTTTCATTTAGAGCAGTTCCATTTCTAAACCTACATCAGGATTAAATTTAGACACAGAAATAAGCTACATTTGTTCCATTTAAATTACGTAAGTAATAAAATATTTTTCTGTAGTTAAAAGAAGAAGGGTAAATACTCAGTGGTTAAACCATGCTGTGCTCTGCCTTCCCACAGCTAGACTTGTACTGTTATCCAAGTTATTCAGCTTATGGCTGAGTATGCTGTGTCTGGACAGCCGTGTAGTTACTGCTGTAACATCAGGGTAGAGGGATACTCAGCAAATGGACCCTGTCTGCCTGGGAACAGATTTTTCACTCTAACAGAACCTGGAAGGGCAGGGTAACAAGAATTTCCACAATGCTGCTGCAGAGCTTTAGTGATTAGTGCAAGGATGCTGATGACTGATGGGTTCTTTCCACCTTTTCCTTTAAGAGTTTGAATCCAAATAATAGTGTGTCTTGTATTTGAATGCTGTTTTTGTGGACACATAAATGCTCCCAAATAATACCCAGACTGCAGACCAGAGTCAGCGTATGTCAAATCAGCTGAGCTGAAAACACATAGGTTAAACCTCCTGAGTTATAACCACTGGGACCATGGTTGAGAATGTATACGCTGAGGGAAAAAGGGAAGTGTCTACTGCTCAGAGCTGGAAATTTCAGGGCCCCGCAAGTTTTGTTTGTGGGTTTTCAGCTGACATGAAATTATCTATAAGAAGTTTAGGTTATTTTGGTTTTTTTCCCCACAACTCTTCCAGACAAAACCAAGAATTGCAATAACAAAAAACCTGAGAGACTCAGCATCTCCCTCCCTCCAAAATGTAGTATTACTAACCCTGAAAAATCCCTATGGTGATTAAAAGTCCCAAAGCAGCACATCTCTCCTTGGGCAGGAGCCACAAAAATGATGTAGATTGCGGGGATCGTTGGAGGACATCTGGTTTGACTTCTGCCAGCTAAATGCAGTTGTTCATCTGGTAATGAAAGTTGCCTGACAGTTGTGCAGAGTGCAGAACTGTGCCAGTGGTGCTTACCTAATCCTGCCAACCCAGAGCAGTCACAAATATCTGTGAGGAGTTGTATTTTCTATGGGGGTTCCATATATCATGTTCCTGGCAGGACTGGTGGGGCTGATTGCCACTACACATAATCGCTTTGGAGGAAGGCTGAAAAGCTGCCATTATAAAAGCCGTACATGCTGCCTGCTCATGCTGGCTTCTCCATGGGGACTCCTCATCGCTTGTGCTCTGGTCGTGCTCTTTCACTGCATTTTACTTCTTTGAATGACTTGTGAAAAAGAATTATACCTGCAGCTTATGTGCAGCAAGAGTCTGCAGGCAAACAGTTCCTATTAACATCAGCACATAGCCCAGCAGGGAAGAGCAGGTCCTTCCTTAGGACACTATGCTTTGCATAGAGCATTGGAGTGCCTTGTCTTCTGTGAACAAGCTGATTCAGAACAGGAAGAGGAAAGTTCCCATTAAGGCCTGCTTTGGCTCTTATTTACTATTAGGATGTCGTGGTTTAACCCCAGCCAGCAACTCAGCACCACGCAGCCGCTCACTCGCTCCCCCCCCACCCAGTGGGATGG
>JAVKLA010000027.1:45413466-45430201 GCA_034782735.1 Sagittarius serpentarius
TACTGAACTGAAAACACAGCGCTGTACCAGCTACTAGGAAGACAATTAACTCTATCCCAGCCGAAACCAGGACATAGGAGAAGCTCTTGATCACTGCACAACAAACATGATAAAACCTGCTGCTACAGAAGCCTAGTTCTTTTAGAAATTGTTCGTCCAGTAGATCATACTGTGCAGCACATACGTGCATATGATACACCACACATGTAATTCCCATTGATACAGGCATATGTAGTTATGTGGAGCTGTGAGGGCTCATAGCTGATGAAAGCTGGGAGTGAGGCTTTAAGCTGGAATTTCCAAGCTAATGCAATTGTTGTTGAACCACATCATGTGTGTTACACAAACTGCAGCAAAGTTTAAACAGCTAGAAGTTGCCATAGGAGAATTCCCCTGGTTCAGGGAAGCTCTCCATCAGCAGAAAATTAATCTAGTGGTATTGTCTGAGCCTTGTGACCTCTAGATTCAGGGAGGCAGGGAAAGCACTTTGTCAGCAGAACATAACTGCAGCCATTCTGGGTCAGACCAAAAGTCCGCATAGCCCTGTATCTTGTTGCTGACAAAGGCCATTGCAGGTCATGGTGGCCTGCAGAAGAGTCCGAGAATTTATCAGTCGTCTGTGGTACATCTCTTGAGTACTTCCGTCCCCCAACCATTTGATGCTCTGACTTCCTCAGATAGAGAATTTTTTTAAAGAATTTAGAAATCCTCAGGGGATTTCTCAGCTATGAATGTGTCAGGTCTCCCCTTAAATCCATCTGCTCCACCAGCTGCAAAAATGAAATCTTTCTTTTCTGTTTAAGCTGTGCAAACAGTGGCTGTGGGGCTGAGTAACTTCTAGGAGGTCACTGTGTGCCGATACAAGCTGTGTATAAAAAAATATCAGGGCTGCTGGCTTCCATTTTTCAAGAAGTGTGCTCGCTCTTCTGTGTGGCAATACTTGCACTATGCTTACGGTCAGTCTGAACTAGCGCTCTTAAACCTACTTCCTTCTGTGGCTCATAAATTTTTGAGTGGAACTGGCTGAGAAACCTTTGACCTTCCCCCCTCCCCCGCTAAGAAAATGCAGAATCAATTAAAAAACTTCAGAAGGAAAAAAAAAGCTATTTTAAATTTGTTTTTTTTTAGTGTTGCCTTAAATCTAGGGTAAAATTCTAAGACCTAATCATAAAGGAGTTGTTAGATAAAAAGGGTGAAAGAGAAAATGAGACACACACTTGACATACAGGAATTCAGAATAATTTTCCTTTTCTATGTGATTCAAACTACTTTTGCTCTTACTCTGTTTTTCACTAACATAGGGGGGGATACTTTCTCAAAATAATTTTTCAAAGCAGAATTATGTTTTGAGTCCTACTTTAGCATAGAGTCTGAATCCAGCTTCAGAAAACATGTCAGAGGAATCCAGGGATCAAAGAACAATCAGAAATCCCAAATCCTTAAACTATAGGGAAATTTATACCATGGCTAAGCATCCTTCCTTGCAAATTCTAAACTCAGTTCATTTTGCTGAATCGCATCCAATTTGGGCTGGGTGCATAAAACAGAGCTTTGCATCAATTGCAGCAAAACATAATTTAAAAAAAAAGAATCAACTTACTCTGATAGCACACGTAGTTTTTCCCCTACGTGAAATATAGGTTGGCTTATGTCTGCTGAAGGATAGTCATAGAGGACAGCAAGGAAATCACTCTCCTGACCTGTTAAAGAAGAAAGAAAATGTCACTTATCAGGATAGAGTTCTGAAGCAGAAAGGAATTTTTCATTATGTATGTTATATTTTACATAGTAGCTCAAATGGGAAAAAATCTCACTCTGAAATGTAGCTTGGTAAACATAAAGAGCTAAAGATGAGTGTATAACTTTATAAGAAGACTGTGAAGATATTAGAAATGAAAAAAAGTCATTCGGTTAATTGTAAGCAATAAATTTAGACCACTTTTTCTAGTAATTACCATATTTAAAGGGCATACTCAGTCTGAAACTAGCAAAATTAGTAAGTATTTACAGTATTAGGAAGTAACTCACTTTGTTTAATGCCGCTGTCTCTAAATGCCTCCAGCGACAATTTTGAGCCAAGCTGATATAGTACATTTGAGAAAAGGAAGATGCATGTTGAATTGTTCCATCGTTTAATACCACTGATACTTTTCAAAGGTAAGAAATTAGTTTAGATCAAGGGCAATGGAGTGTGGCTGTTATTACCCATTTCCCATCACTTTTTAAAATTAGCTTGATGAACAGCTTTGTTCTCCTACCTTGTGTGGAAACTGTACTAGAGGTAGCACATGATGCCCTTATCTTAAGTTAAGGAACAGAGGTGACATGGTTGTTTGTAATTAAATCATTGTACAACTGCAATTTGCAGAACCGAGGTCAGTAGGAGGTAAGGAGACCTTTTACATCAGCTGGGATGACTCTGGGCCTTGCAGCACTGTGTAGGACACGTGCTGAGTCTCCTGCGTTTCTGAAGGGTGGAGGAGGCACTTTGCACAAGACTGGGACTATCAAACGTTCAAGAGCTCCTCATCCAGCAGGAATCTGTGGTGCCCCGTAAATGCTGACAGGTGGGAGATTCAGAAATGTGAGCTTTTTGGCAGCAGTCCTGGAAAGAGGGATTGTGCAATACAGTGCCTGCGTTTCTCCTGGAAGTGGGTCCCTTCCCTCTGCACGTTGCCGTACCCTCCACCGGCACACGGGGAGACAAAGCTTTCCCTCTGCCTCCGGCAGGATCAGCGCTCCTTTCCTTAGTGATACCATCTAGCAGTACGTTTGCAGAGGTGGTTTGGTCTCCATACCTGCCCACTCTGTGCAGCTCAACGTGCAAAAATGGGAATGAATTCCACGGAGGAGAGAAAGAAATTACCCAGAGAGATGGACACACTTCTGTATCTTGTTAGATTTTCTTGTTTAATATAGATTCCTCATCAACTTGTCTTTAAGGAAGATTTTTTTTAGGGAAACCCAGAAACAGCATCCTGAATGAATGCTGAGACTGACTCTGTGTTTTCAGCCTCTGTGTCCCGGGGCCTTCCAAATAAATCACAGTGATAACGATGAAAGGCTGAAGGACATATGCAAGTCTGCAGAAAAGAAATATTTTCAAGAGGAGAGATTTTTACACTTGTTATCCTTACAGCAGTGATAATGAGACTATAAGTATTGAGGAAAATATTCCACATCTGTGGTTTAAAGGAAATAAAAGGCAGTGTTTTCTCATTTGATTTTGAGTAGCTGTTTGTTGTTATATTATAGGGACTTGTGTTATACAAAGTAGTGAGTCATTTTACCTTAATGTTCAAACTGGCTGCAAGCATTTTTAATCTTGCTAACCTTTGCCCATTGAAGTAGCCCCACAATACAGTTAGTGAGCATCCTTATGGATGCATAGATGTGGAGTCTGGAACAGACGTCAATTAGTTTAACGGTGTGTTTAGTACTAGTATTGCCATGGTTTTCTTAGTTGATTAGTGTCACCGAATTAAACAGGACTACTCCACTACCTTTGTATTAATCAGCCAACTGCTGTGATTAGTGTACTGTAACTTATTGTACGATTAGTTCAACTATACTGAAGAAATTCTGTGCTAAGCATGCCTTTAATTGCTTCCCTGTTCTGCACTAAAAATTAAGTTCTCTGTCTATGAAACTGCTTACTACCTGCGGCTAACAAGACCTAAGTATCGGTGCTGAGTCTTTTTCAACAAAGCAAAATCTTTACCCAGGGCTTAGAAGAAATATATGCCAGAAGGTACGTTGTAAGAACTGCAGAATGAAGATAAAGTGCCTTCACCTAATTTCTCATTGCAGATTGTTAGACAGCAGTTCTACATGGAATGTCGGTTTTTTAGCTTAATGACAATGCATTTAGCAATGCTTTTTTTAAACTTACGCTGTTTATTTATAAATGTTTTGTTTCCATATTGAAAGGGTGGAAAACAAGTGCTTTTCTGCTCTCCTTCCTTGTGTTCCGGTGGTTTGCATTTCGTTACGCACTGAGGGGTATGTGACTTTTTCTCTACTCTAGCATGATCTGTGTTACTTTGCTTACACTTTCATCTTTATGTTCGTTTTTGTTTCAATTTTGCGTGTTAATTGGTAGTTCTGAAAAGGAAGGAATTGATCATAGTGTTGGCTGCCACATCCATGCAAACGTTACCTCTTAAACTACATGTACTTACATTAGAGTGAAAGTAAAGGGGTTTTGTACTACCCAAAACCTTTGAACCCTCCTGCTCCACAAACAAGACTTCATTTGAATTGGTATTTAAATCAAACCTCACTGGGTTTTTTGGTCTTGTAAAATACCCCACTGCACTCTACAACATGTCACAGAACACATACTAGCTCCTTTTAAACACAAAAGCCTTGAAACAGGGACTAAACAAATTACACTGTTTCTCCACACCTAAATTTCACAGTGATCTAATAGATTTGATCTGATGAGCTCCCCACACTTTTAAGTTGTAAAAGAAAAAGGATGATTTCCCTGAGCTTTTCTAACACAACCTCTCCTCCGCAGTGCGAGTGTAGGTTGCCTCTGAAATGGAACAACTCAAAAGTTAGAGTGGAAAGATCGAAGCACAGTCATTTCCACTGCATCAGGTGCTAATTCTGGTGGGGTTTTTTTAGGAGTAGAAAATGAATATGAAATACATGCTAGTTTTAGATGTCTGCATCCCTGGATATCTTGCAAAGTGTGAGACTGAATGTTGCATGCTTCAAATTAGTCACTGTGAATGGACTACGAAGCACTATTAGAGAGAAAGGAGAGCACAGGCAGAGCATCCAGATCCATCTCATCACCCTCAGAAAACGCTGTGCTGTGCAGCAGTGTGGTTCCTCTCTGGAGTGGGAAAGGTATGCTCAGAGCTCAGCTCCCTACATCATCCCAGCTTTCCTCTCCAGCAGAAATAATATGATTTATGGCATGGGGTATACCAAAGAGGGTATTAGAGGGCACTCGTGTGTCTGGGAGGCTGTCTGCGCAGCAGCCGTAAGGTGTGGCTGCAGATTCACACTGGCGTACCCAAATTAGATCTAAACCAGCCAACTTGGGAACTGAGAGTTATGCAGGTGCAGCTCAGTAAGGGTTAACCCTTGATTCAGAGTTGCAAGGGAGGAAGGAGGAGGGGGTGGGCTCACAACCCCTGATGATCCCCTGCTGTTGTAGCTACTCTGTTATCAGTACCTAGGTTATCCCAGGGATGCCCATACAGTGGGCTTTCAGATGGAGTGCAGTCATATTTGGAGTCCAAATGCCTCCTTGGGAAATGCAGCTTATGCACTGTTCCCTTTCCCAGGACCAAGACTGATGCACTGGAGGTGAGGAAAGCACAAAGTTTTGCTTTCAGTGCAGCTCTCAGCCAGCATGAGGGGCTTATAGGGCTCTGATGAACACATTTACGCTGCAGATCAAGTCTGCAGACTCCAGTTATCTTTCTTCCCAATTCTTGTTGGATATTCTTTCCTTTCTTTCCCTTTTGTTTCAGTCCTTCATTTTATTCAGTCTCACTGAAATGAGCCAGTGTAAAACCTGCTTTTCCTAGTAACTGTTTGGATGGTTTTAAGTCTGTGGATTGGATCCTCCACCTCACTGAAATCAAAGGTGGCTGTTCCTGGCCTCGGGGAAATCTTCCATGTTTGGTGATGTCATTTGGATTTTGACCTGCTCAGGAAGACAAATAGACACAAACTCACTGGATTAACCCCAATATATGCTTTTAGTACCAAGTTCCTTTTCAAAACTCTGTTTTCAATGGATTTGGATGACAGTTCTGATGTATATATTCCCAACTTTAATTAGCAACATCTAAGACATTATGAAAGATGCTGGTCTGATCCAGATTCAGTTAGATCTAAAGAGCTATGCAAGCTGTTAAATCAGAGAATCATAGAACAGTTTGGGTTGGAAGGCACCTTTAAAGGTCATCTAGTCCCACCCCCCTGTAATGAGCAGGGACATTAGCTTCAACTGGACCAGGTTGCTCAGAGCCCCATCCAACCTGACCTGTAATGTTTCCAGGGATGGAGCATCTCCCACCTCTCTGGGCAACCTATTCCAGCATTTCACCACCCTCATCGTAAAAAAATTTTCCTTATATCTAGTCTGAATCTACCCTTTTTTAGTATAAAACCATTACTCTATGTCCTATTGCAACAGCCCCTACTAAAAAGTCTGCCCCTTTTATGTATTGAAAGACTTCAATAAGGTCTCCCCAGAGCCTTCTCTTCTCCAGGCTGAACTACCCCAGCTCTCTCAGCCTGTCCTCATAGGAGAGGTGTTCCATCCCTCTGACCATTTCTGTGGCCAAAAAGCTGCCTTTAAGTGCTTAAACATAGGTATCTGGTGCAATTTCAGCTGTGTGAGCATCTGAGACATCCCTATGGCCTCAGCAGATGCTGCTGCAGCTATGGGAGACTTGTTCCCTCCCCAGGTGGCAGCAGAAGGTCAGGCAGAATCTGACAAAGCACCTTTCTAGATGTGCTAGATGTGTAGGAGAGTGCAAGTAGATCGAGCCCTGAATTCCTAAATGGGTAATTTCCCCCTTGCAATTGCTGTGCTGCCAGTGTTTGTTGAGTTGTCTTTTAGAGGTGTGTTCTATTTACGTCACTGGAAGGGATACGGTTGGCTTTAGCCCTGCAAAATCTTGACTTTTAGCATGTGCAGGAACAATACAAACTTGGTGACAGCCATGGCAGTGACCCCTCACTCCCCTGCTCATCAGCAAGGTCCTGCTCGGAGTGTGTGCACGTCTCTGTTTTGGTGGTTATGGTATTCATGACAGCAGTTGTTGGGAATATCAACATAAGGCACTCTTCTTCACAAAAAAAAAAAAAAGTCAGTTCATGTTATGGGCCTCTGAGTAGCCATTAACAGTATTTGGTCTCTGCTTTATTAGGACCTAGGGCTACACGGCTGCCGATATCAGCTAGATCTTGGCCATGCTGAAACCAGGGCTGAGTTTCCTTCCAGCACTAATGAAACCAACCCTCTGCTTAGAATAATGAGCAGCCCAACTGTACCACCTTTCATGGAAAACTTTTTGATTAATGCCTTCCCCCTCTAAAAAAAACCAACCCAAACTAAAACGCAAAACAAAAAACCAAAATTGTTTTCTCTTCCTCACCTTTGGGGAGTGGTTTATTGCAGCTCTTGTGCCAGCTGTCTCTTGTATTGCGGCATGAGAGCTGAGGCTGTACTGACTTTCCACCTACCTGCAGTTTGGGAGTAGCAGGGCACTGAATCCCTCTTGCTTTCCCCCTCAGATGCATGACCTCTACCAGCCTATGGGGGGGCCTTTGCAACCTGATTTTTTCACAGGTAGATGCATAGGGCAGATGTGTTAGATCCCCCTTTGGCATCTTGGCCTGCAAAATGTGTATTTCTGTGTAACCATTATTGATAAACCTGGTGACAAGTTGGCTGTGTGCTACTTTTAATGCAACTGCTTAGCAGTGGACTTCAGGTTCAGTGCAAGCATAACATCATTAAGGTTTTTAACCTTAAATGAAGCAAAACCAAATACCAAGAACAAATTTTTATAAAATATCACATGCAAATATGTCAAAATATAGTATTTCTAGTTTTTGAAGTAGTGCTTCAGTGCTTTTTGAATTGGAAGGAACGTCTTTCAAGGAGCACCAGCAAATAATAGTTTTAACATTTGGGCTTTTTATTTAAAGCACTTCTTGGAAAATGAGCTAGAACATACCTAAAAATAAGCACTGTCTAGAGCATGCCCTCCTTCTCCCACAGCAGTCACGCACTTGCCGGCTTTTGCAGGAAGACACATGGATGAATGTACCATATATTCTGAACATCTTTTTTTCTTGAAAAAAATTAAATGAGTGCTTACCCGTTTGGTTCGGCACATTTGTTTCTTCGGAGGCTCTCAGCGTTTTCACAGTATTTCCCATTGCGCTCTCTAATTCCGTCAAAGCTCTTCAGAACTAAATCAAAGGAGACATTGAAATTAAACATCAGAATAACACCTGCTGTGCCAACAGATGAGAAATTACCTAGTTTGGGTGTCTCCAATTTTATACAGTTTTGCTTTTGAGAACTCTTGTGTCAAATTCATGTGAGAGTTTTACATACTTGCTAAACTCTCACCACTTTGGTGCTTTTATCAGGGGAATAGCAGAAAACCACAGCTAGGGAAGTTGCTCAGAAGAACGCAATGTAGTAAAAGTTTCCATTACCAGTACCTCAGCACAATAGGAAGTCACAGCAAAGCCATGCCCGCACAGTCATTTCATATACAAAATGTTCTTTTCAGCATCTGGAGTTCTGAAGCTACAAAGAAATTAATTAGGTTGATGTATCTGGTTTTCAGTGCTGTGTGTGTATTATGTCGCTTTACTGGCAAACACTAAGAAGGTTGTTCGGTGCTTTTTTTTTTCTGATGCAGTTGTGCCCTCAGCGAATATGGGTAATGTTGTTTTTCCTCTTTTTCTTTCTTTTTTTCTTTTTTTTTTTCATAAAGTAACACCTTGCCTCAAAATGTTTGATCTCAAAACACTCCTCCTACATAAAGCCAGTGGTGCAAATTCTTCAGATACTTGTATTAAAAAGTCTTGGTGGATGTACAAGAAACAGCATCAGACAATTGTGGAACTAAATTTTGTGACAGGGACAGTTCCTTCTCACGGCTTTGCTGCACCCATCCTAACTCTCCCTGATGGGAGAGGGATGTGGAAGCTGTCTCATGCTGTGGTATATTTTCAAAGGCAGAGGAGAATAAGCTGTATCTGTTTGAAATTGTACATTAAAGCAAAATAATTCAACACCACTAGCTGATAGGTAATTATTTAAAAAAAAATATTTCTGTCAGTTGCTCTGTGAAAATGACAACAGGAGCTCTAGCAGCATCATGTAGGTATTCTGCATCTTTTAGTCTTTTCTAGCTGAAGTATTTCAAAGATGATTACTGCCTTTGGTATGCTGCTTTTTACTTACAACAGGCTAGAGCCTGACCGTGTTAGCTGGAGAGGTTTCTAACTTGAGAAGAGGTACTGCTGAAATCAGTGAGACTTTATTACTAATTGTCTTTTGGAATGAGATTGGCAGAATTGAGTGTATTGCTTAATACCATAAATTTTTGATGTGTTATAGCGAGTTTAGGAAGACACCCTACAGAATAAAATGTCATTCAAAAGAAAGAGAATTCATCTCTTATCAAATGCAAGTAGATCAGTGCTAAATCAGATGGTAATGCACGGTTGATTGTACCTCACCTGATTTCAGGCTTCTTAGTGCTTATTCCCAAAAGCTCTTTGCTAGAAGTCTCTATTTCACAGGCCAAATGGCACATTACCCTTCCACTGTCTGCACTCAGGAACTAGCTTGTGGCACATCTGTAGGATGCAGCTGTGCTAGCGTCTTTCTGACAAGTGTCTGAAATCTGCTTTTGCAAGCACCAAAAGCTGTTTCATTGCCTGATATAAGAAGTCTAGAAGCTGAATAAAAAAGTAGCCTTAAATTTAAATAAACTCTGTGGGTATTCATGTTTGAATAAAAGAGTCTCTCTTAATAGAAAACAAAATCATTCTCCATTTAAAAGTGCCTAAGTTTCTAAAACTGAAATCAGAATTCATTTTGGAAGGCGCTGTCTACTTGCAAGATTATAATTTCCTGAACTATCTATGAATAGTTAGACCCAATTTTAATTTCTTCAGCATTTTTCTCAGTTGTATCCCATCAAGAATAAGAGGTATACTCATAGGAATAGTGCAGCCAGTATTTTGGTTACAGATAATATAGATGTTCCTGGCTCATCTTCTAATTAGCCAGCAAGATCTCCTGGGCACGGCAATAAAGAGCTCAACAGGGCTGAAAAAGTCAACCGAAGAAGTGAGATAAATACCTGGACAGATAACCTCTGCCGAGCTCTGTGCTGTAGTAGCTGCATTTTTGCAGTACTTGGAAAGGGCAATGCTAATCTGGCTAAGTGTATACTCAGTAAGCTGCAGTTACCTAAAATTTTATGCAATTCCAGATAGGTGTCAAGCACGGCAGCATAAATATCTTATGCCTATCTATAATTTTAAGACATGCAATTATTATTTAGATGAGAATAGTACTTGAGTTTTGTGTCTCAAAAGTATGGAAAAAATAAAAATAATAGAGTCCTACCTCTATGTACCCCTTTTTTCTGGGTGTTGGTATTTGAGGGCCAGGAGAGCAAGTCATCCTACTGGCAATCAGACTTGTGACAGAGTGCTTTCAAGGGCTTCTTTCCTACTGTTAAGATCCAGTGGATTGAATTTTCAGGTGTGCCTGAGTCACTCTGGAAAGTGGTACGTAGCATTTGTACATGATGGAAAGACTTCTGAAAACTTTACCTCACACTTACAAAGTTTCTAAAAACACAGCATATTTGAGCAAGGCACCTTCATTTTCCTAGATGGTAGGTAGGTGTCTAAAATCTAAACGTTACTTTGAAAATACCTGAAGTGTTTTTGAAGGTTTGCTTATATGTAGTTTATAATTAAACCACTTGCTGTCTAGTCCAGACAGATTACGTACAGGACAAGGGACATGTGCCTACTTTGTATTTTTGCAGAGCATATCCAAAACTGGCCTGGCTCACTTCTGCCATATAAATCGTTGTTCTTCTCAAAGGACCTCTGAAGTCAACAGGACAGAGCGTGCGGCTCAGTGCTGCTACTTCAGATGTGGAAGAATCTGACTTACGGAAAATACAAATGTTATAAAGTACTTACAGTAACAGTGAAGAACAATGACGTTTTGGACTTTGATGTCACTGGCGTGACAGTTTGCTGTATCTCATTACATTTTCCATGCTGGTTTACTGTCACTAATTACCATTGGTGACAACATAAAGTCTTGAAAGGGACAGAGTTCAAGATGTTCTCTGGACTCTTGGCAGAAGTGTTCAATGAAAATAAGCAAATGGAAAGCTGTGACCAAAGCTGTTCATTCACTTATCCGAAGTGATTAAAAGGAAAATGACAGATATCAGACTAGGTTTTACCACTAAGGCCACTTGTCATTATGCATTTGGGCAGAGTAAAGGTGTCTATAGCCCAGTCAAAGGTGGTGGAGTGAATGCTCTGAGGTACGGCTCAACTCTCAGACATTTGGAAATGGGATGGAAATGGAAGAAACTGGAAGTTCTGTTTGAAATGGGGCAGGAGGGGTGTGCCAAAGATTGTTTCTACTTGCTCGCTGGCAATGCTGTATCACTGTTTTTAGAGTAACAGTGTATGAATTAGTATCTGAAGTATTTCTAAAACAGCAGTGCACATGACTCTAAAGTGTGTGATAGAACTTAATGGCCTAAGTAGCTTGTGCTTGCGTCGAGTATTGGCAGCGCAATACAAATCCATTGTATCGCTATATGATAAACTCTGTGGTGGTTTTTCTGAATTTTTGAGATAACTCTGCAAAAATAGACTTACAGGAAACTGTAGAGCATCTTGTGGCTGAGCCGATTTTTTATCATTTAAGTCAATAGTGGAACAATGACAGTTTTATAGATGATATTCTTTTGAAATGGCGAATCTGCTCCAGGCACTGCAGCTCACTTCTTAAAGCTGGTGACAGAGTTTGGGATACAAGTAAAGGTGGCATCCCTCTGTCGTAGAAGCAGATAATTATGCCAGATCCAAGGCAAGTCATTCACTGAGGGTGATTTAGGAAGAATTAAGGACAGGTGATAGACTCTAAGATCACCTTGTCTCATCAACCCAAAGCATGGGAGAATGCAGCTGCTGTTCAGCTCGGAGAAACCGCTGAGCTGCTGGGCTGCAAACCAAACCCTACCTGCAGCTTTCCCTGCTCACAGGCCACCTCCTCAGGCTTGTGCGGAAATTTGATTTTAACCTTAAGATCACATCTGCAGTCTTCCAAGCTTTGGTCCTTCCTCCTGTCCCCTTTCCGCTTGTGCACATGCTGTTTGAGGAGAGCAGGTCGCTGCAGCCATAGCTGTTTGCAAACACACAACTAGTGGGGTTTGATGATCTTTACTGCTTATTTTTGCTGCCAAAAGGAAGGTGAGGAAGCATCTACGGCCCCAGTCCTGCTTTGTGTCCTATTTATCAGCGGCAGAACTCTCGGCAGATACTAACTTCACCTGTCAAGACTGGAATCTCACTGACCTACATAGTGGGTCCCTAAAACCTGTGGTACAATTTACATCTTCCGTTCCTTTGTGCAGCACATGTAGCAATAATTTCCTCTCGCAGAATCTGTTCTCTGAGAAAACGTGCTTCTGAAGCAGTTAAATAGCACAGCATATGGGAAAGTCTGGCACTTTGTAAGAACTTTTTCAAAGGTATATTTAAAATGATTGAAAATTAGTAAATATTAAGAAATGAAAATAATAAGAGAAATAAAAAGGCAAGGTAAGCACCTGCGTAAAGCCCCTCTGCAAGGAATACTGCAGACTAGTATAATTAAGACACTCATCATTCCTGAGATGCTATAACCTATTTTATTTTTGTTACTTGATATTCACACCTATACTGCCAAGGTCTTAGAATTTAATTCTCAATAAGATTCACAGGTAATGTCTGAATCCCATTTAGCTTGAAAATGAAAGCATCAGCATCCTGTTATTTTTCATGTGGGAAAAAAAGCAGCTTAGATTTCAGAAGCTGTGTATTTTTGGGCAAATTTCCCTTAATTTGTCATTAATCAAAATGAACATCCTTTCAGCTTTGGGGCACTTGTACCTTTGCACTTAGAAAGAACAATGTAATGCTATAATCAAGGTAATTCACAGAAACATGCAACTATGAAACAACACAGAAATACCACATTATGCAAACTCCTAACACTTGGAATAAAAAGCCAACTAATCTGAGGGTTTGTATTTTTGGTTATAGGGAAATGCAGTTTGCTTCAGCATAAGGTCCTGTGCATCTATCTTACTGTGAGCTTTCAGTAGAAACACTCCTTGTCTCTTCTATCTTTAGTACCACTCCTTATGAAAAGGATCAAGGCAGGCTTTTCTATTTCTACCTTTGGTGGTACTTGAAAGCCATGGTCTGAATACTGTCATTGTTAATGAAATAGAACTCCCTTTTATGTAAATAAAATTGAAACATTTGGTCCCGTATGCAGATAATCTAAAATGTATCAGAGCAATGATTACCTTTAAATGCTAGGCATGATATTCCAGGTTGCAGTATTTCTCAAAAAAGCCGTAGTCATAATACTGCTCTCATGCTGCCAGCAAGGTTTAGCTGATCAAGTCGAGGAGCAGCCGGTCGAATGAGTGTGTTGTGAAGTTCACGCTGTCATGTAGAGCAGCATTTGCCAAACAGGCCACATACTTCCTCTCTGAGAAATAAGGAAGGCTCAAAGTGTTTGCAACAGATGAGGTTCCTGTTGCAACTCACTACTCAAGACACTTTTTATCTATGGACTGAGAAAAGCAGGGAGGTTTTCAACATATTGTATCAGGGCTGGTTTTAGCAGATATTAAAAATGAGCAAAATAACTTGTTTTACATTACTTACACAAAAAGAGTTTCTCTTTCTTTTTTTTTTCTCTTCCAAATTTATTTATCCAGTAATATTCAGTCCCCAACTGTTTTGTTTTATGTAGTTTTGCTAGTTTTTTCAGAAAGACAGGAAGAGGCACAAAACTTTGTTTTCCACTCTTGAGCCTGAATGGGAATGCAAGGTTTGCTTTATTCTTTACTCTGTACCCCAAAATACCTCTATCTGCAAATAATTGAAGCTCAATATCAGTAATGAAAAAATATAGAGTGAAAGCCTGTCTAAGAAGTGCTTTTTCACAGCAGTTGTAAAAAGTGCAGAAGCAGGAGCCTCAGGACCTCTCTCATCTCAGTGTTTGAGATGGGGAAACCAAGATACTAGCCTGTTAAATAACCTGACTAAAGTCACTCAGGAATATAGTACTGCAGATATGAATATAGAAGTCAAAGGGATTTACTGAGGTTTGCCCTTTGCTTGTATAATCAAGATGTGGTCTGAAGAGTTCATATCCCTAATTTTGTATAGTAAATTTAAAAAAACCCAATACCAAAGCCCAAACAAAACAAAACAAAGCAAAAATCACCACCAGCAAACCCAAGTAGAGTTCCTACTTCACACCAGAGATGCTCTGAGTAGATGCTCATTGTAATGCCAGTCTGTTCAATGATGAAAACTAAAAGTTGACTAGGGTGGGAACTGTTGGGTAAGCATTATTGGAACTAGGAGACACTGATCAAATTCCAAAGCTGTGCCAAAATTTGGAGCTATGGTAATTTCAGGAGAATATCCTTTCTTTTTGATGGGCGGCTGTGCTAGCAGTCCTCACTTTGAAGGGACAGCAAAGCATTAGAGAGCTTGATAAGCACATCAGTCCAAAACACAAAGCCGTGACAGCATTATAGACAGTGCTCTGGGGAGCTGGTTTTACCATAATGCCCCATGATTATCTCCACCAGTTGTATTTTGATTGTTTAGGACCTTATTACTTTCTTCAAATCACAGGGATGTGGCACGTGTGTTCCTTAATGGCATTCACCAAATGGATGTACAATGTCTCTGAAATTAGTAAAAGATCACGGGTTGGGGGATGTCTGCACCACATATATGAATAGGCAGGGGTAGAGCTCTGCGTTTTCCTGATCCTGCTCACCAATATCTGCCTTAGGCTAGCTCTGATGGTCTTTGTGCCTTTACAAGTAAGGTTACGTCCAAAGTTGCACTCACAAATGGGGCAGGCCTCAAACTGAGTAGGAAAGATTGGTCACGCTGAAGAAGTTGGACTTGCTTGATAGACCATGCCTCACTGGAAACATAGTAAATCTCAGCCATGGTTTGTACCATGTAGAGTTTGCAGTGGAAAGAGGTTAACAAAATTCTCCGTTTCCATGTCTTTTCTGCCTGTTTCTGGTGGCTATTTACTCCCGTGCAATGATGAGAGCCAGTTTACCCTTTCAGTGCATTCAGCTAATAACCTGCTTTAAATGATAATTGATAAGGTAATGTTTACATCGTAATGGAAGAAAGTTTTTATGCGAATTAAGTGGGGCTTTATATGTCATCTTAAAAGTATTCATATCCTGTTATTCAAGTCACTAACCTGTCACAGGCACTCAGTGAGTCACCTGAGAGAGGAACATTGCACTTGCAGGACTGCCTCTGATTATAGCAAAGAGGGATTTGCTGAGACTTATGTATAAAAAAGAAAACTTCCTTCTTCAAAATGTTATTTTTGATACAAGAGAGAGGACTCTCTCCTTTCCCCCATTTTTATGTGGAAATCACAGTTCTAATAGATGGTTGTGGAGGGCAAAATGTTTATATTTCAGTCGCCCTTTCCATTGCTGGACTGACCTGTCAATTCCCTGTTACACTTCATGTGCTGGTGTTTGCCACGTGTCTGCCATGTAGCTCCTTAGCTGTGACAGAGAATCCTTGAGTTGGTCCCAAAGATTTCTACTCCTCCAGGTTCTTGCAGACAGACTTTGTCCGAAAGCTTGGAAAAATGACATTAATGTCTTCACATAGAGCCCTGCAACCTTGGTGTGTTGTAGGCACTTGCCACTATGCAGAATTAGACGTCTAAGGAAAAGCAATGCAAGATACTGAAAAACAACCCTGCAATTAAAAAAAAGGCTCCAAGTTGAAAACAACTTCTGAAAATACTTTAAATCCAGTCTTTTAGAGCATAATCTGTTAAGCTAACTGGAAAGAAGAGTTAGTGGTTACTTAGTTGCAGCTTGCTTATTTTTTCAGGGAGGAAAAACAGGATATAAAAAGTCTTTTTAATCTGGCATTAACTGAAACTGAAGACATCCTCAAACAGAAAAAAGGTGCAGTTTTCTGTCAGTGGAGTGATTATCTTCAGGCACGAACTGCAAAGGAGAAGATTGCAGTATCCATTTCTTACTGTCTCTGAGCCCAGCTTAAATGCTTCATGCAAGATCAGGCTTTAGTCAAACATAAGCCATGTTTTAAGTGATAGGAAGCACTTGAGCTCAGCAGTCAGGAAATGGAAGAGCCTTGGCTATCCTGGAGGTCAAACCAGATGGTCTGACAGGTATTTCTGGCTGGGAACTGTATGCATCTGAGCCTGAAGAGTGCCTATATTTAACAAATAAAATATTGCTTTACAGCTGGCTCTTTTGGGAAAGTAGAATTATTAGGACATTTCATTGGTTTGACTGTTTTCATTAGATGTTTTTTGGTCTTACCTTTTGGGTGGTGGCGGTGTTATTGCTGTTTGTCTTGTCTACAGCGTGCTTCTGGGCGGACAGAAAGCCTGCTTTGAAAGGAATCTGCAGCCTTGCAGCCATCAGCGAAACTGCATTAATTTGAAGGGAGTGCATGTCTCAAAGAGACAGACGTGGCTCAAGCAGGGTTTTCAGTTTCAAGTCAGGATGGAAAAACAATGATGTGAGGAGAGGAAGAAGGTTTTGGGTTTACAGAGTGTCAGTGATAAAAACTAGTTGCAGTGAAGTTTCTAATCATTAGATCTGTTGTGAATCAGGTTTGAAAAACTTTGCAGAAGCTACTTTCCAGAGTAAATGAGGAATTAAAAGACATTCAGTACTGCAGCTTACATGGTAATTGTCTTTTCCAGGTATGTTCGGAGACAGAAGTACAGCTTACAGTAATAGTCCTGTGGTGGGCTGACCCTGGCTGGACGGCAGGTGCCCACCAAAGCCGCTCTGTCACTCACCCTCCTCAGCTGGACGGGGGAGAGAGAATATAACAAAAGGCTCAAGATAAGGGTCAAGATAAG
>JAVKLA010000027.1:45430301-45457210 GCA_034782735.1 Sagittarius serpentarius
GGCTGCAGGGGCACAGCCTGCCTCACCGGGGTCTTCCCCACGGGCCGCAGGGGAATCTCTGCTCTGGCGCCTGGAGCACCTCCTCCCCCTCCTTCTGCACTGACCTGGGGGTCTCGGGGTTGTTTCTCTCACATATTCTCACTCTTCTCTCCCACTGCAGGTTTTTTCCCCCTTCTTAAATCTGTTATCCCAGCGGTGCTAGCACCGTTGCTGATGGGCTCGGCCTTGGCCAGCGGCAGGTTCATCTTGGAGCCGGCTGGCACTGGCTCTGTCAGACACAGGGGAAGCTTCTAGCAGCTTCTCACAGAAGCCACCCCTGTAACCCCCCAGTATCAAAACCTTGCCACTCAAACGCAATGCAAGTTCATATATTCTTTTTTATTATCTCATCAGAATAGCATCCAGGGCTTGTGGAGGGAGAACTGGGGTGGACAGGATAGCACCAGTGCAAGTCTGTGAGCTATGGTATCTGTGTAATAATTTCTGGGAGTGACTTACTGAAATGTCCCCCTCTTAAAGGAAGGGATGGATATATGAGAAATCTGTTCCATAGTAATTCCCTAAGCAGCATAACCTGCAGCCTTAAATGTCAGCAACACCAGGGGAGCTTGGTACGCTGACTCTAAGAGAAACAACATGGAGGGCAAAGCAGAGTGGAAGCACTGCGGCCAGGCTCTGCGTTGCCACCAAAAGGACAGGCAGCTGGAACTATAGGAACAAGAATGGAAGATCCCTGCATTGAATCCACTGGAGCATGGAGGTGAAACAATGGGGTTCTGTCAATGCTATGGCCTTACTTCTGACTTATATCCTAAGTGCCCAGTTCTGGAGTAGTGACGTGCAAAATCATGTCCTCTGGACGAATTTTGCTCATTATAATCTCATTATAATACCAAAACACACCTCCGTCCCAAAGGCTACCCGCCTTCAAAGTGTGACCATGCCTCACTGAGCATGCGCTCTGAATTTTTTCTAGCATATACCTTTAAAAGTAAAGTGAGGAGATTTTACACCAACCATAATAAAGGTATATATGACTAGGGTCTCTCAAGCTCCACTTATATTAAGAAAATAGTATAAAAAGGCTTAAAAGAGGAGGAATTCTAGGGAAGATACCATCGTAGACATTCCTGACTTCTGGTATCAGTCGACGGGCTGAACCTCTCTTCCCCCCATAGGGACGCCTGTGGGGTAAGATTTGACCACTCGGTTATACCAAGCGCTTCCCCAGGAAACTTAGAAATCTCTATAGAGTTTTTCCATAATTTAAATCTTTGTAGTCAACTGTATTATTTGTATTCTGGGTACCTGCACATGCTTTTTTATTTATCATTGGCAGTCTAAAGAATCTGTGCTTCTCTTGCTTTAATAAGTTGTACTACTAGCCATGATAGTTTGTTGAACGCAAAAAACTCCTTTAATCTGGCCATGCTAGTTCATAGTTCGCGACTAGATCAAAGGTACATTGCACTATTAGTGCCTCTGTAATTGTGATAGTTCAATATATTGAACGCGACCGGGCTTATAGCGTCGAATTGGGTACCACTCAGACTCTAAGCCTAACCACCCCCCAGCCCCTCTGATATCTGAGGACAAGCTAGAATGCAAAGGGGTTTAGTTTCCACCAAGCTTCTTTATCCTTTAACACAACAGACGTCCCACGAGAGAAGTTTGCAAGAGGTACCAGCCTCAACTCAGCCGATCACAGCCTGACATCAAAGCAAGGATTCATCTTCACGTTACACCAATTTGCATTCGTCAGCTTCTCACCATTGTGAGCTGCAGCATGCCCTAGTATCTGAATTTCTACTGTCTAGCTTAACTTCTAGTTTTGAAAAGAGAAATAAATGCTGGTCCCTGAACTAAATAGTACTGAAGGCTTTGCCTTTCGTTTTCAGTGCCATCAGTTGTTACAGTTAGGTACTATTGCCTGACATTGTAATGCTCCCACTATTCCTGTGAACAGGACAGTGTAATATTGTTGTTGTGGATTGTGCAACACAGCTGCAACCACTTGTCTGCAGTTCAGCACTGAGTGCTTTCATCTGGTTCGTTGTCAAAAATGTCATCGGAACTTCCTCTGATGACAGCGGGTCAATCCGTAAGGACAGCTGAAGCAAGAACTGCGTGTGGCTTCAGTTCCCTGTCAAGCCCTTCTAAATGATGCTGGGACAGGAAATACCCTGTGACGGCAAGATGGCTAATGTTCACAATTTTATTGTATATCTCATATTGTTTAGAGGTTTGCTTTCAAAAACCTACTCTGCAGGATTATCTGAAGATCTCAGCTGTTAGTTTTAAAAGTGAATTTTTTAGCTCTTGTGTTTATAGGTGCAGGAGAATTCCCAGAGAATTAAAAACCAGAGAGCTAACAATAAGAACACAGTGTTTGTTATTTTTGAGCTGATCTCATGATTTTTGGTTTCCTGATTCATGATTCTGTCATGTTGATGGTAATATGGATGTCATGTAATGGAAATGAACAGTCCCTCCGCTATTTCTGCTTCTCCCTAATTAGCCTTCTTTTTTTAAAGCACACAACTCCATTACTAGTTGCTGGGACTAATCACACAAATAAATTTTATAGGGAAAGAGGGAAATGCTGAGTGTGGCTATGTTATCCTCTGTGTCCTGAGCCTGCCTCTACTATGGCTACAGTGTTTAGGGAAGATTTCTTTTTAATGTGAAAACTGCAGGCTCAAAAAGGAAGAAATTTAATTCTGGGCAGTCTCCAGCTTCTGCTCTCACTTATTTGTTCCTGAGGTTTTTTGGTGAGGATGAGGAAACAATGAGCCTGAATTGTGATGTGAATTTGAAAAACAGACAACTGGTATAGTTTTGCTTGCTTAACTTCTGCGGTAAGAGGAGCATTGTTTCCAGAGCCTGGAATGTATTTCAGATGCACCAGGGGAGGGAATATAACGGTATTGCTTCCAAATACTGCTTGAATAATGTCCCAAGTTCCTTTATCACCCACTTCCAGTCCCAATAAAAATTAAACATGAATAGCAGATACCACATCTCTTTCAAACCCTGAACGCAAGACATGCTTCCTGAATGCAGATGGTATCAAAAAAAGCAAACTGAGGAAGTGGCCATTACCATGCAAATAGAAGGAAAAAAAACGGAATAAAGAGCATGTAAACCTGTTTTAGCCAGTCATACAAACAAGAGAAAATATCCACAGCTAGAGTAAGGCTCCAAACAAGAACTCCTCTCACCTCACAAATGTATTTGCAGAAGTTTTGTTTTTTCCTTTACACATTGGGTGTGGACCATATCTAATGCTAGCCCATACACATCCAGTGCTGGGACATGAAGATTTGCCTGTCCAGGTGTTTAGCTTTCACTCTGCAGAGAAGACTTGTGGGACACTTTTATCCAGAACTTTTTGCAGTCATTGTTTGTCTCAGTACTTGACCCAAGGGCAGTCTTTCAGTTTGTAGAGAGCTCAGAGGCAGGGGAACTTCGCACAGCTTTTTAAATCCCTGGGAGGAGATGTGTTCAAAGTCAAGCACACTCTAGGATGTTTTGCTTGGTCCCAGTGAATTTTTGGATTCTATATGTCATCTGATCTCGGTACTCTTTTCCCTACCAAATAAGACAAGACAACTTCAGAATTTCCACAGAAACTGCCACTTTCAAAATTTGTGAAACTGTCAGAATTTGGGAAACTGATGACCTTTAATTTTTTATGGTTTTGATGTGTTTTGTTTTGTTTTAAATGAATGCCATTTAGAGGTACTGGATATTTGATAAAACATGCTGCGTATGTTCAGATCTGATGTTGAAAAATACATTTGCCATATTAGTGGATAAATATTGTGCAATCCTAGGTCTAATTTCTCTGCTATTCCAAGGAGGCACATAATTCCTTGCTCCAAATGAAAAGCAAGGAAGCTACTCTTCTGAGGGAAGCTGGCATGCCATGTTATCCCTTTTCTAGTCTCACTCATCCTAGTTCTGGTGAACATGCTCTTCTGAAGGCCAGGCAAAAAAGCAACGTTCTCATGCTGCATCCTGGGGACACACCCACACACAAGGATACTCTCATCAAGGATATTTTTCTTTCTCTCTCATGACCAACTGAGTCAGTGCACCTAGTCAGCAGCTGGCAAATATCATGCTTTACAAACACAAAATAGGCCACCGCAAATCCCACGTGAGGGTAAAGCCCATTGCTCACTCGAGTTCTGATCTAAATCAAGGGCAGAAGTGAGGAGTAAGACCAAGCGGTATCTATTTCTTCTTTAGTTCTTCTGCCCTCTTAAAACCAGAGATTGCTCTTCTGTGCTCCAGGACTGACAATCTTAGCTTTTTCCTTTGCTTATCTGCAACCATCTGCACCTCAGTCATTAAGCTAATAACAATACTTGTTTTCCAGATCACTTAAAAAGGAAGAGAAACCTTTCAGGAACGTAGTAGCGCTGGAAATTCTGCATACAGTGAACTAAAAAGACTGTCTCTACATCCAAACAATAACATCTTCCTAATTATTTTTAGAAACCAATTTCTCCAGTTGTGAGCAATGGTATCCTATTAGTATCAATGGGTCTGCTTGTTTCAAATATAACAAATGTCCTGGGTGCTGGCCAGGGCTGCACAGAGTTCTTTGGGCTCAAAGGTTTGAGACAATTTCGAATTAAGGATTTGCTTTTTGTTTTCTGTTTCTTTTTAATTTGCTCCTGGTATTATGCTTTTTCAGATGTGTAGTTATGCTTTGAGCAAATTCAGTAAGAAGTAAGTTGATCGGTTTAATAGATCGGGGTCTTTCATATCATGCATCTAAGGCCTGGGTTTTTTTAGAAGACGGAAGCTAATCTTAGCAGTTATTATAGTACACTGATGTAAATGTTTGGAAATTAGTCATTTGAACCATGTCAGAGCTATTCCAGCCTTTCTGTTCTAGGTCAGATCTTATCAGATTTATGATAATTTATCTGCATTTTCAATAAGTAGTTTTCATGGTTACTCAACAATGTTGCACCAGCTTTTCTCGGTAAGGGCCTTTTCCATGCTGGCACAGCTGTAGGAGACAAACAAAGAGTCTGGGATAGAGATAGGGCTGCAGCCTGTGCTCTGATTTTGATGCGCTCTGGCTCTGGTTATCTTCTGCGTCTTGGTTTAGCCTTTTGTTGCTACTACCTCTGCTCATAGCTCTTCTAAACCCTCACGGCTCCTTGGGTTAGCTATCTTACTGTTTCTAGCCTAAATTTACTTACACTCAACATGAATAGTTAATGCCCATTTGGCCTTGTACCAGCATTGTTCTAAGGTATAAATAGCTCTTCTTCATGGATTCATTTATAAAGACCATGCCTGCTCTCAGTCTGTGTTTATGACGGTTAAGGAAATAAAAATCTATTTAGTCTTCTCTTGTAAGATGGGCTCTCCATTCCCCGATGTGCCTCACAGCACCTTTGTATCTGCTCCTGACTGAATGTTTCTCCTACCAGCAAAGCTTCAGAAAGATTTGTGAATTGGTTGTAGATATAACATAGACATATTCCAGAGGTATTCCAAAATAACCATGGTAGAGCTGGAAAAAGACAAACCTATCATTCTGCCCTTTCCTTTGATCATTAGAACTTGCTTCTTAGGATTTAAATACCAGTGTTTAACACTCTGCAACTAGGCAGATTTTGCTTCTCATCTTTTTTACCTGCACCAGGTGACCAGGTATTTTGATAGCACGTGTTGACTGATATTGTCTTTCTTTTCCAGGGAGGTTCAGCTTTTTCTCCAGCATCCATCATTACTAAGAGGAGAGCGCAGACCCAAGCAGCAGTCCTGGCTGAAGATGTAGGATGCCCTTCATCCACTAGTGAGGAAATCGTAGCCTGCCTCCGCCAGTTGCCTGCTCGTGTCCTCAATGATGCACAGACTAAGGTACACTGTAGCAAAATATATGCCATTGGCAAGGAATCAAAAAGTTTCCATTGACACAAAGCTGTGAGGAAGCTTAAAAAATAAATTGGGCTGAACCCTTGCGGAAGAGGAACTGGACTAACTTCGGTGGAGTGATTCTGATGTCCATGACATCCGCCTCTGACCTATGAATACTCACAGCTTGATTTTCCTTTAGACTAAATTCCTTTTACACTACTTTGACCATGTCTTCCAAAATTAATCTAAACAGAATTTTATACTTCTTTCAGTCCTCTCTCATCTGCCCCTGGTGTTACTTTAGAAGAGAATCAAGTGTCATAGCTTCAGTAACTGCATTTTTATAGAAAAGAAGGTGGGGAGGGATGTCAGTGCTCTGTCTCTTACGTGGGAGACTTGTGAAAGCTGCAGTATAAACGATTCTAGAGATGGATCCTTTACCCACAGATTAAAGCGCCCACTGGCAATACATTTTCTGATCAGGACCAGCACAGAGCCAATCCTTAATTTAAAACAATATTTTTATGTCTATAAGGCCATCAATTGTCTTGGTCTATTCAGCTCATTTCACCTACTGAGACCATCAGCAAAACGATTGTTTCCTGCCAATGGTGAATTTGTACTTACCTTAACTGGTCACTTGTTCACTTCAAGGTGATCAGCTCAGTTGTTGGAAGCATAAATAAAATGGAAATGACCAGGGTAAGCTAATTTAACTGCACTATTATTGCTTTTTTGCTAACCTAGCTCCTAGCTATAAGTGGCCCATTCCAGTACTGGGGTCCAGTGGTGGATGGAATTTACCTTTGGGAACCTTTAGCTAAAGCCCTGCAGCGCCCTCAACTTCGGAAAGTAGATCTGCTCATTGGAAGTGCTCAGCAAGATGGGCTGATCAGCAGAGCTAAGGCAATTAAGGTAGGAAGAGACTCACTGTTAATGAACTAATGGTATTACTGTTATTACAGTGGTGACAGTAATCATATGCAGCCAGGACAGATGCTTTTTGATTTCTAGAATTTGTGAATTATACTCCATGTAAATATGCAAAGGCATTGTCTGTCTCCAGCCAGTCCTGTTTAAGCTGATTAATGGCATTATTGTATTTGTTGATTAACATTACCAGGGGAGATATGAAAAGGTAAGAGATCAGCAGTGATTTAGCATGTATCAATATGCAGCAGTATGTTTTACTGTCTCTAAAATCCTATTTCTTTTGCAATCTCAATTGTATCTCACAAAGAAGAAAGCAAGCTCATAACCTGTGGAAGAGGTTCTTCACTGTGCAGCAGGGCTAAGTCAGTCTTTTCCATGCCAATATTTTTTTTTTTTGTGGCAACCTTTTTTCTCTGTTGCCTTTAAGAAGTATGTTTTCTTGTAAAGATGATTCTGAATATGGACTAGCTGTGACTAAGAATAGCACTGGCCTGATGTGCGGGCTAAGGCTTCAGGGCATAAACAGGTGAAATGAAAAAGAATTGCATCCATGCTGTACTTCAGACATAAAGGTCCTCAAAAGCATGAAGGTCTACTCAGAAGGATTTTACATCTTCTTGTGCACCCTCTGGCACTGTATGTTCTCGAGAGGGCATATCAACCTCTTCTAGTTCATTTGTCCTTCTCTACAATGGAAGCAATAGCACTTCCCTGTTTAATACTGCCAAATTAAATTAAATGTTCCAATGTGCTCAGGTATACACTAAGAAATCAACAACAGAATGTAACACAGCAGGGATTATTTTGAGGGTTATCTAAATGAACTGCAGGTCTATTGCTATCTTACTGTAACTGTGTGGATTTCATCTCTTAGGAGGCAGTGAAAGGTCAATCCCAGCTTCTCTTTGCTGGTAGCCAATAACAGGTAGACCAATTTACTTCAGAATTAATAACAAAATTACCCCTTTGAAAGAAGGCTTTTTGACCCACCTGAATTATGTTCATATTGCTTGTTTAGTCTCCATCACAAGTTTTCTGCTCTTATTTCATGTATCTTTCTATTTTGGAATCAATTGAAAGAGGAAATCAGGCATAGTAAATGGTCTGTGATGCTGGAGGCCTGCAGATAATGATCCAGACATTAAGAGGGGAATAAACCTCAGTAACCTCATTGCCAGTCATGCGATGAAGACTGGGAAGTGAAATTCTTTCCTTTACCACTATTTCCACATGACAGTTGTCTGCAAAATGGAAATGAAATTCCATGATGTATTAGAAATTATGCAACAAATCGTGGTGTTAATGAAAACCACAAGTGCTAAAAGCCAGCACTGTCAGGTTGAAATGAAAAGGAAAAACACTTGTAACTGAGAGCTCAGCAGTAAAATGTTGCCTTTCCAAAAACAAAATCTGGAATGTCTTCTTTATTTAAAATCTTGCAGAAAATAAGATTGGAAGGGACTCAAAAATTTGGTGCAACTCAACACTAAGAAATGGTCATATCTACCTCAACCTGAGAGACCTGTTTTAAAAACTCTTACTGTTAGAGATCTTCTGATCTTCTTTGGCAAGGGTTTAACTATCCTTACTTAGAAGGATAGTTAACTTCTTTACTAGCTATTATAATAGTACCTACCTTACTTGGTGCTACTGCTGTAAGTCAGATTCCATCTCTGTTCCAGAAAATTCATAATGTTCGTCGTAGGTGGTTATATTTTATTTTCTCCTTTTTGACTTCCTTAAACTGTTTTCTTGTTCTCAGTAAGAACTGATGGGTTTTTAGTGCACATTTTCCTCTACTTCTGTTTTCCTTTGTCTTCAGGTTTTTAGGCCTTGTGGGAATATGACTGTTTTGACCAGTCATAGAATCATAGAATGGTTTGGGTTGGAAGAGACCTTAAAGATCGCCTAGTTCTAACTCCCCTGCCATCGGCAGGGACACCTTCCACTAGAGCAGGTTGCTCAAGCTGCATCCAACCTGGCCTTGAACACTTTCAGGGTTGGGGCATCCACAATTTCTCTGGGCAACCTGTTCCAGTGCCTCACCACCCTCACAGTGAAAAATTTCTTCCTTATATCTAATCTAAATCTACCCTATTTCAGTTTAAAGTCATTACCCCTTGTCCTATCACTACATGCCCCAGTCTGTATTCCTGTCTTTGGATTGTTTTCTTAAAGACCTGCTGCAAGGTTAATATTTCCTGATTTCTCCTTGTCCACGCAGTTAATGTATTAATTGCTGGGAAACTGTAATGCTTCCTCCATCATTGAGCTACTTAAGAACATGCATTTTCCGCCTCCTCAAGAGCATTTCTACATCATAGCCATGACCATGCATGGTTGCAGTCAAAGTCAGATCATAAAGTCCTGAGTAGGCCACAGACTTATTTAGCCACAGTGGCAGAAACTGGTGCAGGTGGTGGTTGTTACGAGAAGTCTGTGCTCCATTTCCTCTGTCATAATGTCATAAGGGATCTTTGATCTGTGCTAACTGTCCTCTCCCCACAATAGACCTAGAAGAAGGATTTGAGACAACCCACACTGTATCCCACTCTTCTACCTCATTCGTTGTAAGGGTTCCCTTGAGGTAGATCTGACTTGCGCCTTTCTGGGAAAACCCCAAAGCTGGTTTTACTGATATACTAAGGAAGGTGGGAGAGCTTAGCTGGTGGACAGAGTACTGAACTCAGGGAACCAAGGCATAGTTCCTAGTTTACCTCTGACTACAAACATGTTATTTAGTCTGTTCTACAAAGAGGGGACCAAACCTCCCCGGGGGTGAATATCCACCTGTGGATGTGCTCCAACTCTGTAGAGAGAACCATGCATGTATTTGGGTAGATAAACAGCACAGCTAAAAAGGTCCTGTGGCAAGAGTATGGAATGGCAAAGTCCTTAATTTCCATCTCCTTTAGGATGACTGATTTCAGTGTAGTCAGATGCAAAGAGTGGGGGATAGAAAAATTTAAACCCTGCTAACCTGCTCCACCAGTTCCTGCAAATAGCTGTGCTGGCAAATTCAGCCAAGGGCTTGCACTCTTAATTCTGATCTTGCTCTATTAATACTGATCCTGTCAATGGTGAGGAGACACTTTTAGCCATTTAGATGCAAGCAAGCTCGAGACATGATGCAACCTGTAGACTGCAACCAGACCTGAGGGTGGTATATCTAGCTGACACCATGTTCTGTGGGGTCTTACTAGCATTTGGTTGTGTTGGGTGTCTCTGTACTCCCTCTGCAACACTGTGCTTTTCCTAAGACCTTTATTATTAAAAATGAAATAGAAAGGCAGAAGGCATGATTTATGTGCTAGCACAACATTTATGTTCAATTTGTTTACAATTAAAAGCTGAGGTCTCTCAGTGATGCTTGCAGCAGAGAGTATGCTGAACATTCGTGCTCAATGTCTTGCCCATGAAAATGACCATTTTATGGCATTCACTTGAATGTTTATCCATGTGAACTGAGACAGATTTACCACTTCCTGGAGCACTTCGCACTTATCCCCAGTGCAGCCGTCAGATGGTTGAAACTAAGTGAGAAACAAAGCAGAGTTTGTTAAGGGAATGGTAAGTGGTACCATAATGCACTATTATGTGGCATATGGAGCAGTTAAGCCTGAACCTGTTAACTGCAATTCCCATGGCAGACCTTCAGGGATATTAGCTTTGAGCAGTCATAGATTAAGGCAGCTGAGCAGAAACATCTAAAAAGGTTGATTTCCCTTCCCAACTGGACAAAAATTCATCCCTGTGCTGTATGTGATGCTCAGGTGGGAGGATCTAATGGTTCCTATTGGCATTAAATATATGTATTCACTCATGCTGCTCTATATCTGTGTTTGTCTGTATATGCATGTAAGTCAGTATAGCCCTGTTAATACCCTCCATATGTTCTGTGCCTACTACGTGATCTCCACATTGCAAGGTTTGTTAACTTTCTTTTTGGTTGGAAGACTAAGGTTGTACTTTATTCATTTTCTTTCTTTTTCTTTCCCTCCTTAGTACAAATCTAGTTGGCTGCAAAACCCAGAATCAGGACATAGAGGAGAAGATAGATAGAAATATAGATTATTTACCTCATGTAAGCAACTGGATCTATGCAGAGCAAAACTTCCATCCTGCACTATATTACAGTCAGTTAATTTCCCTATGTATAAAGGTATTCAGCAACATATAACAGACAGCAGATATGTGTATATTAATTGTAATGACCAGGGGAGCAATGTCCTGATAAATGGCATCAGTGAGGAGAATGGGCTGATATCAGCTCTTTACTTCATCTTGCAACTAGCTGAAATCCTTGAAAGACCACTGAATGGATGGCAGGTTTTTCACTATCTTTTCTGACAACATTTATCAAACAAAAGTACACTTTCCCCCTTGGAAGATCTAAATGTTTGGTCTACCTATTGCTACAGTTTCTTTTTAAATAAAACACCGGACCAGATTCATTCATATGCTCCAGAAGCTGTGCTGCAGCAACAAGAACAGTAAGCATTATTTAACTCATTATTTAGGCAACGTTTCTGATGGCTTTGCATCACCAGAACAGTAGAAAGTGGTACACCTGCTGTCTTTAATTATTTTCCTACTTACTTTCTAAAAAAAGTTGAAAACCCCACTATGACTCTGAGGTCAGTTGAATACCTCTTTAAAGGTTAGCAGAATGTAAATTATTTCACACAATGTGCAATTGTTTTTTTTTTTAATTAATCTAGTAGCAGCTGTTATATCTACTGGTATTTGAAACTTGTTCCTTGGTCATGTATTTTTTAACGGGAAACACTTGCTGGACATGGAAAATTTGTCAAATTGAATCAATTTCTGAAAAGTTAAAATGCTTTGTCATTTTAATGTTTCATGGGTTTCACTTTGAATGTATTGCTTTGTTTTGTGCTAGCATGTTAAAATCAGATCTTTAAATTACATTATATTGTAGCCAAACCGACACTTGAGAAATTGTGTTTCAGATTGTGCTAGTTTAGTGCTGGTTGGGATGAAAAATCTCAAAATGTCTTACAAATGCCCGTTCTGTTTCTCATCCATCTCTGCGTGTTGAGTCCTCTTTCATCTGACTCAACATGTCTCAGGGGCCTTACTCTGTTATCAATGATTGCTGAGAAAGGTCACCAGAATTTTGGGGGCATTTTAAAGATCACAGAAACTAGTACATAAGCACAGTAAAAACCTAAGACCAGCCACACTGAGTCAGATCAAAGGCCCATTTAGCACAGAATGCTGTTTTCAGCAGTGGCTAAGACTGGATGTTTGTAAGAATAGGGTAAGCAGATCTGATACTTCTGCTAAATGCTCTCCAAACCTCTAGTACTTTGCAGCTTAGGGACTTCCTAGCCTGAACTGGTTTTTCCATATTTAATAACCATCAACTGATTTTTTTTTTTTAATTAAAAAACTTCTTCATGAAACTTCATCTTCACCAATTTTGGCATCCGCAAAACCGTGTGACAAGGAGTTCCTTGGCTTCACCATGTGTTGTATGATGATCCATCTCCTTCTCAGTGGTTTTCAACCATAATTTTTGTTTGATGCTTCGTAGTTGGTGAGGCAGTGAAGGGTCAGTTCCTAGGATACATAATCAATACACCAAGGGTTTTTTCTCTTTCTGTTTCTCTCTGTTTTAAGTATCCATGACAGGTGTAGAATAAGATAAAAAATCCATAAAAAAACCCCAAACAACAAAATGAAAGCATTGCATGAAAGTTACACATAAGAGCTTAGGCTCTGCACTGACACGGAAAAGCATCTGTTTTTATCCATAGCTGCTAGCCAAATCCACCAGCCCCAGTCACCAAATGAGAGATTTCCAATCGACAGCAGCAATGCTTCTGCTGGGTAGTAGGGACCTGAACAGATGTGTGCCGAAGCTGATGGAAAGATTGCTTTTGAATTTGGTGAACTTGCAGTCAGGTCTTCTGTGATAGTTTCTGTTCCTTGCAGAAAAATGTACATGTCCTTGCTGCATTTAAACTGAATGATTTTGCAGGCAACTGTATTACGTAGATTCATATGTGGCATTAGTGCACATGAAGTGATGTGTCATGTGTGAGTTGCAGATCTTTTTCAAAGCACAGCTATATTACTAAGACTGGCACCACATGACTCTTTTCACATTGCATGGGCCAAAATCTAGCAAAAGAAGAATTTATTGCAAATACAGGGAAAATTGCCAAGATCTTTTTGGACTTTGGGATATTTAGTAGTACTTTGAAATCCCTCGTAAAGTCACTTAATCAAAATACACAAAGCATTACAGTACATCAGTAAGGACAGGCCTTAGCCTCAGCAGATGGGGACTTATTTTCCATCGTTCATTTCTGTGAATCTGTTGAAAAGTAATTATTCCCTCTGTACTTTCTGTATAGGGTTGTGGAAAGACCTTCTAGCAGTGTGATGAATAGCAGCTGTCGGCCATCAAAATAATATATTCAGTAAGCATCTATGGTAACTGGACTGGGCAGACACCAGCCTATTTTGCATCAGACCAACTGCCCAGAATAATATAGGTCGTTTATTAGATCTTTCTCTCTGGAGTTCTTATACCAAGTATCAGCCAGCATGCACCTGCCAGGTGTCGTCTTTAGAAAGGACTTGTTCCACAGGAAAGTTCAGGTTACTTTTTTTTTCAGGAAGTCGCTCTGTTTCTGAACTTGAAATAAATTCTTTCAAAAAAAAAAAAGAAAGTGAAAAGTCTGAATTAATAAAATAAAAAACTTCCTCAACAAAAGATGTGTTGAAAACTTCCAGCAGTCTTTAGCTTTGGTAAAAATAAGATTGGGTACACAGTTTGGCATAGAAGATGGTCCCTCTGCTATCAGTAATTCTGCAGTAACATGGACACTCTGCTCTAGGGCAAATGCCTTTATGTCAGGAAAGGTTTCAGACCACAGACCATGGGAAAAGGGCGTTTCACTGTAGGTATCTCCGAAAGGGCCAAGGGGTTATGAAATTTGAAGATCATGGCTGCTACTTGCACTGGGATTTGGAGGAGGGGGATTTCTTTTCCAGGGCTAAGGCAGATACTGTTCCAGAAGTGACCTAAATACAGGCCTTATGGTAGCCATATTTCTTTGTACGTGTTTCCAGAACAGGCATTTTCATGGCTATAAGTCATGTTCACTTTCTGGAATCTCCAAAGGAGCGGAGCAATATCTCCCTCTCTCCTTTCTAGTTTTCCTTCAGGGAGATTATCAGAAAGATGGCACTGGGCACACCTGCAGTGGAGAACTATCCATGTGGACTATTTCTGTGAGAGCCAGAGGGGTTTCTGTAGTATTAGAGCAACATCTGCACAGCATGGTACCCATGATATGGACTTACTTTATTAGGGGTTCAGTCCTATAGTATGTTTTGAGAAAGCCAGTACTGCTGGCTGGTAATAGTCTTGGGAAGGCAAAAGTAGGACTTTTCCCCTACTTCTTCCCCCAGGAGTCAGAGATCACAGCAGAGAGAACTCATTCCAGCAGAGGGAGATCTGAGCTTGTATTGTTCCACTAAAAATGTATCTTTTGTTTTCATTTGTAAATTCCATGTATGCATTTTGTTCTCAGAAATTTGAAGAAAGTCAAGGAAGAGTCAACAGCAAAACAGCCTTTTATCAGGCTCTGCAAAATTCTCTAGGAGGAGAAGACTCCAACTTGTTCATTGAAGATGCAGCTACATGGTATTACTCCCTCGAACACTCAACCGACGATTATTCATCCTTTTCCAGGGCTTTGGAAAATGCGACCCGGTAAGAAACTCATCTTATTACAACTGTGTGATTGGAGTTAAGCAAGGTTTGTTTTGCTTATCTCAAGGGTGTGTTTATATTCTGAAAAACTTAAGAAATTCTTATGCAAATGAACAGAAAATGAGGAATATGATTTCATTTTCCATGAGGTTTCCAATGTCATTGGTAAACAGAAGTTGAACTGACTTTTATGCTTTGTGAGAAGTTTGAATTGTCTTTCCTGAACTGTGTATTGGATTCAGACTGCTAATGCTTTGTGTACTCTTTTATGTCAAAGATGTATTAGTTGTTTGCATACTCTGCATCAAATATTTCTTGAGTCATTTCATCCCTGTGACAGCAGAAGAACTAATAGACTGGCTTTTATTCACAAGCAGTCACATAATTACACAGTTAGATACTTTTCCTAGTTTTTTGAAATTTGGAGAGTGGTCCAGTTCGAAAACTTTTATTTCAGCAATTACATTAATTTTATATTATGAAGCCTGCAAAATATATTTCTTCACAATGTCAGGCTTTCTACAGGTGAGCATCCTGTGTAAAAGGGTGAAGCATTTGTGAATGTTCAGAAGAGTGGCTCCCAACCCCATTCTGTACATTGCTAATCTCCATTTTACTCATGGCAGAAGACTCCCCTTAAGCTTATTCATGTATTTCCTTGCCCCTTGTGTAATCATTTATGCCAGTGTACAGTGATTGTGTAATGTTATCCAATCTGCAATTTGCCCCCTTTTTGTATGGTTTCCCATGGTGAGAGAAAGCAGAATCAGACAGTAGGATGCTTCTGTAGGAAGTCTTCTTGTGGAGGTGAAAGAAGAACACATGATATCTGACTCTTGCCTTGTTTGATCCATCAGGAAACACCGTAGACTCACAGTGCCTCCCAGCCTCTTCCGAAGGAAATAGTTGTGACGAAATGTCAGCAGATGCATGAGCAACTTACCTCCAGCATACACACTCACACATACTTTGCGCTGAAACATTGCAGGCAGGGACCACTGGGAAGATGAGCAGTGGGCTATGTTCACACCGCCTAATACATATGCATTGATTCGGCCCTTAACTGGGCATGGCATCAGGGTGCAGCAGTTCTGGATAACAGTCAGTTTGAAGAGTTGATTGCCCTGTTGAACTAGGACTCCACAGCAGTCATGACACCTATGGCAGGTCATAGAGACTGGTGGGTATCTTTAGCTTGGTTCACATGGTGGTTTGGTCTGCAGAGAAGACTAGATTTTGCTCTCTCACCCCATGGGCAGCCAGTTTGCTTTAGCCAGTTACAGATCTTGAGCTGGGGGTTGGGCTCATTTTTCTGAAAGGAGAAAAACTGAGGGGAAATCTACTTATCTCCTTTTCCCTGCCTCTGTGCAAACTCAAGGGCTGAATGTTTAAGTGGAACAGATTTTCAGAAAATGAATCGAAAAACTCTTTCCCTATTTCTGTTTGCTTCATAAGCAGATTCATTATGAAAACTCTTTACATTTCTAAGGTGATGTGTTTCATAAGCTAGTGGTTTGAGTCCTAGTGTGCCTGCCCAAGCTGTTTCACCTCTGTCCTGAACTGAGATACCATAGCTACAAGCTCCCAGTATCCACACTCTCAGTGTTACAGCTTTCTGTCCTACTGTGAGCCTCTCTATGAGACCTTAGAGACCAGATTTTCCTTTCAGTCTTCTGTCAGAGTTGCAGGGCATTGCTCCAGGGGAGCCTCAATGAGCAGGAGATGAACAGAAGCCAAGATTCACTTGGAAACATCTGATCCGAGACAGTGGTGACCAAATCTGTTTGGGGAAAGGTTCTGGGTGGTCCAGGTTTGCCAGTGCATTGAGGTTGCGGAGTAAACAAGCCGGAAGGCTGTGGGTTGAGCTTTGTGCCATTTGTCGAGTCTCACACCGTGCCGCATTTGCCTTGCCTTGTAGCCTGTCCCAGGGACAGGCCACCCATCACGCCAGCATCTGGGGCCACTGCATGCAGCACACGTGGAAGCGCTGTGGTTCATGGGCATTGAAGCCAGAACTTTTCTTCAATCTCTTTCCATCAACACCGTTACCCATAGAGCTATAATTTTTTAGTCAGATCAGTAAGGTTTTAAGCCATAATAAACCACTGAAGGACTTAAAATTTAACCCTTCCTCCCACCCAGAGATACCTCCATAAGGAGCTGTCATAACACAGGGCTGTTGCATTTGATCATCCATGTTCAGCCCAGGGCTCAGCGTGGTGCAAACACTGACTTTTACAAAGCTATGATGGCTAGCACACTGCTCGCTCGCAGCAAGAATGTGATACACAAATAAGCTCCTCTGGCTCTCAGCCTCTGAGCACCTCGCCGCAGCCTCCGGGGCATAGGCATTACCTGCTTGTTTATGGTACGAGGCAAATGACTTGGCTAAGGAAAGAAGTGAGTGGCTTAAAGAACAACCACGAGCAAGCAGAAGGATGAGTACTGAAACCAGGACATCTGATGATAATCCTTTGCTTTAAACACTTTGGAAATTACTCCAGGTACAGCAGAAAGGGAGGGGAGACAGCAGTTACAGAATGACTGTCACCTACATCAGTGTCACATACATGGTGGAGAAAAGAGGGGTTTGGTTCTGGTTTTTGGGGGTTTGGTTGTTGTTTTTTTGTTTTGGTTTGATTTGTTTTTTAACAAAAAACTTACTACCAGCACAGATGTGCAACCCAACAAAAGTTCTATGTCAGGAAGTTATAATTAATTGCTGAATTTTTAATAGGATTATAAAGTGTGAGAAAGCAACATAAGTGGTTGTTATAAACTACATACATTGTGCATATTTTGTGGTTTTAAAATATTTCCACTTGAAAATTTTTAGCTGCATTTCTCATATTTTTCCCAGGTATAAAATGAGTTTCATTTTCTTTTTCTTTCCTTTATTTTTTTTTAATTTAAACTCTGGTATTCTGTGCCTGTAAGAAACAGCCATTTCATTTTTGTGGTTACTACTTTTAAATTTTTTTTTTACTTCCACAGAATAGCGGACTCTTTCCCCCCATAGCACCAACTGAGAATCAGTTTTAAGTGGCAAAATGTATCTCAAAGCATTTCTCGAGAGCCAATGCTCTCCACAGTCTCCCTAGTTTTCAAAGACCATCTGCTCCTCTAAACCCCCATGCTGGTAGGCATGTGAAGAACAGTAATTTTCGTTTCATATGGGTGTTGTCAACCATAACTGTCAAAGAGTATTGTGGTCAGTCAGCCCATAGCTTGTGGTCTCACAGACGGGCTTAAAATAAACTCTGCTGAACAAAGATAGCTACCCAAATAGTGCCTTTCATAATCATACCAGTTAAATATAGCAACATGTTTTTATGCTTCTCTGACACTGTTCTTGCCATCAGTAACTCTTTTTTTACCTACCAAGTTTGAAGAAGCGGGCACTGTTTCAGATTCACTAGACCAAGAACTGAAACCTCTCACTTCCACGGCAGATATGTTTGTGTGTGCTCATGTAGTTATGCATATATAAACACCTAAAGAGTGTGTTGAGTCTTCAGGCACATATAGAATGAGAAGTGGTGATATGTGTATATATAATATTGCCTTGAGGAATCATAACAACATATCTTGCAGTAAGGTGTCCTGTTTTCTGCCTGCCCCTCTTGAACTGCTTGTGCTCCTTCCAGCTACTGCTCACCCCACCTTCTAGCCCCACTTCTCGGGGCAAAGGAAGCTGGGAAGGTTTGGATACGTTTGCTTCACTCATACCTTTGCATTGCAATGTCTGGTGATAAACTGATCATTTAACTATCTCATTGTACTCTTCCTGTTTAACCTTTCTCTCCCAGACATACTGCACCAGCTATTCTGTATTGATGAGCCCTGCCAGGGGCCCTGCAGGATATCTCCAAAAGAGGTCTCTTACCTCTTCTGGCTGTGGAAACTCTACCTCCAAAAAATCACACAGATCCTAATGCAGAAACAATATTGTTGATCCTTAACTCAGGAGATATATAAGTCCTTTTACTAGATGCCATCACAACCTAGTGGTGCCAGAAGAAGAAGCTTTATACTATTACAAGCCTGGGCCCCCATAAACTAGAGTAAAATGGAATTGATTTTTTGGCCAGGATACTCCTTATGTGTCAAATCTGGTTTATTTAGTATCATTACCATTGTTCAACACTCCATAAAACAGCAATTTTAGTGAATTCTAAGCTGTACTGGACTCATAGAGGGTGAATGTGGTTTCCCTCAGTGGACTTGAAGGCAGAGATGTAAGCTGGTTTGGAAGATTTAAAGGCAGCTATCAACATAGAGAGAGGTCTGTTGGTTGTAGGGGTTTTTTCTTTCCTTTTTTCTGTTACATGACTGTCTGTTCCCTGCACCTCCTTTTTTATCAGTGACCAGTTTATCACATGTCCCATCATAAACATGGCCAGTCACTGGGCTGCTGCCTCCAGAGGAAATGTCTTCATGTACCACGTACCTGAGAGCTCCTCACAGAGCAGGTAAGGAGATGTATTTTATTATGTTTCTTCGGTTTAGAGTCTGCAAAAACACAGCTGTCTGTTTGGGCACCCTGTGGAGTAAATGGATAGATGTAGGTACCTCAAATAAACAGTTCGGATTAACAAAGGAGTGATTGGGCTCTAATAGATTATTTCTCGCCATTGACTATAAAGGAATGCTGTTCCTGAATGGAGGCGCTTCAAGTTAGATGTCTAAATTGTTTCCCTTTTCCAACTTACCTACCTTTGCCAGTTCCCGATAGCCTTTTAGTTTTCTACTCTAAAACTGATAAATCTCCCACAAAGAACCAGAACGTGGTCTAAGTCATCAGGAGTCCACAGCTCTCAAGATAAATGGGGTAACATTTTTAAGGACTCAACATTAATTTAACACTGCCCCCTTTTGAAGTCAGTGCAGTTGTACCACAGTTACCCTGACTGGCCCTCAGTGCGGACAGGGTCTGGGATTTATTCCTTCCTGCTCCAGCACCATGACTTGTGATCAGCTGACAGACTGTCTCATAGGAGGAAAAGTATTTTTGAACAAAAGCATTTGCAGACTCAGGCTCTGTGTCATCCTTCATGTTAGAAGCTTACTTGAAAAATTTTCAGCAGGAGAAGCTGTATCATATTTTAGACAGAACGGTCTAAATGCCTGTGTGAGATGCAGATGCCTTGTTCCCTTGGGCACAGAACAAACTGGTAGTCAGAGGCTATTAAGGTGACCTTCCGTGGTTTTATTTTAGACCCAGCCCCTTCCAGAAGTCAGGATGAGACACTGAGGTTTGCAGGCGGCGGTCAGCACTTTGGGCTGCTATGTGGCACACCACAGCAGCTCCTGGTCTCTGGCTCCCAAAGGCTCAGTGATTAGAAACTTCAGTGACAGTAGCCCCTCCAGTTCCCTAGGTCCACACGTTAGGGCAGCAAAGCACACAGGGATGCTTATCTTCTGTTTCCTTATGAGGGAGGCGGTGCTTGTCCCCTGCTCCCTGTACTGCCCCATACCTCTCTCCAGGAAAGATTTTTGAGACCGTTTATCTTCAGGCTTTCTCCAAAAGGGCTCAGGGGAGGGACAGCAGGTTCCTACAGGCACCATTTGATATTGTGAAGTTCCCTGCGAACTACGCCGTGTTTTTCCTTTCCTGATAGCGTAGTGAAAAAGCATTTGAAAGAAACCAGCCAAGATCTAGGTTACAGATGAAGGCCATTATGCTGCGGTAACACAGGCTCACTTTCCTTTTAGCTGAGAAGAAGTTAATCCTCAGGGAGCCGTTATTTTGCTGGCAGCTCCAGCGGGAATGTTCGCAGTGCTCTGTTTGGCTACTGGTAGGCTCAGATAAGTGAGTTTTACAAGGCTCCAAACAGGGCTGAGCTATGGTATGCCAAAAATCCAGCCACACAAAAAGAAAAGATGTGTTCTCAAATTAGCTAGCAAGTTTTCTTTTGCTTTGGAGAACGATAGTGACCCAGTCGTCTACGATAAGATCTTATTTGAAAGTGGATGAAATAGTACGTATACAACTTAGACTCACTGGCTTTGAGGCAGTGATTTTGAATTGATGAGAATTTCCTCTTCTATCTAAGCCTATTTAAGATTTCTCTTGTGCTCATGTTATTTAGCTCTCCTCACACTCTCCAGTGCAGTAGTAATTTAAGTAGCACTTAGCTACACACTTTAATAATATTTACATTGTCAGTGGTCTTCTAAGCTGATTACTTTAAATTTTAGTGCAAAACTTACTAGTTTGCTTTTTCATAACCCTCTTTAAAAGAACAAACAAAGCCAGTATGCTGTCTGAAACTTGTGGGAACCTGAGGCATAAGTTCAAATGCTTTAGGCTAAGCCACTTGCAAGGAGAAATGGGCCCAAATTGCTACACTGCGTTTATATTCTTACTCCTTTCATCTTTATTTATGCTTAAGTACCATTAAAATAAATGTTGTTTAGGTTACAAAGGCAAGCACTTAAACAGAAAATGCAGAATTCAGCTTGTCCGTGTACCAAAGGATCTCATTTGACACTGCGACGTGACTATTCATGAAGTGATACCCTCATTTTCCCAAGGGACCACACACTAGAACCGCTGTTGAATATACTGCGAGGTTTTTGTTTAAACGTTGTTGTCACTCATTCCTAAATGAATCTTTCCTTATTCTTCATCCCAGTTTTGCCATGTGACCTCTTTCCCTCACCCTCCCTACAGCATTCCCCCCTCCATATAGTATATGTGCCTTGCAGACTGTCCAGCAGCCTCACTGCAGGCCAATGATGTGATCCTGTCAAGGGTAGGAGCTTCGCATGGGAGAGTGGCCTTAATTGCTACAAACTGAGAAACCATCAGTAATCTGAAACCAGCAAATCACAGTGTTTGGGAATATTATTGGCGATTTGCCGTACCAGATTAAAACCAATGATATACATGGAAGAGCCTTCAAATAGAATATATTAACTAATCTTGGGGAAAGATCTGGCAAGCATGTCACCAACTCCTAAGGGACTTCCCTAACCACTGGAGTAATGAGTCCTGACAGTTCTTAAGTTCTTCTTTGAAAACTGTGACTCTTCTTAGGAGGAGGAGCAGAGGCAGATACTCTGCCAAGTAACCTACAGCTTAGGCTGGAAGGTAGGATGTGTGGGTTTGAACTTGCTCAGCAGAAGTGAGAATTGAATCTGCGGCCCTGCAGCTAGCTGTTAAATTCCTGAATAGAAGAACCCTGTTACAGCCATTTCATTGTGTTAACGAATGCAATATCCAACAGTATGCTTTGCACATAGTAGTCATGTAAAGGATATTCTGTGAGTACACATACTGGATCAGATCCCCCTCAATGCATTGTAGCTGGAGAAACACCTTGTTAGATATTCCTGATCACTCGTAGGCATTTGACAAAAAAAACGATTTCTCAGCTCATCTGATACTGAATCACATCTGCGTTTGCTGAGATACAGGCCTGTGCTTGTAAAAATGGAAACTTCTGTGGTATTATGTCCATAGGTTAACATAAGGGATAAAATAATGATTTTCTGGACTTTGGTGTCTAAATTCTTCCTAAGGTGTCAGTTTAAACAGGATATGGACCTTTCCCTCTTTGTGTTTGTTATTGGTATCATAAAGATGATGATGAGAATATAATTATATATTATCTATAATAACTATGAATAGCTGCCTCACAGGGGTGTTGCAAAGAGTACATTAAAATAATATTGTGTTCAGATAACTACAACAATGGAAGTCTATTTACTCTTAGATAAAATATTCTGGCTGGAGAAATGACCATTCACTAATTAAGATAAGGCACAGTATAGCAACATTCTCCAATTTCTACTCTGGTACCTCTCTCCTACTTTATGTGTGTCTCCCAAAATGTGTAACAGAACAGAGAGTTAAAATGCAGAGATGAAAAAGTACTGGTATTTCCTCTTGTTTCACATGGAGCAATCCAGTCCCTTAATAACTCACAGCAAGATAAACAAGAGGGATGGAGAAGTCAGCCAGTAAAGACAGACCTAACTGCAATGATGCAAAGTAGACAAAAAGTGATTAAACGGGGAGGAATTTTTACCAGTAAAATCAATTTGCAAAGGTTTGTCTCACAACTGGATGTTTCTAAAATGTGTACGCATACACAGATTCAAGCAAGCATAGATACAGGAGTAGGATTAAAAAGCCCACTTTAAACTGATGTCTATGACATATGTGGAAAATCACATAAAATGATGAACTGACAGTTTTCATATAGATGAATGGGTCTTGCAGAGAGCAAACTAATATCTCTGTCCACGTGGTAGCATTCTCCCGAGCTTGGCGTGACACCATGTCTGCTTTAGTCTTCAGTTCCCATTTGAATAAGGAGCAGGCTGCGTAGCCAGCTCCCACATTAATGATCTGTGGTAAAAATATATACATAACCCTGATGCCATTTTCTCACTCTCTTTTTGAGAACACTTAGGCCTTGGAGTAAACATTTATTCTAAACAATGTGGGAGGAATGTGACTGCTCAGCATTGCCTAGGATTAGTGGGGACGGCTGGAATATAGCTTTAGTTACAGTAAAGAAATATGTGATAGGAGAAGTATGTTTTGACAAGGATAATATTATTAACTGTACAAAGATTTGCCTTGTTAACCCTTCAAGAGGTTTCTGGGTGATTTTTGCATATTATATGAAGTAGCACTGCTTGCCATGCCAGCATAGTTTCCAAGTCACACTGTGGTGCCAAATGTGCTGTCTTAAAGATGGTGGATAAAAATCAGTGCTCTGCTCACTGAAGAGACCAGATCATCAGCTGCAGCAGGATGGCAAAGCATCGTTATTGTCATTAAAAGGGTCTAAACTGAGACTTAATGAGGCTTTACCTTATAGTCATTAACATTACCATAATAATTGTCACAAAAGCTTTTGTTAACTGTTGTGCACTGGACAGATTCATCCAAGATTAATGAGCTGCTGTCTGGTTTGAGTCATTTTAGTTTGGGCTGTCTTTACCTCCTGACTGTGTTCTCTTGTGTACGTTGGTGTGACTTGTTAAAAGACTGCCAATGCTCACATAGTTGGCTGGATTTCAGTGACACTTTTTATGATTCTTGTAACTGAAGGCGAGAACTCCTGACTGATAAAAAAAAAGTTTGTGCAAAAACTCATTCAACTATGTGAATTATTTTTGTTTTCTATTTATTATATAGGCTGTGCTAATTCTGGCTGTTCTTAATATCCCTTTAATTAAAGGAGATTTTTCTACTCTTCTGTTTTGGTTATAATCATACCCCTGCCCTTCAATCTGTCCACCACTTGTTGTCCACTTGAGGCTCTCCTCCTTACTCTAGCTCTTAGTCCATGAGTACTTAACCCCATAGGTTGGGGGCCCACAGCGTGAACTGGGTGCTGTGGGGGGAGACAGAAAGTTACGTCTCTGGGCTTCAAAGAAACTCATCTAAACACAGAAGGCAGGTAAGGCACTGGAGAGGTGGTAACAAGATGGTAGGATACACACTGCCTCTGTACCTGGACAGGCACCACAGTCGCCTTAGGTAGCTACATACACTTGCTGCAACAACAGCTTGTAATTTTTCTCTATCAAGCTGTACTCCCAATCATCTCCTAAAAGTTACTGGTTTGCTCTTCTTGATGGAATTGCCTGTCACCCCTCTGGCCTTATCCATTGCGTTGTGCCAGCTGCAGCTATGAAAACACTCTCCCACTGATGCAACCGCATCACGCCATTCTCAAGTCTTTAGACAGTTTCTGTGTTGCTAAAAGCTTAAGGTCTAGACCATTATTTTTTTTTCTTTCCACAGAGTGGTTTAGGAGCCTTTATCATTCATTAGTTTTTTCAGATTTTGGAAATTAGCTATAAATATGGAAAAGGAAAGTATCAAGCTCAGAAAAAGCAGAAATCAGCTTTAATTTAACCAAAATTCAGCTAAAAGACTCAGAAAAGTACAAAGCAATTTATGGAACTGTATGTGCTACACTGCAACAGGTTGTTCCCACAAAATGTAATCTAGAAGATAAGCACAAAGTCCATATATCTAGAGAGACCTTCCTTGGTGCTCTGGGATCTTTGGATGGACTCATCACGTTTTTAAAGAAATTCATTCATTCATTCAGCTTAGGAGTAGTCATACTGAACAACTGCATGAATTTCTGTCCCCCAAAGATGCACTCAAGTGTCAACATGCCTATTACTAGGTCTTTAATACAGTAAATCCCTGACAAAATTCTGTAATATGCATTTTTTTTTTCAATTAATATGAGCTTTCAGGTTCTTGAATTTATTATCTGCTACTTCAGTTTTATTTTCTTCAGTTGGCACAGCTTTAATGCAATGTAGAACACTGCGTGTACTGGGAGTAATCCAAGTGGAAAAGACACAGCAAACTCCAGGATACTTCTGCAAGTCGCATGTGTCTATAGGGCTTTTTTGGTATGAAGGTGGATAAACTTGGCAGTCTAATCCTGTTAGGAGTTAAGCTTTTTCCATATGTCCTGATTTTCCTGAAAAGAAGAAAGAAAGAAAAATGTTCATCTGTTTTTCACATGCTTTCCCCCATTTGTTTGGCAGGACTTTGTCATATGAGGAGACACAATGAGCCAAATGCATCCCTAGAACTGCAGAGGTCACACCAGGCCTTACATTGGCTCATTAAATTTCTATAAATACCCAGCTATCCTTTGTATTTTTTTCTCTCTGCAATCACATACCATTTCCTTTTCTAAGATGTGTGGTTATATATATACTTTTTTAAAAATTATTTTTGCTTATCATTGAAATGAACATTTCAGTCCAAGCAAAAATCCAGTGTTGGTAGGCTGCTCTTCTCCCATGACATGGATGAGGTGGTGCCTGTTAACAGCTTAGGGTACTTGATCCCACTTTTCAAATCTGCAGGTATTAATATAAAGAGAATGTAGGCTTGTGCACACAACCACATTTAGTACTTCTAATACTTCTTGCAAAAATTAACTTTAAATTCATTTATTGAAACTACACACAGAAATGGACCACAAGATCATGTAGGCAGTGGCATTTTAGATGTAAATCATATCCTCTTCTCCAGGGACAAGGTTGTTACAAAATCTTATCTTAACTCAAATTAGCAGATTTATCACCAGCTCTGTGAGTTGGGATTTCATCTATACTGTTGAATCCAATCAGCATGTGAATGACCTCACTAAAGCCAAATGACAGTGGACAGGCATTTTTTTTTGTTTTCCTAGTTCCTGTGATAGGCCTGTCCTTGCCAATGCAATACTGAACAGGGTCTTGAATATGAGGCTTGGAACTAAAAACCATGATCCCATCTCTAACACAAACTCTTTCACAGAATTGTTAGAATGAGCAGTTATGCTTATAAAAGTTTACATTTAAAGTAACACAGATCTGTTGCAGATCACCAATATCTGCTAAGTTTAGTGACTAACATGAGCTTGAGTATACTATTTCTTCTGCAAGGCTCAATCATTGTAGCTGGAACAGATCTCTCCATTTCATCTCTTGAAGAGGCTGGGTTGCAATGCTCTAGCTGAACCAAAAGGTTTGTGCAGGCATTGAAGAAAGAAGGAGTTGCCCAGTAGACCATTTATGACTAATGATGCTACTGTCCCCAATGTGGTGGGGCTGGGAACTTAAGCCTCTGAAGTTATCATCTGCTTAGGTTTTTGCTAGGCCTAGCTTACTGGACTATGTAGCCTGGCTTCATATCACATAGGGTAATGACAATTCTGGCCAACATCGCTAGTCAAAGCTGGGGGAGACTGAAGACCATTTGAGGGTGTGGTGGGCTGACCCTGGCTAGCTGCCAGGTGCCCACCAAAGCCACTCTGTCACTCCCCTCCTCACCTGGACAGGGGAGAGAGAATATAACTAAAGGCTTGTGAGTCAAGATAAGGACAGGGAGAGATCACTCACCAATTACTGTCACAGGCAAAACAGACTCGACTGGGGCAAATTAGTTTAATTTATTGCCAATCAAATCGGAGTAATGAGAAATAAGAACTAAATCTTAAAACACTTTCCTCCCACCCTTGCCTTATTCCCAGGCACACCTTTACCCCTGAATTCTCTACCTCCTTCCCTGAGCAGCGCAGGGGGGACGGGGAATGGGGGTTGCGTTCAGTTCATCACACGTTGTCTCTGCCGCTCCTTCCTCCTCAGGGGCAGGACTCCTCACTCTGCCCCTGCTCCAGCCTGGGGTCCCACCCATGGGAGACAGTCCTCCATGAACTTCTCCAATGTGGGTCCTTCCCACAGGCTACAGTGCTCCAGCGTGGGTCCCTTCTATAGGGTGCAGTCCTTCAGGCACAGACTGCTCCAGCGCGGGTCCCCCGCGGGGTCACAAGCCCTGACAGCAAACCTGCTCCGG
>JAVKLA010000027.1:45458016-45473014 GCA_034782735.1 Sagittarius serpentarius
CCTTCTGCACTGACCTGGGGGTCTGCGGAGATGTTTCTCTCACATGTTCTCACTCCTCTCTCTGGCTGCAGCTTCTGAGTCACAGCAACTTTTGTTTCCCTCCTCAAATCTGTTATCCCAGAGGCGCTACCACCGTCACTGATTGGCTTGGCCTTGGTCAGCGGTGGCTCTGTCAGAGCCGACTGGCATTGGCTGTACTGGACAGATGGGAAGCTTCCAGCAGCTTCTCACAGAAGCTGCCCCTGTAGCCCGCGCCCTGCTACCAAAACCTTGCCACATAAATCCAATACAGAGACTAAGGACTATTTTTAAATAAAGGAAAAAAAAAAGGCAGTTGTTAGGCTATAGTGAGTCACTAATCATCAAAATGAATTTCCAGTTTGAAATAATTAGCCAGATCTAGAACAAGGACAAAGTTCAAAATGAGATATACATCCTAATTTAGAATGGATCATCGTGTGAGGTCTCTGCAGCCCCAGCTCTAAGTTGTGCATTCAGTCCTAATGTAGAATAGCATGGTGGTCTGCCAGATCATATTCTTCTGTTCCAACTGACATGATTATGGATAGCCATTACTGACAATTCCATTTTGCAAAAAAAAATTTTTGAAGATTTCTAGATTGGGCTTTTTTTTTTTTGATGATGTTGTTATTTGAGTTTTGGGTTTTTTTTACTGTTCCAAAAGCTTGTGGTTAAGATATTCACTTCAGCTGTTGGAAATCTGGATTTACATCTATGCTCTGTTTGATTTGGAACAAAATTTGAACCAAATCAACCATAGCCTGGGTATTTTTGTTCTAAATTCTGACCTTCTCATCTTTTACTCTTCCTTGTTGAAGCTGTTCTTTGTATGCAAAAGTAGCCACAGTTCTATAGAAAGAGCAATGGAGTATCTGATGGCTAAGAAATCACTTTCTCTGTCTTACTTGGAAACATTTAAATGGAAACTCCATCTCAGGTTTAAGGAAAATTTGCTCAGAACTAATACCTTCCCAATTAAATGGGTTGGCACTGTGTAATATAAATTCCCAGCAAGTGGTATTTCAGGGTCTGCTGTTAAATGTTGGCTATGAATTTCACAAAGTTTCTGATTTTATCACCTGTATTTCTGTAAACTGGATAACTGAACTCCAGTAGTGCCTCCTTCTGAAGTGAAGTAATAGTTCTCCAAGGGGAGCTCACTTTAGTGTGAACAAAATGGAAGGGTCTGGCTCCTACCTTCCCCATGGCTCAGTTTACCAGTCTGTCATACTGTCACACAAGAAAAGCAGTGAATCTGTTTCTAAAAATGTTGACATCTTAAAAAGAAAAGGTATACACAGAAGATCTGAAGCGATACCTTTGCAAGAAGTACTAGTCCCGTGAAGTCGCCAAAGCCAGTATTTCATCCTTAATGTAACTACATTCACTGCTATTATCAAAATAACAGATCTGTTCCTTGAAAAGGGACTTCTGTAGGGGAAGTTAGTTGCTATTAGTTTGTCTTCCTTAAAAACACTTTACAAATCCCTTTTGCCATTGTCTCTGCAGTCCTCCCTTTCATCAGACTGTTCTCTGAAGTCCACCAGTTGCTGGGCTCTGCATTTCCCTGTTTAGAGCTGATGCTTTTGAGTCACCTATATGGCACCCTGGGGTACCAGGAGTGCAGTCTGGAGCAGCTCAGGAAATAAAAACCTCCCTGCGGAGCTAGCAGTGTGCAACAGCGAAGCAATACATGCTTATCTGTCACTCCTCTCTTTCTCCCACTACACTTTTTTCCCAGTGAAAACAGTGTCACTACCTGGTGCTAGCTTGAGTATGCTCAGAGCTCCTACAAGACTCCAAAATCCTTGTTTGGGTATTTCTGACAGTTTTGCACTCCTCTCTGGCAGTAATGGATGATGATCAGAGTTTGAGGGAGGAGACACAAATGCTCCCCTGATATTTTCCATTTAGCTGCCAGCTAGATGTTTCACAGTTGTCTTTACTGCTGTTCTGTGCATGTGCCTCCTTCCCTTCTTAACCTTATGTTTTCTTTCTCATCCTGTTACTATTGATCCTCACTGGCCAGGGTGTCGTACTATCAACCAGAAATATTGAAAGCAGCCCATGAAATTATAGACTTTTGTAGAACTTTATGTCTCTGTATCAAACCTATGACAGTTGTACAAATAATTTAAATTGTAATAAGTTCTCTGTTTAGGAGTTTGCTGAATTTTAGTCTGGGCTGTGGCCTTAACAGTTTTCACTTCTAGAAACACGAGGGCTGAGAACACAGTCTCATTTGGGGGGAAACCCCAGTCCCAGCTCACTCGTTTTAGGTTTAGAGCTAAGTTCACCTCTGCTATGCCTTCCTCAAGTGGGTACATTTGTCCCTTTATTGCATCTCAGCTAATTTCATGTCCTTTCTTCTATTCAAAAGTGACTCTTCATTGAAAAGAAAATAGCTCCTTTAAGTATATAGTACCTTTGCTGCAATACTGACACTAAACATTGCTGTAATATACTGGGCCAAGCAAATTATTTTAAAAGCAAAATTATTAAACTATGATCTTGCTTAATCCTTCTATAAACATTTGGGGAAGAAAAATATGCTTTAATCTTGTTTCAGTTCTACATTTTTTTGGTGAATAATCTGTGAATAATTCACTTTCCAGATGCAAAGTATTACTGAGATATTATGATAAGACTAAGGAAAATACAACCAAAGATGTATTTCATTTAGAGGGTTGTGTGTTTGTGTTTCAAAATAGAGGCTTCGGTGCCACCACTCATAAAATGTAAAGGAGTTATCTTGCTTTCAGCCCACCTGCCCGGAATGGTTTGAACTACAAGCCTTGTTCCATTAGAGGCAGTATCAGGGTCATACCACTGCTGCTGTCCAAAGATAAAATAGTTTCAGGTGTGCCACCTTTTGACAACACCTTCTGCAGCCACTGCAGATGAAATCTTGCTGAGTGGACCTGGGATTTGTTTATTCCTGCCTCACAGACATCTGAACCAAGTCCCCTGATGCTGTCTGCCTTCATGCAGCATTTAACCAAGTTAATAAGACCTTTATCTAAAAGTGGGATACAGAAAACGCACTTGGACCGTACCAGAAATGTCTCCTTCTGAGCTGTGGTTCAAAGCTATGTGTTGAGCATAGTTTAGTTATAAATTTATTAGTAGAAGTTGGCCACTGTTTTTCTGCAGGACTTGAAGGTGTTGAGTTGTGTAACCGTTGTTACTAGGTCCTACAAGTGGTGATGTTTTCCTTGGCCAGTCTTGTCTCTGAATTGTCGAAATATTCCTTATTATATGTGTTAATTATTACATGGAACTGCAAAACAAATGTTCTTTCTTAAATCTGACCTAGGTGATTATCTCAAGCTGTTTTGACTTGACTGCCATGTAAAACTTGGGGAGAACAGACTGTATGAACCAAAACTACTCAGCCAGCAGAGAAATTAGATTAAAACTATGTCTAAGAAAAATCTTCATAAACATCTCCTATTACATCTTTCCTTATCCAAAGATTTGGGGCAGAATCCTGGCCCCAATGAAGTAAATGGAAAAACTCCAATTGCTGTTAAGAAGGGCCAGGGTTTTATTCCAAGTTTGTGAAATAAACCATAATTAACCTTCCGTCATGGCTGCCAGATTCCATGTCACCACTTGCCTCCACTTTCTGAATTTAATTTTAGTGAAAAATCTGTACAAAACTTAGGCATTTAAGGAATAGCCAAGTGGCTTTCTTCCTCTATCACTTTCTTTTATATGCCCAGTTAATTTAGAAAATGTGCCCTGCTGTCTTCCACAATTTCCTCTTGTAACAAATCTTAAAGACCCTGCATTAACTTAATGGCAAATTCTCCTTGTTATTGCTTTCTCTTCTTTTATGTTCTAATTTGAAGAAGCCCCACAGCTCACCACAGTCTAATTAATGGTCATTAATTATTTAAAACTTTGCCTTATTCTCTGAATTAAATTAGCTCCCTTTCTCCCCCAAAGAAATAAATGATGGTTTTAATGATCTTTATATAAATATTTTTTTTAGTTCAGGTCAGGAGCTCTTGCTGGATGTTCAGTATGCATTTGGACTGCCATTCTACCCGAAGTATGAAGAACAATTTACTTTGGAAGAAAAGAGCCTTTCCTTGCAAATTATGCAGTATATCTCCAATTTTGTAAACTCTGGGTACGTATGTGACATTTAAGAATTGCTATGATTGGGGAGGGGGCGAGGAGTAGAAGGAAATGTAATCCAGATCCTGGCCTCACTCAAGTAGCCTCCATTTCCTCTAGCAATTTGTAATCCTACAGAGGGGTCTTTGGTCAACACTGTTGGAAAGTCATAGCCAAGTTGTCAAGCAAATACCAAAGATTTGTAGTATGACACTTAGATAGAAGTAATAGGAATTTTATCTCCATGGAGCAGCTGCAAGTTCTACTTAAATATATGGGGGCTACAAGGGCCTTGGTGTTGTTTCCAGAGCTTAGTTCTAGGACCCCAGTTCTGAAGTCTTTTGGCTAAGAGTTCTCTTATTCCCAGAAGAAAGGGGAAAGCACATGAAGACACAATGCACTCTTTACCAACTACTCTCCGAATAACCCTCAGCTTCACTATGCTGTGGGTGCTCAGGAATGAGGAGTATCCCTGGAAAGCTAGTGTGGCAACTGTGACTCTACATGCTTTTTAGAGTACCTTGGGTTGCTTTGGGACTGAGGGCTGTTGAGGGTGTTCATAAGCCTGTGTCTATACAGGTTCTGTGTACCTGTTCCTTAGGAAGTGAACCAGACTGACAAGTTACTGTCAGGTGAGACACTGTGAATGATTCACCAGTCTTGAAAGACTGCTGGTCAGAGGGATGGGATACACATTTCTTTGACCTAGCCGATCTCTTCTGCATTTTACTGTACATGCCATTTTTTTCTAATGATAATTTCTCCTGGTCCCTTAGAAATCCAAACTACCCTCACAGTTTCTCGAGAAGAATGCCAGGGGTGATGCCCCCCTGGCCTATGTATCTGCCAAATGAAGATGGCGATAACTACAAGGAATTCACTGTTTCCTTGCTGACTCTTAAAGGATTGAAAAAAGCAGACTGTTCTTTTTGGTCTGATTATATCAGAAGACTGAAAGCATCCACAGGTGAGCAGAGTGTTTCTTGTCATTAAATAAAACCTAAATTCTCTGCTTAATGTTTTCCTCTGGCTGTAGTCCTGTTATGTCAGTGTGGAAAAATACTTTTTATAAATGAAACCTCTTGCATTGTCCAGGGCATATAGTTAAGACTCTCCTGAGACTGAAAGGATGCAACACTAAACGAATTTGTTTTATAGCAGATAGTGTGTAATAAAGTTTCATTGTCCTGGAGTTAGAGCTAGAGAAATCTTCCTGCAACGATGATAGAAGATCTGATGAGGCTGTCTCTTCCAATAGTTTGCTTTCTATTTGCGGTTATAGTATAGACTTTGACTAAACTGGAAGACTAGGTATATGAGCCTCTTGTGTCTACTGAAAGCACCTAACATGAGAATGTTGAGATTCATATGACTTAGGAGGAGCACAATAACTTTTATCCACTGTAAAGTTGTAAGTGAGGCTTTAGATATATCTTATTATGGATCCTGCATGCTTTGACTTCACGCTAGATAAGTCTCTCTGTTTTTTTAATAGCTGTGCTGGTTATGCCCTTTGTATTTCTCCTTTGTCTCCATAAATTTCCATGCAGCTGTGATTCCTTCCATATTTTTCTTACTGCTCAGGACAGTAAAACCAACTCTGCTGAGATTTCGATCTGCTGTTCTGTCCTGAACAGTCAATTTATTCTGATAAACTCCCCTTCATGTCTGTGTATCTTGTAAATAAATTTGGATAGCCTCAAGAAAAGCAAACAAAACCATCCCTTTTTGGCAGGCAGAGATGTTTTGAATTATTCTTGGAGGCCTGCAAGCTTACAAGTGGTTTTTATGTCCTAAGGACTCATCTTCACAGTGAACACAGTCCAGGCCCTTTCTGCTCTGGGGGACAGCTGCACTTCTGGGAACAAAATGTACGCTCCAACATTCCAAGCTACCCAGGCTATCTATGCCTGACAGACCACTTCAAATGGACTGAGGCTGATGTTTGAGTGACACAAAACTGTAATGTCTCAGAACCATCAAGTTGATGTTTCTGATACAAACACAAAGCACCAATGCTCTTGTTCAAGAGATAGCCTGAATCGTCATTCACGGTCTTTCTTCAAAAGTGGACTCAGCATTTTGCTGTAGGCCTTTTCATCAGTTTCCTGGTATCCCTCAATGTCTTTCAAGCTCGGAGGGGATATTTTGATCTCTTTGATGACTTTCTGCTTGTCGAGATATTCCTAATTTGCAAAGCTTGATTCTGATGTTTAAACAGTCCTGAGTATAGCTTCTAGATCTTTTGTGACTTCATCTCGCAGCATTATAGCTGTGCAATACCAGACTGAGTTGAAGTCACAGCTCTGGCAGAATGACTGTTGACCGAGCACCACGGACAGAGGCTATTCCCAGCTCTTACAGAAAATCCCCCCAAAAGGTGGGAAAATATCTACCAAGGCAGATGATTGTTTTTGAGATGGAGAAGGTTTAAAACCATCCAAATTGGCATAAGAACACAACAACATTCTTGTATGAGTCACTCAGATGGTCCGCCTAGCTCAGTATCCTGCCCTCATCAGTGGCCAAAACCAAATACTTGAATATCAAACATAAAAATTGAGAGAGGGAGAGAAAAACACACTGAAAGAGTTCACAAATGAGTCAGATTTTTGAAAACAAGCCACACAGTGTGAGATTTATGGAATATAGATTGTCAAGGAGAAGGTTTAAAAAGTACTTGTCAAAATGTTATTCTGCCTGCTCTTCAAGCCAGTATCTGCTTGGCCTCAGCACCATGGTAATGCAGCTACACAGTTGACTTCTACCAAATTCCATCTCATAGCAACGCTGGCTTGTCACCTTGCTTCAATAGTCGTCTTCAGACTTATCTCACCTTGGAATACTGAAACTTCTCATACGACTTCTACTTAAATAAGCATCACATCGAACTCATTTCTCCTCCAGATCTCAGCATGGGATGGTAACTTATAAAGACTCATGCTGTGGGTTTCTTGATAATAATCTGAGCCCGCCTCCTTGTAAAAAAAGATTCATAATGTTCATCAGTTCAGCTAGGACTGTATGAACTTCAGATGTTGATGGCTGAACACACTCAATTTCTTTTTCAGAGGAGGTTGTGCTGAAATTCATGCCAAAGCAGTGTCAGTCCATCAGTACAAATTCATCACTTGCGTACTCCCAAAAATTACATTCTGCAGGAGTGGACAAGTGAGAGTGTAGAATGTGTTCAGTCAAGAGAACTGAAATTTTTTATTTTTGTTTTTTTTTTTAACTCCCTAAACATCATGTTGCTGCTTGGTTGGTGTGCCTCCTGGCACAGAACTACCTCCCTTCAGAACTGAAGCACTGCACCTCTGTTGTTACCTGTCTGCTCCAGACTCTGTTCCTGGAGTGCTGCCAGGCTGTCATGTGGGATCCTGGCATGATGTTGGACGCTAGATTTGAGAGAGCAATGCTGCAAACCATTTTTGGATGATGTACCTTGCACTCCATCCGGAGGGGGAGCTATTTGTCAGTCAACTACTGTGAGATCCAATCTAACACATACTTAGTGGAAAAAAAGAGCAGTTTACTGCCTTTCAATAATTACAAATCTTCATGATAGTGTTTTTGGATTGTATGATACACTGTTCATTCTGACTGCTGAGTCTCAGTTATTGTGGGTTGCAGTTTGTGGCCTCATGCCAAGTAGATGGAATTTACAAGTGTGGCAGCAAGAGGCATTGCTAATGAAACAATCCAGTTTTCACGTCCAAGTGCAAAGCTGTAGACAGTCTATTCTGATGCAGCCTCGAACAACTGTGATGAATCCTGTTTTGTCCATCTCACCTCTTCCTTCAAATCAATATCTTTCCAGCTTCATATACCATCTGTGATCTATAAGCAAAAAACCCCATATTTCAGTAAAATGGAGAAGAACTGGACAAACAGTGATCATAAAATCTAACTGCAACTGGCTTTTCAAAATTTTTTCTTGGTCCTTTGTTTACTGCCATGTGAAATGTCTTGACTTAGAAATGTCAAATTAGGGTTAACTAAACCCTCAAAGCTCAGCATCTTAGACCCTAGGTCTCAGTCCAACAGAAAACTGAGTTACTCCTAAACTCGTGAATTACAGTTTCTAGAATAAAGCCTCTCATATTTGGAATCTCTTGTACAGCTGAAGTTACATGTCTTTGAGGTTATTCACTGCTGGATCTAGAAGCTGTTGTGTATATATCCAGCTTAACTGTTACCTGTAATTTTCTTTCCATTTAGTAAAAATATTGTCCAAGTTGAAGTAGCTATTTTATTTTCTGATCAGACTGCAATATTTAATGATGGAATGTATCATTTGGTCTGGCATATAATGGAAATGTATGTTGTTGAAGATAATTTTAAAAAGGTCATGTCATAAATGCACTGATTCTTCCTGGTATTTACTGTCAGTGCCTTTACAAATTATGGAGGAAAGTTTGAATCTGTTTCATTGCAGATGATCTATAAATCTGTTGAAGTTTTGTTTGAAACCAGTTTGTAAAGTTGGCATTTTGGGGGGCAGTTTACCTGGGGAATTATGAAAGTGACGGTGCTTGAAAAGGTCTGGATTTAGTAAATGGAGTTCCCATGGCTGCATTTCAAAGACGTGCTTTATATTCTGAATCATGATGGTTTCCATGGGAAACATCAAAACGAGAAACAAGAAGAGTGGCAATTACGGAAAAAAGTTGTGGATGGATTTTCCAGGGAATGCGTTAACAATTTGAAATGTTTATGCTTATTCAGAGAGTATGTCTTATTCTCCTAATGCTAAAATTCCCCTTGCATAGTGTGGTGGTGGACTGTGGTGCCTAACAGTGAGTCCCTTTATAAGGGGCCTCTCACTCCATCCAAACAGGTAGACTTGGTTCCAGTCTACATCTCTTACTCATCTGACTGGTGGCTAAACAGAACCGGTCCTCCTAAAATAAGTGCCTTTGTAAGCAGGGTTGCAGCTGGGGAGAAGGAGATACCTTTAGTGTCTCCAAAGTAAAATCTTGTCTGCCTAGCTCATGTGCCTAAATTCAGACATTTAGGCATACTTTACATGTCCAAGTTAGCCAGACTAGACTCCACCTGTATAAAATTCACAAAGTGTTCCCCACACTTTCTGCCTGGTAGGTAAGTATCCGGAGATAATACAAAAAGGAGAACAAGTCTTACACAAGTGGAGAGCAAATTATTATGCATTCCAGCGGCAGTTATTTAAAGCATGCTGGAAGCATGATACTTAATTACTGTTAGGTGATCTGCCATTACCCTGAAGCGTTTTGCAAGTGGACTGCAAACAGAGAAAAATAGCTTCCTGAGCATTTATAGCTGCATTAAAAGGCTCTGAAGTGTCATTGACAAAGTGTATACCTTCTAGCTTGCTGCATAAAGATACAACATTTATTTTAATCTTAATTATATTGTCTTTTCAGGAAGTGCAAGTAATGGAGAGCCATCTGCAGAAAACAGCCCTAGTGAAGCTCCCGGTGAAGGACTCACCACGCAGGAGAGCCAGCCACTGGGAGACAAGGTGGCTTACAGCAGATAGAAAATCACAGTGCTATTGGATGGGTCTGTCTCACAATTGTACATCCATGCAACTATGTCACACCAGATGAACAAGTTGCTTCCTTCAGTTAACTTTCTGAACAAGTAAAGCAGACCTTTCGAGATCGTAGTTTTTCAAGAAAATTGTTGAATATGGCACAGAATAAGCCCTACAGCTATTATTTTAGGTCAAAAGAAACTGTAATTCGAAAAATGAAGTATCAATAAAAACTGCAAAACAAAGCCAAAAGTACTTGGACTTTATTTCTTGCAGCTACCCAAATGCCAACACATTGTAGTAGCACCAGCCGGAAAAAGATGTACACTGAAACTCTGAGAAGTCCCTCAGCTGATGAGGCTCAGATTTGCTAGATGTCATATCTGACTTGTTATTTCTTGTTACTCATCCACTGCCGATAAGAGTGGGAGCCTGGTTTGGCACCCTGGAGAAAATGAAAAAGCTTCAGAATGGGAAGGGGTTGGATCCAGGAAGAAAGATGTAAGAAGGGAATCAAGAGTATGCATTGAGTGTGTTCGCATGAAGTCAGGCACACGCACATGCTATATTCAGCTCACGATCACCTGTGAAAATGTGTTAAACCATTCGGGTAAAGCACAACACACAGCAGGGATAATACAAACCGTATGTTAATTAAAGCTTAGAACATGCTGTCCTTGCAACATTTATCTTTTGTAAGGAGAAGGTGAGATACTGAATAGTTTTGGAAGCATAAGGAAAAGTGCATCGTAGGGTATCTATAATGGCTCTGAAGGTAGTTTTGGTTAGGTTATTAATTTATTGCTGGGATCATTTGGCAACAGACAATCCTCAATTGACAGGATATCACACACATGTTTATGATACTTCAGAAGAAAAAGTGAAATCAAGGTTGCCCTGAAACTAATAGCAAAATTTCCATTGATTTCAGTAGGACCCAATTTTCTTGTGCAGTGTTGAAATGATTTAATAAGACAACGCATAAGGTTTTGTTTGCTGCTTGGGACCTTTGCCAGTGCATGAGCAGATACTGCTGTCTTTCATGTATCCAGGTTTCCACAGATTTTACCTAGGTAGAAGAAAAACTGTGTAACACTCATAGTTCTTGTACTTACATCCTGTTCAATAAACAATAAAAAGAACAGAAGAATCAAGAAGCTTGTTAACTGATTAAATATGAGTATGTAAAGATGGAGAAATCAAACTGTGTTTTCCATCATTATCTTTATCTATGCTAGCTAACTGGTAATGAAAAAAAGAAAAGATTTAAGAACTTTTTTAAAAGCCCAGCCCTTAATCATATAGCTCAACAGAGGATGCTTTCTTTGCAGTAACTATAGATGCAGCAGTTGTGATTCCTTGGCCAACACTGTGTTTACTTTTTCCTCTTTTGAGACTGCTTCTGGAAATCGATGTCTAATAGATTCTTTTTAAAACTTAATGCACCCTGCCAAAACCTCTTATTTTCATAACAGGTATGATTTTACATGTTTCCACATATGCAGACAGTCATGTGCATATCTCCAGCCCTGGGAAAACACCTCCAATAAATTCAATAACTCCAACAGGAAATGCTCAGCTCACCAGGGTTCCTTTCATAATACTGTGAACATAGTGTCTTCTGCATCACAGTATCATAAAGCATAAAATATAACACACAAAATTAAATATCTTTGAGAACTAATTATTGTACACAGCCACCCCAGTGTTAACCTGCAGCTCATGGAGCTGGTAAACAGAGGATAGATTTACAAGGCTTCAGTATTGACTCATGTTAGTAAAAACCAAATATATAATCTTTCCCCACTCACTATTCAGTTCCACCTTGAGCCCAGATATGCCTCTGGAATTTGATGAAAGGTTTTAATTTTGAGCTGGCAACTCAGCAGCTTAGCCTTGTAGCCTCGGAATTGCAGTCTTGGCCATCTAGTAGGCTTGGTAGGTCGGTAGGTGTGACCGAGCCTTCAGGTCACCCTTCTTGAGGTATTCAGGAAGACTGTCAGTTTGGTAAAAGAGCCTTTTTAAGTATGGAATTTTTGTAAGACATCTTTATTTCATTAGTGACTGGCTGCCCCAAATGCACCCTGTCACACTAGATGCAGCTCTTTAGACCGTTCTGTCTCTCTCCAGGTTTCCTAGAAGCCCTAATGCTCTTTTCCATAGCCCACTATTTGTTTCCTCCTTCAAAAAACCGATACTCTTTCCCAGTTCTCTGCACCCTCTTCTTCCCTTATGCTAGTCCTGTTAATTCTCCATACCTCTTTTAACTCACTTCTGCCAAGGTGCATTTTGATGCGGACAAATGCAGTCTCACAAACCCATGTGTTCATCTAATCCCATATTTCCATCCTGGGTCCTTAAGCTCAAACATTTTTGAAACCTGAAGTGACTTTTGCAGCAGTACAAGTGATCCAGCCTTTCGTTGTAAATCACTTTCCTGATTTTACTACTCTTCCTTATGGGGGACCACACTGTTAGAAATAGCCCAGTCAAATCCAATAAGGAGATTTAGTTAGAAAAGCCTACATGTGGGCTGACTGACAGATAGGTCAGGACACTTTAGCCTTAGTGATACTGAGAGGCCAAGTCTGTTCCCCCATAAAATGCTTAGTAAGAAAAATACATTCTCAGACTATTTAGATCATTGTGCTTTAAGCTGAAATACCAAAGACTTCAGTGATCTGGTAGTGAAACAATGCACAGAAGCACGCTGAGTAGAGCCATGCTTTCTTCCCTCCTACTGGAAATAGTTAAAATTTATTAAAAGTGAAGCATCCTTTGAAACTTCCTTATGAACACAAACACAGACAAACCAAGCTAATGCCCATTAAGTTATTTAATCTGAACGTTTTGAAAGACAAGCCATCAGAACCTTTCTGTATATGGAGCTGAGTTATGTTGCATTTTAAGGCTTCAATATCTAACCTACAGCATCTTGTGTGATTCTTTTGCACAAGAGATATTAGGCAACAGAAAAAAAATGTAGCGTATTAGAAGATTTCACCATACAGAGTTGGGAAGAAAACAACTGACTAAATGGCAATGCTGGAGCATTAATTGTTTTCATAAGTACTTGACACAAACAGCTGGAACATCACGGTTGTTTTCCTGCTGTTGCAGGGACCCACATCATATAATTCTCTTGGCTAAATTTAACAACTCAGTCTTTCACCACAGCAGCATCACAGCCAATGCTCTGTATTATATGAAAGGCTCATATTCTCTCTAACTTGCTCCAGCTATAATATATAGCAGTGGCTTATAGAGTAGTAATTATAGATTTATGGACAGTTGCTCCTCCCTATATGAAGCTAAAAAAATAAACATGATCACAAAGCCAAAGATCCTCCACATGGTTCTCATTTGGTCTTTGAAATGTAGACACCAGCCTAGCAGGGATTTTATATAACTTTCAGGTGGTGAGAGGATTTGGTTAATAGGAAGTGCGATAGTCAGTGCTTTCAACTTTTTCTATTTCCATGATGTTGATCTGGCCCAAAGCTGAGAGGTCACTAGTTCCTGCCCCTGCAGATGTGAATCCTCTAGTGTGGCCTTTGGTCACAATGATATTAGCTCCCTCTCCCAGTTTTCCAGCTGCCCAAGAAAGACCCTTTGATTTCTGTGAACATCAGCTGAGAGCTGATGTGCTGTCAAGCAGAATTAAGACAGTTTTGCATCAAGATTCCTGCCAAATTTACTCACTCTTTAGGAGGCTGGCTGTATGATTGGGTGTGGAAAATGCCACATTTCACAGCACAGATATTGAGTCATTGCAAAAGCTGTTATTCTGTTGTTTTAAGGAGACCTTCTTTTCCTTACTGTTGTTATTCTTCATGTATTCTGCTATCATGGTATGAGAGGCAATGTCTCAGTATTTTATCTTGGCTGCTTCCTATGCAATCGCTCTATAGAGTGGCTAGTGAGCAAAAGTCAACAAACCTGATAGTATCTTATGGGCCACCATATCAAAGTCGGGCGGGACTGGATATTTTTAAACATTACAGCTGGTTTTCAAAGCTGACTAAGGAATCCTGTAAGTCAGATTCCACTAACCTGTAGGGAATTTGGATGCCCGGTTCCCATTACGACTTTGGAAGCCCCACCCAACATCTGTGCAATGGTCAGTGCTCATTTAACAGTCTTGGGCTTTTCATAATGAGCGGATGTCCACATTGAAAAGAACCATTGCAATTGGCAGCACTTTATTGGATTGTGAAGGGAGAATTTAGCCTTTTGCTTAGCTTCCCTGGTGAAGATTGAGATTTTTAGCAAGACAGACCAAAAAAAGTTCACCTGTTATTTTTGTTTCATGATAATAGCCAGCCAGTTTTCAGGGGCAGCTAGCTCTTTTCATGACCATTATTCGTTATTAACATATATGTACTCTCTCACGCCATGTACCCCTATTTTGCAACAATATAAAAAAGTCAGTGGAGTCACAACCAGTTTACAGCAGCATTTTGTATGTGCCACTGAAGGCTGTGATCTGGTCTGCATGTGTCAGGCAGTTTAAGTGAAATGAGAGCCCAAGCTGAAGAGCAAAGAGTCGTGCTGTATCTCCTCAGTTCAGCTCCCACAGATTGACACATCATGTGCAGACAGTATGTAAAGTAAAATTGCCTTTCCACAGCAAAGCAAATGGAGTCCGCCTGGGCTAAAAATCAGACCTGGTCAAAAATTCAGACCAAAGGAAAAAAAATATGGAAAAAAATGGTTTTGTAAGGAACTCTAAGATTGTCTTCACCCTGCAGGAGATGAACTGCTTTTTTGTTTTTTTTTTTTGGCAGGGGGGAAAGAGAAGAAAAATAAAACCAATAAAACACCAACATCAGGAAGGCTATGGTTTTGATTTTAAGCCACTCATAACAAGAATTACATTATGCAATCACAATTGTTCAAATACATCAATTTTAAATAATAGAAGGATGAATTTTCTGTGAAAAGTCTTTTGTTTAAAAGATTTTGACTAGGTATCTTAAGAACAGGTTATCTAGGTAAGGCAGGGATTTATTCCAGCTATGAAGAGCTTGCTCAGTACTTGTATCATTTTAATGGGTTTACATGGCAAGGTTTTGGTAGCGGAGGGGCCACAGGGGCGGCTTCTTTAAAAGTTGCTAGAAGCTTCCCCTGTGTTCAACATCGCCAATGCCAGCCGGCTTTAAGACGGACCTGCCGCTGGCCAAGGCCAAGCCCATCAGTGACAGTGGTAGCACCTCTGTGATAACATATTGGAGAAGGAAAAAAAAATGTTGGGGTACAGAAGCTGCAGCCAGAGAGAGGAGTGAGAACATGTGAGAGAAACATCTCCGCAGACCCCCAGGTCAGTGCAGAAGG
>JAVKLA010000027.1:45484363-45510188 GCA_034782735.1 Sagittarius serpentarius
TTCATTTTTCCCCAAATCGAGTCTGTTTTGCCCGTGACAGTAATTGGTTAAGTGATCTCTCCCTGTCCTTATCTCAATCCACAAGTGTTTCGTTACATTCTCCCTCTCCTGTTCAATCAAGGAGGGGGAGTGAGAGAGCGGCTTTGGTGGGTACCTGGCGTCCACCCAGGGTCAACCCGTCACATCTATTTACAAGATATGAATGCAAAGTGTATAGCTGTATCTACATATTTTAACTATCCTTCATATGGTTACAGGATTGTGGGGGGAGGGGCTCCTGCAAAAAACAAGACGTATAGAAAGGAATCACAGGTTGTCCATCTGCAGAGAGAAGGGGACCTGGGACCCAGGACCCAGTTCTTCAAAGGTCTTTATTAGCTCTGAAGGATCAAATCAGTGACTGGATGAAAAATATGAAACAAGTGTCTACAAGAGCCAGAGTTTGAACTTGTATTCCTTTCAATTTCGTATCTTAATTATAAAACAATATTTATGCTCCAGGCTGTACTTAGACAAAAATACTTCACAGGGTCCATCTGCCACCTTTACTCTTCTTGCATTTCCACCCACCCTGTTTGCATTCAAGATTTTGTTTATAATCTCTTTGCTCAGCCAGCATTTTTTTCACCACTTTCAATGTACACCGGGAGGATCTGCTTTTGCGGTGATTCATGAGTGCCGGGACCCACCCTCCTGGAGGATGCCACTGGATCCGGGCCAAGGGCTGTCTTCAAGCTATGTCTGAAAACATGGGTCAAAGTTCATGTTCATTTAGCAGGACTATAATCAGCACAGCAGGTTTAGGCAGGAAACTGTTCCCTCTAGACCCAATTTCAAGGCAATTAGGGTTGCAATCTTTCACCATGGTGCTTCTGAGCTAGACCCTGTCTCTCCCACGGTAATAATAACAATGGAAGTACCAATTACTGCGCATTGTTGCGGCTTGGCTTTGTGTGACGAAAGAAAGCATATGTTCTATTTATAACTCAACATCAGACCAGGGAGAGTTTGTGGTGAAGATGGAGCATGAGCAGATTTTCAGTGTGTTTCTGCTTTCCAAAGATATTGGTATGTATGTGTACCGCAAATGGGAATTACTTGCACAGGGTAGAAAATCAATATGCAGTCTTAGAGGTGTTTCCATCTTGGTTATACTACCCTTCTAGTACTGCTCCATAGGATTTGGGCTTTTTTAAGATGACCGTGTGTGTTATAAGAACTAATGTCATAAGTGAAATATTTTAGCCCCATCATCAGATCCCAGAGGGATGCAACATCCAAAGTTTAGGAGCAGGAGGTCAATGGGACAGCAGAATTCATCCTTGCACAGAGGATGCACGTTGTTTATGACCCACTTCAATGCTCTTTTGAAGCACACTTTCATGGATGGTTTCTGCTCTGGTCTTATGCAAAGGCTGGTATTTTCCCAGAACGCTTTTATCCTGCAAGGCGTGCCATGACTTCTGGGGGCTCTGTTGAAGGCATATACAGTAGAATTAAGGCCATTTAAAATAATTAGATTATGCATCTCTTTTGCATGTATTCCAAACAGTGAACTAAACTCCCTCTTTGGTCAGTCCCAGAGGGAAATTGTTTTTGTACTGAGATAGGTGTTTAAAATAAATTGTCTCAATCCCCCATCTCTGCCTTCTTCCATCAACTCTGGAATGTGCCTATGATTAGCTTAGCTTGGACATCTTAAGATTTTTATGGTCAAGCTGATGAACTTTGCCTCTCTTCCTCTCCATCCTATCTTTAGTATTTAGCAAGAAATGTAGGATTAGACTAACTGGCAATTGGTAAGAATAAAACTGTAAGGAGAATGATATCATTGAGAGACCCATGATTTTTGTTATTCTTCAAGAGCCAGCTTTCGGTGTCATGTGATTTTGCAAGGATTTGCCTGTTCTTTTTAGATAAAAGTACATTTCTAACCCTCATAGTTTGGTTGAAAAGGCAAATCTGTTTGTGTAAAAATGTGGAAGGCAAATGAAAACAGCCCCAAATTCTGAGTGTGAAGCAGTATTAATTTTGGCCTTGTCCTGTGGTTTTTCAGTCAGTGGTGGAACTGGGATTACTGGTGAAGAGTCTGTTTACTGTAACGTGTTCATCCTCCATGCCGTGCCTGAGATGCTATGTTACTAAAGAGCAGCACTTGGAGCATGGACAACAATGCAGATTGAAGTCATATCTTTTTTATTTTCTGGGCATATGTGATATTTAGCTGAGAGTAATTTTATTCCTGCATTGTGAGCAAATTATTGTGATTAATAAATACTCAGAAATAAGAGTCGTGAGATCCTAGCTAGGATTTTATAGGGATAATTCATATTTAGCACAGAGTAAAGAAGAAAAAAAAATATAGAAAAACTCTTCTGGAACAGTATGTCCATGGCATTATAACAAATATAATTAGTCACAGATGAGTAACTTGCCCACATAAATTCAAACTCAAGAACAAAGAATCACAGAATCATATATAAAACCTCTCCATCCTATTCCCCATAAACAGTGACACAGAACCAAAAATAAAGAGGACACAAAAAGTTTGCCCTTAACTGGTCTCATCATGAGAAAAAATGTTAAAGTACAAGGCCTAGCAGATCCTTTCATGGTTTCAGTCTGCAACGGACTTCTTATCCCATGACTGGGCTTGTACTTTTGCTGTATTTCAGTGTCCTTTATTTTGGAAGGCATTAGCTGCTTTAGTCCCCGTGACCCCCCCCATAGTTCTGTCTCAGAAATGCAAGCTGGCAACACAGGTTCTACTTTTGCACCTCAAGTCTGCATTTCATCTCAGGACAAAAGCATCTGTTAGCCACCATGTAACAGGGTCTCGGTTGAGTACAACAACACTGCCTGCCTTCCCATCCTCCCTAATCACTTCCTAACAATCCATGGGTTAATTTTTTTATTATATCCTGCCCTAAGAGAAGAGACATTCTAAATCCCAGAACGCAAAATATTTCAGCACCACAGGCTTTGTTGTGTGCTCACTCTGCAGGGAAAGAGGGCATCCTGTGTGAGAAGCAGCTGTTAAACATTTAAAGTGACAACTTACATAAAAGTTACACTCCACACGTCAGTGTTTAGCCAACAGTCCCCTATTTCAGCATAACAGACGTTCCATCATCCCACCAAGCATCCCAAACAGTGCTTATATTATTTTTTTTTAAGGAGGAAAGAGAAGGAAGTATTTTGTAATCATGGAAGGACAGTTAGCTGTGGAAAGAGAACATAAATTATCTGTGCTGCTGCAGAACAGTCTTAGTTTTCTGTCTTGTGAGACATCTGTGATACATATATGGAGTGGTAATGAACACATCTATTCTTGGCAAACCAACTTCTTTTTGTCTTATGTCTTGTAAAAATGTGAGCCTCAACTGCCATGAAATAACACTGCCTCATGAAATAACATGAGTTCTTAATAAAGTATGACTTTCTGGATTTTTTAGTGTCTGTGCTAACTTGCAGACATTCATCAGGATTAGGAACATCAAGCTAGATTCTGACTTGTTTGTATGGCTACAGCTGTAGTGTTAAAATAGGGGAATGGGCTTAACCATGATATGATCATGCCTAAAGTTTAATTGCTAGCACAAAAGCTGGTCCAGTTTGGCCCATGCCAATTAGCACTCCCCTTCGGATGCTAGAAGCAGCCTGTCAATGGCCTATGGGTGGGCTAGTCTACCTGCCTGAGAAAACAAATCCACATTAAAATTCTGGGCTGCTGATACTCATCCTAGTCAGTTTAAAGCATATCTGGGTAACTATATGCTATGTGGTTGTCACTTGCCATAGACAAAGCTTACAGACACCTTAAAAATTGAAATTAGTTTCTAGACTCAGTAGGACTGTGTTAGGCAAAGCCACTCACTGATGACGTTGCCAGATCCAAGATATGATAAACTTGGTTACAATAATAGTCTACTACGTTGTGTTCACTAAGGGCACAACCTTCTCCTAGCAAAATGTGTCCTCCCCATACAAAGATGGCGCTGGTTTTGGGAAGCCTCACAGGTTTAGTGTTTGTTCCCTGAGCAGAATCTGTGTATGGCTCTGCAGCTTGGCTGGATGTGCTTTGGGATTTAATGGTCTGGATGTAGAAGTGTTGATCTTCTGCCTCTGTCTTAATCATGTTACACTATCCCTGTAAAAATAAATACAATTGTCAATAAAATTCAACACAGCACTGAAGCAGCTTTACAAAGCCAAACGTTTCACATTTAGACTGTATTAAATTTGCTGTAAACTTGGGTCATTGTTAAAAAAGTGTGTTGAGGTAAATAGTAATTTACAATGAGCAGTAGGACCTGAGTTGATAAATTGCAGTCTTGGAGCAGGCCAAGTGAACCAGGCACCAAAAAGTATGGCAACAGTGACGGTTCAGCTTGTCTTCAACTGATCTGCTGTGCTTCTCTGGGTAATACCATTCATCAGGGCAACGCCCAGAGTCAGGCCGGTAACTCTTGGAGTCACTCTGCATGACTGTGCTGCACCTCTGCATGACATCCCAGGAACCCCTCTGGAACAGAGTTACCAGCTGTGACAAACCTGCAATGGAAGTTCAAGGCAGGCCATACTTCTGTATAGCGGTGGTTGGTTGTGTAAGCCAACATGTTTTAGTTTCAAAAAACAAAAAAATTATATAGCCACTCTTTAAACACTTTTTTAGACAATCTCTTACAGATAAGCATGTTGTTGCAGGACCTGGAGTAGAACTCCATGTGCTCGATGCTGAAAAATTTGACTTTTCTTCTGCAGACAGGGTAGGGCTTAAAATATTCCAGACCTTATTACTGATATGAGCAAACGTCCTATGAAACCAATGCACGTGGACCAGTGAAGACTTTCTGTGAGTTTAAGGATCATAGGAATATCGTATCCTACTGACAGGACTTGTGTTTGGGCACTTGCTCAGCTGACCTACTGTGCATGCATCTCTTGCTCTCTAGTGAATCTTTATTCAATGCTCTCCATTGCACAAAGGCCAACATTTACCAGTTAAAGATCTACTGCCTGGAGATGTATGCCCAAATGTCTCTTATTTAGTTTACTTACTTGACTGAAGTTCCCCAGGCAGGAAAACAGCTAGCCAAGGTTCCCTCAGCTTTCAAAAAAGAAAGTCAGTCACCTGGGCAATCCTCATTAATGAGGGATGAACTTCTCGCTGAAAATCTCTACTCCCTTTTTTTCTTTCTCATCCTTTCAAATGAGCCCAGTCAAAGCTAGGTGGGCTAAATCTGGACCTAGGTGACTGTCCAAAGTCACCTAGAAACCTTATGAGAAAGTCCTGTCTCCTAAGACCTTTGTTTAGTGTTTTATCTTTGAATGTTATAGTGATAGAAGGAAAAAAAATACAGCAGTAATCTGTAACAGTTTTGCTAATAACATTGCCATATTTAGGCTGCCTTTGAATTATTTGAATGTTATTGTAAAAACCAGATTCTACTAGCAAGATTGCAGTATTCAAATAACATTAAAGATCACTCAGAAACCCACAGAAATAATAAGTTCAAGAACTGAGATAAAATCCTTATCCAGACTGCCTGCGTGTAGAAGAACTCTAGTCCCTGAGAGATCTCACTGTAAGTACAAAGCGAGACATATGCTGTAATAGTTAAGCAATGTGGAGTGAATTAGGGGTAAACTGTAAACCTTCATTAAGCATTTTCATTACTGTCACGGGCTGAAGCCAGGCCTGCAATGTTATTTAAACATAAGGTTTGTGGGTTTGGTTCCATGACCTTTTCCAAGGGAAATGATGGGATTCAAGCACCAGAGGATGCTTCTTGCAGTGTGTAAAGAGTATGATGTATCTCAAATAGCATTCCTATTACACATTGTGATAATAACAGTAATTTCTTTATTTTTGGAGGTTGCTAGGAATTCCAGGGTTCTTTCACCATTTATGGATATTGGTATAATCTGCAGGACTGAGGGGGCTGCTTAGTGGAAAATCCAGTGGGGCATTTGTGTGTGTTAAACATGGGTTGAGACATATTGTTTGGATATTTCAACTTTTAAAATGTTTACTCTGAATATTTTACAAGGAACAGAAAGGTAAAATCTCTTTCTTAAGCCTAGAGGACTAGACGCAGAGGAGTCAAGTGGGAAGACTTTATAAGCTGCATAGCCAAGGCAAAGACACTTAAGGCTGCATTTATATTGTTAAATATCTATTACAGCCATTTGGGGAGTGAATATGGGCCCACGGCCAAATGGTGCAGAAAGCTTGTATCCACATCATTCAGTGCTGTCACTTGCTAGTTGTCACACTACATATCACTTGGCACTGGTATTTTCTGGGCATCAGGTGCCCTATGCCTCTAACATATCATTATCCATTTTGTATCCATTTATCCATTATCGCTTTTTTTGTTGTTTCATTTGTCCAAAACAGTTTGTGGACCACTCTGTGGACCAGGGGTGTTTTGATGGCATGGACCGTCAAAATACATGACGTGCCTTGGAGGACTGTTTGTGTTGGAGGACGCAGTGTGAGGTTTGGAGCCACATACATTGCAGTCTCACTTGTCCTGTTTACGGAGAGGGGCCCTGAAGCTGAACTATCCCCCATGACAGGTTTTGTGTTGGATGAAGAGATAGTTCTCTCCAAAAGAAAGCACAAGTTACAATTAATATTTAGTCAAAGTGAATGATCAAGGGAGTAGACTTGAAAGTAAATTTTGGGTGATGTTATCTGACGGTGTGAATGTATCACCCAGTATCTGCTAAGGAAGAGTGGAAACAGGCTCAGAGATTAGGGTCAACCAATAGATCATTCTGACTTTTGCTGGTGCCATTCGTATTTTGTATCCTGCTAGATTAAATCATCAAAACAAGATAATAAATGCTGAATTAATAAGTGGCCTCAGCAAAAAAATGTAGACATAGACACAGGACTTTGAGTTGACGACATGTTGTTTGCAAATTTTCAATAGAATTTCCAATAAAAACTTGTTTTCCAGCATCTTCATAACAAGACTCATTTAAAAAAATGCTGAGGACAGTCAGGAAATACAGCCATGAGTTTAAGTTTCCTATACAAATGTTCAATCTGTAATTAATTTAAATGACCACAGGAATCACATTTTCTAATAGTTTCCTAAAAAGTGTTCCAGCGTAGAAGAGCACAGCTGGTGTCACTCAGCCCTCAAAAGATCAGCCAGAGATTGCTTTATGGAGAAGAACGTGGCCTGCCAGGAGTAATCCCATCATCTGTAAAGGAATCCTTCACAGATTTCAGTAGCTTCCAGGGGGTAAATTATTTTTGCCTCCTCTGGTCCCTGTGTCTCCTGCATTGCCTTCACAGCTGGTAGGTCACAACATGCTCAGCAACAGCCATAATGGTGACACAGCATAACAACTGAGCAATAAAAATATTTACCTTGACCTTGTCATAACACAGGGAGAGATACAGAGACATTTGTCAGATATCTTGAATTATTCTAATCTTTTTGAGAAATGCAAGAAGAGCCTTGTTGTCTGCTGGCCTTTGAAATTTCACTGCAAGGAAGTCTAGGGTTTAGAGATTTGCCTTTTCCTTTCATCGTGTGGAATTCCAGACATATTCGTGTGAGCCGCATTTAGTCATAAAACCCAGCATTTTTCCAGGTGATTCTCAAGAAAACTCTGTGAGCCTGCTATGATGCTGGAGCATGAATGTGTGGCTACATATATTCATGCTCTACATAGCAGGGCCCCCACCAGTAAAAACACACTGACAGTAATTCAGAGACATGAAAGCAAAGACAGACAAGATCTCTCTGTAAACTCACCTGTGCCTACCACATCAGGCTCAGCAGCACAGCGCTCCTCAACACCTGGCTGGCTGTGGCTGATAGGTGCTTCCTGCGAGCGGTGAATATTAGCGCTATCTCTGCTCTCTGCTGCGGCACTCGAGACGTGGTTCGAGCTGTGTTGCTGGTGCATAGTGTGGAGACTGATGCAATACATTGTGGGATTCTTCGCTTACCACAAAAAAGGAGAAATCCATGGGAGCAGCATAATAAAAAAGCAAGCAAACAAACAGCGATGTATGAAAAGAAAGCTACTTTCTTCCCTCAGTAAAAAAAAAAACAATCCCTGGGAAAAAGCATACTAAAAAAAGCAAACAAACAAGGGAAGATACGCAGAAGGGAAATTTTTCATTGCAAGTTGTCTTCAGACAGTTAGGAGCCCCTGATTTGTGACTGCATCTGAAACCTCCACTGAACTTTTCTTGGGCATAGACATTTACTATAAAGTTTAGTTATTGTTATCTGTTCATATTCAAAGGACAAGTAAAGAGAAAAACTTGACAGTGGTCACACAGCCAGGCAGTGGCAGAGCTCAGCCAATGCCTTAACTCTCCTGATAATCAAACTGGTGCCCTGTGTACTGCTCTGATGCCCTTAGGTAGATGCTTTAACAAAATCACCAATAGATTACTTGCACTGATTTTTTTTTTTTTAATTATTATTTTTTTGACGCTCACAGCTAACATGTCTGTGTGCTGGGACTCTCCCGCTGAAGTTTCAAACTGTTTTTAGCACTTGTTCAGCATTGCCCACAGCAGAAAGGAAAGCAGTGAGGTTTACCTGTAAGCTTGTGGCTTGCAACAAAAAATGCACTAAAATACACTAAAAGAAAGAAAAGCGAGAGTCATCAGGAATAACAATTGGACTTTATTTATGAAGAATGTGTCAGATCATCAGAAAAGAAAAAAAACCCACACCAGTTCGGGTTAAAAGTGCAATTGGCAAGTAAAGGCAATGAGTGGAAACTATTTAATAATAAGAGAATATAACAAATGAGAAGGCTGGAAATATGTTTTGTGATTTCTCTCTAATTAGGTGGTTGATAAGGGAAGCTGAAGACATCAGACACTATCCCAAGCTGAAAAGACCAAAGACAGGAAGAAAGAGAGGCTTTTTAAGTGTATCAGGAACAAATTAAATGCTCGTAACAATAAAGGTAGCGTGCTTCTAGTCTGTATTTGGGAGCAAGCAGGATGATACACTAAGATCACATGAGGATGATAAAGTACTTTCTGAGCCTTTAGTGGTCAGACAATATGAAAAAACCCTTTTTGAAATCAGCAGGCCTGGATAACTTTGACTAGGGCATCTTAAAGTGAATCTGATGCTGCCTCTGGTTCCCTGATGTTTCCTTTAATCTCACAATGCTGGGGAAATTACAAACGACTGGAAATATGTTAATTCTCTGCCAATATTTGCTAAGGACAAACAAGACAATGCAAAGATAGGCTGAAAGCCAACCAGCCATTTGTATCAAAAAAGAGACATTTTTATAAATCAACAATGAGCTTAAAGGCTAGGACTACAATTAATGACCATTAATGACATGTTAATATGAAAATAGCTCTTATCTAACAAAACTGATATTTTGCATATGGCAGTAAACTGACTGATTAAGGAGACTGCATAGCTTGAACATACTCTAGATATTCTACGTTCTTAGTACCACATAATATTTTAAATAAAATAAAATGAAATATGCCCTGTACAACATCGAAGCACATTTTTAATGGATTAAAGAACCACTCAACTGACAGCTATTGAATTTTTTTTCAGAGAGTAGGTTTTACCAAGCAATAGATTTTCTAATGGATTTCACAGAGATTGGTCCAAAACCTTCCAAGTTTTTATCAGCAACATTGGGGTTTCCCAATGACATAAAGACTGGCAGACTAGTAAATTATCCTGTGAATAAGGTATAATAAAAAGATGATGAAACATTTTGTAAATTGGGCCCATTCTAAGTAAATGTAATTGAATAAATGTGGCACCTGCATCCTAGAAGTACAGACCAAAGCAGACTTAAAGATGATACCAGATACACAGATGAATTTTAACCTTAAAAATGATGCTGGGGGAAATGACATCACTGATGTGATCATCAGACATACAGAGAGGAGGAAAGTGAGTAAGAGAAGGGACGTGATTTCTACCTGGGCTTGTAGCAGTGGTGTGTATTAGAATACTGCATCTTGGCCTGATAACCATGTTTTTTAAAGGGGTGTCGAAAAATTGCACAGGAAGCAGAGCAAAGACACAGAAATAAACTACAGACCTACAAGAAAACATCCCACAATGAAATAAGTAAGTTATTAGAAAATTTGGCTTCTGTAAGTTACTAGGTAAGAAGAATGAGGTGCCTTTTGGAGGCACGGAGAAAATACAAAGTAAGAGAAGTTGCACAGGAAAAAACAGCTAGTAGTTAAAATGAGATAAGCTTAAGGTACAGGCAAGGTCTACCAGTCTCTCCAAAGGGAGACTGATTAGATCACTAGAACAAATCAGCAAGAGGAGTGGTGGCAGCTCAGTCTCCTGCTGTTTCCAGCCATGGCTGGATGCTTTTCAAGATAATCCTTAGGCATGACCTGATTGCAGGCAACTGGGTGATATTCTGTGACTTGCAATTCACAGGAAACAAGAAAAGTGGTCTTAAATCCTATATAAATGGCCCTGCGTTGAGCTGCTAGTAATGCACAAGGTATATCTGTGTGTTACCGTACAGAGATTTCAGAGCCTATTGCATTAATATGTGTAGGCATATCTCATTTTTTAATAAAGGATTATGAAGCAGGATATATGAGAGTTCCCCCATTTTCCTCTGTTCTTTTTGACCCTTTTCTCTTCCTTTAATGGTAGCAATCCAGCATGTCAAACACGTCCAGTGCCTCAGACCCCCATGTATGCACCTGGCATTGCATATCCATCAGTGATGCATTTCCAACATGTAGTAAATTTCCTAGTGAAAAAAAACCCCAAACCCGCAAACCGTGCAGTTCCTTGGAAGGGTGACTTCTGCAGGTTCCCACAGAAGTCGGTAAGTGGGTTTGACATCACATAGTGCATGTCTCCATAAGGTGTCTATGCGTGACCAAACAAACCGAGGCTCCCTTTATGGTCAATGGAGAACGAATCAGTAGCATCCATGGGATTGAGGGAGTGGTTCATCTCCTGAAGTACACACCTATGTGTGGGTGGATAAACTGAACCATAAACTCCACTGACTCAACTGGCTATGGCGGCAGCCCAGGCAGCCAGCTCAGTTTTACCTCCTACAATGGCAGATGTGATGAATGCCACCTTTTTTGGTCCTACAGATCTTCCATTAATGCTACTGCTGACAGCTTTGATGTCAGTAGCATATAGGGCCAAACTGAATACATTGCTTTGGCCTGTGTTGCAGTTTTATTTCATATGGTAAAGGAAGCTAAATGTCTCTGCTTTTTTAGGTTATTGCCAAGCAAATGACTTCAACACATGCATAAACTGCATGCAAAGGACTTCATCCCATAGAAACCTTGGCCAAGTTGGGGGAAGATGGGTTTATATTTCTATCATCATACATCTGTCTCAGATGAAAAGTTATTTAAAATATTAAACCTTCTACCTTGATACAGCTCTACCTGTCACTTGTTTCTTTCCCCTTTCTCCTCTCATCTGAATGGCTCTCATCTGAACAGAGTTTAGGAACAGGCCCCAGTATTCCTGCCAACTGCACATGACAATGTGATGGTGTAATATAATTTCCTCTCCATGGTCCGTTTGTGCTAAGGCAGAGACTATGCAGATATGCAGTATTTATGGGATAATGACAATATTTCCTAAAACAAAGCAATTTTTTTAATGCTTGTGCTGGGCTCCAAGTCATTACCACATTTTTCAAGCAGTATTTCCCTAACCTCATGATTAATAGTGTGAATGCAAGGAAGTGCTGCAAGGAATTACTCAAAATCAGAATTATTTATACCAAAACTCTGTATCACATTTCATTCTGTTTACAAAGAGAGAATATGGCAGTCATATGATGTAGGGTTGATCTTAGATCAACACATGAAGCATGTTGGGGATGCTCAGCTCTGCTACACGTGGCCACTAGAGAGGCAGCTGTCAATGGGGCGTTGTTCTCTCCCAACAGCACAGCTGAAGGAAAGCTTTGCCTGGTTCCGAAGTGTGGATTTACAATCTTTTGTACAGTGGCAAGCCCAAAAATTTGTGAATTCTGGTTCAAGTCCCAGGGGTTACTGGGAGAAAAGAGTTCTGCTGCTATCTCCAGTGCTGGTTCCTGTCAGCCACTCTACAGTAAGTAAGAAAATTGCACAGCTAACAGAAAGAATAGACTGAAGATTTGTTGCGCAAAGCTCTTCCGAGGCCTCAGCCATTCTGCGTGTGCAGGTACAAATCAGTCTTCAGAAATATATCATGTAAAAACCTTCACTTTTAAAAAAGGCATAAGCAAACATGATCAGTTATAACCTACCTCTAACCTTGAACCCACCTCAGTGTGAAAAGTTGGACTATGTGATCTCCCAAAATCCCTTTGAGCATTATGATTTTAAGGGTTATGCCTTCCATGCGACAGAAACTACTCTGTAAATGCCATTTTCTCCAGGGTACTCCAACTCCTTTATGTTGCTTTGGGAAGCAGAGCAATTAACTGCTTTAGCTTTCTTTATAGCTGCTTTGTGTCTCTGGGGCAGTGAAAACGGGTTTGATGCATTTTCTCTTGCAAAGCCTAGGGCACGCTAATGGTAGGTGTAAGAATAACTGTTCTCACCTGGGAGAAGGCAACGGAAACAATCATGGTCAGAAACCTTCCAGAAACCCTGAGCACACTGAAGAGCACAGGGCTTAGCATTAGCTGGGGAAACAGGAATATATATTTTATGGAGTTTTCCAAATAATTTGCCAAAATTCTCAGTTCCAGCTAAGAATGGGTACAGAAATGCTGATGGATGTGCAAGAACTAGCACGTGTGTGGTTTAAGGGATAAGCTGTGGAAAAAACTGTATCATCAGGAGCTAGATTTGGGACTTGTATGCCCGCTACAACTCTTTGTTCCGTGCTGTAATAGGATTTCACATTATCTAGCCAGCCTGCAGCCCAAGATCATGAAAAGTTCATGCATATGAAACATCTGGTTTATCATTCATGACAATAGCTCAAACAGCAGATAATTTACTCCAGCACTTTCTTCACCATGCTTCTCCACAGGAAAGTACAGTGGAAACAGCTATCCCTCAATAAGTACTTGCAGCTCCCAGGAATGCTTACAGAGGAGATGACACAAGAAATGCAGACTTTGGGCTTGTCGGTGCACATGTGCTGCCATTTTGACTTTTTCTAGAGCAAAGCTTTTAAGAAAAGCTGGGAGAGGATTCATGCACACTAGTGTGTGTCTGAGACCATTTAATACCCTATTCCTCTTCAGAATGCCCATGCCCCAATTTTCAAGAAGTGTGTAATTAAGAGACATTGACAATTGAATGCAGAGGGTTGATACCCTTTGTTATTTGATGGCACAGCTCTTTCTTAGGCATCTGCTCCTCCAACCCAGTGCAACATTGAGGTTACTCTTCGCTCACAGAAGCAATGATCCTACAATATTTCTTCTTAGTAATCTCATCCTAGTGAAAATGAGTTAGCAGAGGATCCCGGTTCTCCCCAGTCTCCAGACTGGAGGTGAAACACAGACCGTGCTGGTAACGGCTGGCAATTGCATGCATCAGACAGATGGTCTATGAGGACATGCAAGAAGTGGAAACTAGGTCAGTTTACTGAAGATGCGTATAAAAGAATTGCTGGAGCATGTAGGGTCAAAATCATAAAGGCCAAAGCACAGAATGAAATACAACTAGCAAGGGACGTGAAAGGTAACAAAGAGCTTTCTATTAATATTTCAGCAGAAAGAGGAAGATGAAGGAAAAAACTGGTCCTCCACTTACTGAGAAAGGAAAGCTAATAATGCCTGGAGGGCTGAAGTGGTTAATGCCTTTTACATACCAGCCTTCACTAAAACTGCTATGAGCCAATGACTAATATACTAACACCAATGAACGGGAAGGAAGAATTCAGTCTACAATAAGCAAAAGGCAGACTAAGGGAATTCTTTGAAAAAAAGTATTTTTTTATTCACATCTGAGAACTGGCTAGCCACTGTCTTGAAGGATATGTAAGACTAAACCGGGAGACAAAAAGGCAGATACGGGTCTTCTGATGTGGAGGAAAAGGAAGAGCTAGGGAATTATCAACCAATCAGCATACTTTCAAGACCTAGAAAAATATTGAAACAACAAAAGGAACAGACCATTTTTGAACACTTTGAAGATCAGAACGTTCTTAGTAACACCAAGCATGTGTTGTTAAAAACAAATAGTGATTAAAAGAACACCAGATTTGTGACACATCTTGAGGGTAGGGCAGACAGAGTATGTACCGTAGAAGGTGATGATGTTGCTGTGGTGTGATTTCATCTTAACTGTAGTAAGATTTTTGGCACTATCTAACACGAAATTTGCTCAAGTGAGATGGGAATCTAGCCCAGATTAAATCCTGTAGTGTAGATGGCTATCTGGTAGGAGAGTTATGCTCAGTGGGGGTTATCCGTGCTGCTCTCTTGCCCTGGAGGAATAGCTGGAGTGGGGCTCTGGGATGTAGCCTGGGGTCTTTCAGAATCTTCCTGTCTTGGACAGCAGCACATAGGAGCTACATCTGCTGATGATACAAGTCAAAGTTTGAAAAGAAAAAATCCTGCAGAAATCTTCTGAAATAGTTCATAAAGGAGTTCAGGACAACAGTAGGCATGGGGTTGGCTCAGACTCCTCAGTTGTTTCAAAACCACTCAGTTATCTTTTTTCTCCAAGGCTGAAGGAATAGGATTAAGATGCATTTGCCATAGGAAAACTAACACAGGGGAAATAACAGGGAGGGAGAGAAGTAAAGCCCTGCAGGTTACTGGTTCTGCCAGGGCATATGGGAGGGTGGTTACTGCTGCTGTTGAGATTTTGTTGCTGTTGTCAACCATTTTATCGCAGCAGATTTAACTGATGTCTCAGACATCCTCCCTCGTCTGCTACAGTGGCGACCAGACTTGCTTTCCCAGATGCTAACAACAGGGTTGTGGCCATTCAGGTGACCACCTGTATTGGCTTGGCAATCAAACCTCAGTGGGAGCAACCAGCGTGGCGGGAATAGGTGGCTTCCTGCAGAAGTAATCTAGGGATTGCAGGTCAAGAAGAAGTTAAGTGGGAAGTAAGTGAACTCCAGGAAGTGAAAACAAGAGGTCTCTGTTTAGTCCCAGTGCTAGTCCTGGTTTTGGGCACCTCAAAGATTACAGGGAGAGCAAGAAATTATGATGTCTGAGCAAACAGTGGGAGAACTGGGGAGGGAGAGAAGTCTGCAGTGGAGATGGGTGTATTGTCTTTAAACTGGTTAAATGCTGAAATGAAGAGGAAAGAAATAATTCTTTTAGTGTGCCCAAGAAACAGTGGACTTAAACTGCAGCAAGGGAGATTGAAGGTATACATTAGGCTTAATTCTCTGAGGACAGTGAAGGCAGGTTCTGCAGGAATAGGTTGCTGCAGAGTGGGTAGAGGGAAGCAGACTAGCTCCCTGAAGACAAGGTTAGACAAACATTGTCAGGAAGAGTTTAGTTAATGCATTTTGTGCCTTGGGGCAGGGGAGATATGAGAGGACCCCTTGAGTCTCTTCCAGCCCTCTGGCTGTGCCTCAGCTGTATTCCCTTGCCTCCTTCCACCTCCCATTTTTCTACTTCAGCTCCTGAATCTGCTCACTAGAGGCTCAGTGCCTTGGCCCTGGTCTCAGCCCACGTTCTTCCCTGCTCCAGAAAACAATAAGCCTGGGGTCCGGAGGATGTCCCTTGCCAGGAGCTGTACTCCATCACGGGTACCCTCAGGGCAGCAGGCCCTCTCCATCACCTGGGTGGATACTTTCCCCAGGCACATTTCAAGGACCCTGCCCCAGCACATGGTGAATAAATAAAGCCAAGAGACATTTAATACATGAAAGCTCTCCTGTGCTGGCCACCTTACTTGTAGTCTCAGGAACTACCTTGAAGCCTCAAACAGGTCAGAGTCTTTTCTTCCTAAGGTGCCTCTGGGAGGTGACACAAGATGAGGACAACAGTCCCCGCTGTGCAAAGGGAAGGGTGGCTTTCCTGGGAAACCCTTCACCTCCATGGCCTGCAACAACTTGAAGTAACTGAAAATAAAGGAAACCATCTACACCACAGGGGCATTGTGATGTCTCAGTCATGGGGGCGAACTGTGCATTTTCCTGGCTCCATGCTATATCCTGCTCTGTGAGGTGCTGGGAGTGCAGCCAGCCAGTCCCTCAAGGGCTGTCACCGGGAACCAGGGACGTCATGCCAGAGAAATGCATTTGAGACGGAAAAAGCAAACATATAAGACTGCAAAAGGCAGCAGAAAGAGCTTGCCAAATTAAGCTAGAACTTAATGGTCAAAAGTGACCACTTTTGCTTGAAATTCCAGTTTCCTCCTTTAAAACTGAGCACTTGCATTTGTTCTGAGAGGTGTTTCTGTGGGATGCCCCAAAGGACAATCTGAGACTTGTGGGTCATGTTGTGATGGACCAAATGGAGGTCAGGGAGTCAGAGTGAGTGGGAGTAATGGAAACCAGCCTGAACAGAACTGAAGGACCCTACGGGATCGAGGGGATGCCTTCACTACAGCTAAAATAGTTCCCACTCTATTGCAGCCTGAACACATTATTCAGGGATTGAAACAGTGTTATGATAGGCCCTAAACAACTGTCCTGAGCTCTGCAAACGTAAAGACTACACCCAGTAGAAAGGAAGAGCTAAATCAAAAAAGCTGCTGGAGTGGGAACAGAGTGAGAAAGGCCTTCTGATTCACTGGAATCAGCCCCCAAAGTCCTCAACCTGTGATACGGAATTCAAGTTGGTCCCTTTGGGACTTTAAGTCAAAAACCTTCTCCCTTGCCAGGTAAGGAGTGGGTATCATGACGGCGTGGAACATGGTGAAGAGTTTTCATTTTTGTTATCTAATGGTGCTACTATTGTCAAACTGAGTTCCAACTTACAAATAATAGGTGCAACCATCTCAGTGAAACTGAATGCTTTTCAGGGCTGATGGATGTACAGGTTGTATTTTTAGCATTCCTTCTTTTTAAAAAAAACATGCTGGCCACAAGTTTTGCTAGTTGTGGGGGAGACAGAATTTACCCTCTGTATAACTTTCTGATGTTTAAAACCAGGAATAACTAATGCAGCCTCAGCAGCACGGTGCTGTGGATCCCAAGCGGGAATCTTCTCCTCTTCCTTCCCCTCTCCTGTGCTGTGCCTGTCTCTCACAGTATCCCAAAATACGTCCTCCTTGTCCAAATTCTCTTTGGGAAGCCTCTCCTGGCTGAACATGTGCAGCCCAGCAGTTCCTCAGGGACTCAACAATTTCAGGCGTGATTAAAGGAAGATGGACCAAAGCCATGTTAAAGGGAAAGAAGTACTGCCAGAACCCTTGAAACCATTTTATTACTTGATGAAGAAAAAAAGCATTTTCTGGATCAAGGTAGACATCAACTGCACCAACCTTTCCCCTGAGCATGTGGGTTCAGGGCCTTGTTCCAGCCTGTTCTTCTCCTTTTCCCTGAGGTTGAATACAAGTCTATATCATCCCATCTGCTCCAAAAGGCTGACAGGAGGAAAAGGAAGGAAAAATAAGCCCAGAAGGAAACAGTGATTACTCTTTGTGGTGCCCTGAGTCCAGGAGAGGGTGAAAAGTTTTATCACGCTAGGCAGGGATGGAGCAAGGTGGACAGTGATCACAAAGAGCAGAGCTTGGGGCTGTGACCTGCTCTGGCACTCTGGGTGTGATACAGAACCTCCCGTGCCCCGTTCCCTTTCTTTGCCTCGGGACTGCGTCTTTTGGGTTAGCAAACAACAGTGCTCCGAATGAAATCAGGAAACAAAATCATAATGCTCTCAATCTTGTAAAACTGATAACAAACGCTAACAGGCATTGTGATGAACACCCTCCAGGGCATGAAAAAGTAGTTTATTGTCTTCATTTTAATCTTTTTTAAATGCTTCAGGTGCAATCATGAATGGTAATAGAAACACGTATATACTGAATGATCTCCATAGCTGAGACCTCCTTCTGCTGAGGTCTCTAAAACAGCCCATATCAGACCCTCAATTTATTCACATTCTTGAGGCAGAACCACTCTATATCCACTGCAAAGGTGACTGTATCTTTGCACTTTGAAAGTGTCCAGGGCAGAATTTGTGACAGACTTAAAATTTTACTTCCTAAGGTGGTAGTGTGAAAATGGATACCTTTGTTTTCAACCTTTTTGCTTTTATAACCAAGACTAAATTAAGGAAAAAGTATTGGCATGGGCTGGGAGGAGAGGAAGCTTAAAGTGCTACTTGTAAGAAATGAAAAAACAAAAAGATGAGAACTTGAGAGCCTGTGGACTATGTGTGCCTAAAGTAGCAGTATTTTTGTGAGCACTACATCAATAAAGCCGCTTTCCCCACAGATTTGTGTCTGGTGGCTGACTGCAAACTCCAGCTGATGTTGTTTTCCTGCAGTCGGCCGTCTGAGAGGTCTCAGCTGTGTGGCTTCTCTGGCGTCTAATAGTGCGTGAGTAAACACTCTACTTTTCCCGAAGGTGTGATACTCCTAGGGCCTCTCTCTTCTTCCTCGGTGTCTCCTTTCACAAAATGTTCAGGAATGTGATCGTCAGTGAGATATCTCTCTTTCTGTCAAATTTGGCTTGATTTTGGCAAAGAGGCTCAAAAATTACTGCAAAGGGACGCAGACAGACAGACGTGAACACGTACGAAGTGATTGCATAAGCTCCATTTCCCCAGGAAACAGAGACTGAAAGCAGCTCTGTTGAGAGAAACGTTTACTCACCAAATACCAAAGGAAACTTTGAATAAAATGTTGCCAGAGTTAGAATGCAGAATTTGGATGCTCGGGCCATAGAGGGAAAACTGGTCCTTGAATATTTCATGTTTCAAACAGGTTTGATCTCTTGGGGATCTATTAATAACTTTTCTAAATATCTCATAAGGTTTCTTTCTTATTTTTAATATGAAAACAAATATTATTTTTCTGCATTTATTAACAAAATATTTTAAAAACAACACATGAGCTAGAAGGGTAGACCTACTTTCCACAGAAAAACAAGCCCATCTGAGACAGGAGATGGTTATGTTTTATAAGCTTCATTCTTTTACACTTAATATAGTTTCATTGGCTTGTTTTTTTTTCCAATCAAAGATATGTATCATCTAATCTAACCTTGGAAATTCACTGATGTATTTACAGTGCTGCGAAGACTCAGTGTGTGATTGAAAAGGTCAGACCTGATTCCAGTCTTACCTAGACACGACTGGGAGCAACGACACTGGCCACAGTGAATTTCCAGCAGAACCGAAGAGATTTCCCTCCTCATGTAGCCAACTCCATCCCAGAGACTGGAGTATATTGCTGCACTAGTAGGAGGAAAAAAGGCCCAGATGAATGAGTAGTTGTGTAATTCTGTGGTCACTAATCTAGAGAACAGAAATACAAGGATGTGCACATTATCCATAGTGGGTGAAGCCATTTTTTGGAGCATATCATAAAATTACTTGTCAAGGAGACCATGATATGAAGCAGGCCAACCTATGAAGGCAGCAGACTGTGCCGCTTCAGGAATGTGTGCAATATTTGTTGGGATTCTTCATCCTTTCATCCTTTCATAGTTCATTAGTCAATATATTTTCCTCTCTTTTCATGTGCATCAAGAAAAACATCTGCAGGAGGTAAACCCAAAGATTAATTCCTCCCCTGCACTTCCCACATTTGTTCAAACAGTTGAACTAATATTTATGAATAATGCATTGCACCAATGAATGCCACAAATCAATGCAACTCCAAGGACTTCCTTTTTATACCAGCTGAGGCTCACACTCAGTATGTGTTATTAATCCAGCTTCTTTTATTGGTTAGCAAATATTATATAAACCTTTATTTCCAGAAGACTACTTTTCTACGGCAAGGATTTATCAGAACTTGTTCATATTTCTGGCAGGTTCCTGATTCTCTGTGGCCTGTTCATTTTGGTTATTAATTATCCTCAGAGCTTGCCGTCTTAGTTGCGTGGTGGTTTTTTGTTTTGTTTTTTTGTTTTTTTTTTTTTGTTTGTTGTTTTTTTTTCTTTTTGTATTCTAAATTCTGTTTGAAAGCTTTAATTAAGAAACTGATGTTTTTTGAGAGCAGATACCGAAACAGACAATTCCTCAGGAAAAACACTGGATACCCCAGAGTACTGTTGCTGCTGTCACGAATGTTTGGCACTGGTTCAAAAAAATCAGAGTATCTTTTTTGCCCATATAATGGCCACATAAACGTCCAAAAGGAAATTATGAGAATTTAAGAATAGATGAACACAATAGTCAGGCCATTGCTTTTGAGTGCAATGAAGAAAATACATCTGAAGTTACCGGCATCATTAGTTAAAAATCTAATATAACACATATTTGTAAATTGAAACAAAGTTCTACTTTTCTTTTTTAAATGGGAACTTACAGAAACTAGTATTTTAATGGCTTGGTTTTTTGCTATTGTCATTCAAACCCTCGTGTTTTCACTCACAGTGGAAGAGCTCAGCTGCTGTCAGCCAGATTAATACTGCTGAAATCAACAGTCACACAGATTGACACCAGCTGAAGACCTGTCCTAATAAATCTGAGTCTGTTTACGGGGGATGAAAACCACAGTCATGTCTCCCCAAAGGCAGCATTCTCACTCAAATATAAATGGTTTTGGCTGCATGAATGAATTAATTATTGAAGGTTCCATTTTTCAGACTTAGCTGCTGCTTCACCCGTATCAGTGGATCTGATTCATACCAGCTCTTTAGAGAAATAATCACTCAGTCCTGGAGCACTGACAGTCAGGCTGCTTTACCTGACCTATCTGATTTTCTTTTTAGCTCTTGGGTGTATGCCGGCACAAAGAGTGCAAACCACACAGCATTTTGCATACTTACTCAGTAATGGAAACCTGGGTTGGATAACTTTTCAAGGTACCTCCCTTCAGCTGGCATTTTTTAAGGGACTGAGGGAATAAAGTGATGGATTTACCACATCAGCTCCTCGCTGGTGCCTTCTGCATCATGGTATCAGGGATACAAGGCTGAACAGGAGCAAAGGAGCTTTTGGCTTTCTACCCATACTGTGATTCCCATCCATCTTCTTCTTTGGAAAGACTGTTTAGACAGCAAAAGAGTAAGTCCTCCTGCGGTATTGCAGCTTCTTGAGCTCTGTGGTGTCAAGTCTCATCTGCAAAGGCCTGTAACTCTGTGGAAGTGAGATAGTCACCTGTGTTGAAGTGGGGCTGGCTGAGTACTCAGATGCTTGATGTTATCAAGAGTCAGCTAAACCAGATGTTTTCGTACTCTTGTTTCTAAAGCTTCTTTGATATTTCAAAGGGCCAGGCTGATGTAACTCTCCTTCCCATCACTTAAGTAGTAATAACAACAACAACAGTAATAGATGGTGCAGTTTGACTCCCCCACCTCCCTTCCCATTCCAGTATGTGCCTCCTGAAGCAGGTGAAGTTCCTAGCCCTCCGGCTGATTGCAAGCCCAGCGGGGCCCCCGCTGTTCAGCAGGCAAGTCCTGCGTGGAAGGGATGTCTCCTCCATCACCCCGGCATGGAGAAAGGCAGAAAAAAGGGCACCCTTATAGAAAACTAACACAGCAACTTGTCTGGCTTCTTTAAAAGCCAGATTCATGACTCAGCCTTTACCTTTTAAGAGTCAGGAAATTCCAAGGTGCTCTTTTTTCCCTTGGACTTGTAGGCAGACTCTGATCTCACTTATTACAGGGTAAATCCACTACAGGCAAGAAGCTATTCCTGCCACACATTTGCAAGCAAGAGCAGCATCCATCCTCCCTGAACTCTCTTTCTGTTCTTAGCAGTCCCTGTGTTCTTTGGCCAGCTACAGCCCTCAGTAAAAGTGTCAGGCACATCAAACAGCATAAAATAAATCAATCCATTTCCCAGTTTATTTAGTCTAAAAAGACTTTAAAATGGAGTCAAGTTGAGAAACCTGTTTATGTGGCCGAGACGCCTAAGGGACATACTGAGGAAGGAGTGATATTAAAGTGTTAGGCTAACAGGACCAGAGCTCGTTTGCAGTGGGGCATGCTACCTGTTTCCAGTTTGCTGTGGACGGCATGACTGCAGAGTGATGGATAGCTGCATTTGCAGACATAATATCCACGGAAGGTGAAAGGTAAAGAGACAAAAGTCATTAAAACTATAAAATTCCTTCAGGTTCCAGAAAACCAATTAGATGCTGAGACTTAAAAGCAATGTGGCTTCCTTGTTTTATTAAATAGAAGAGTCAGCAGTGATTTACTGAACCCTTGCATGTTTCTGTGCTGGAGGAAGGTACTGAATTCTCATCAGCCAAGCAGACATTGGCAAAAAGATGAAACTAGCAAACTCAGACTGAAAATACGGCACAAACTTTTAATAGTGAATGTAACTGAACTCACCAAAACATGAAGTGGATTTTCCATCATTTGAAGGTCTTAAATTGAATTTAAGCCTTTGAACTAGACAGAGAAGTGTCTTTAGAGCCTCCCTTTATTGGGGTCAGTACAAGACTCCCCAGAATTAAGCCAGAGTGATAGAGGATTGCAATGATCTCTTTTAACGTTGTCATCCTTAGAGGGACCTGAGAGCCCAGGTCACACCCAGTCACATCTGTAAGTGCACCGATGTGCCATATCTACACAGGAATCGCTAACAGAAAGGCTGCTGAGGCAGCTGGATGTCTCAGCTCCCCTGCCCTGGAGCTGCAGGCCCACTGCTTGACCCCTGTCTCATCCAAGCTAAGACAGAGTGTCTGGTTTATGATCGCCACATGACAAACTCCCACAACCAACATGAGATGACCTGTGGAGCTGCAAGCAGCCAGATGTCCACACCTCAAAGACTCCATCCTTGCTGACACACTTGACCGCAGCATTAGCTAAGGAATCCACTGAGGGAAATGAAATATGGAGGGGAAATAGTCAGAGTGAGATAACCAAGTATTTTTTTTGGAAAAAACCAAAACCAACACATGGCCATTTCTAGTGTCATTTATAAAGTGTTCTTTCCCTTGATTTTATAGTCTGATAATCCAGGAGCTTTGAACTCTTGTTCCTCTTCCAGCTGCAAAGCTACTTTTTCTAGGACTGCTAGCATGGCCCCTTCAGCTTCAAGCCAGCAAGCACGACTTGTGTATTAGCCACCTACTTCACATCTGAGCCTATTACCCTAGGCTAATCCACCTAGTTTCACCTCATTTTTAAGAGACCATCTCACCTGGGTCAGAGGAACTGCACTGTCAAAATGCTCCATACACTTCACAAAATATTTAGGGATTTGGACCCCAAAGTCAGGCACTGAGTGGTAGCCACATGGCGATGAACACCACCCAGGTGACATGAAGCTAGCAGGCTTCTTTCTAGATTCCTCAGCAGAGAAAGAGAGTCCTTGTGACAGAGTATTGCCGATGCAATGCACAAGGAAGGATGTGTGCCGGTGACAGAGAGGGGTGAGAGAGAAATATTGAATTAGAGAGAGGTGGAATGAATGAACAGAGGAGGAAGTGAGGAAAGTGAGGGAAGGATAGAGAGGAAGGAAGACAGAAACAGCCCTGGAGGAACCTGACAGAAAATGTAATCCCCAACCTCATCTTCAGGGTGGTATGTCCTGGGAAGGGCCTGTGGTAGGGGTGAAGGTGCTGGAGGAGGAAGACAGAAGGTGGCACTTTCTCCAGTTTGCAGCCAAGCTCTGGCTGAATCGTTTCCCAGGGCAGCCGGCTGTCCAGACTGTCACGCAAAAAGTCTGGTCCTTTTAGAGCTCCCTGGTCCAGCTGATGTAAAACCATTAAACTGCCCATGTCACATCACACAGCACGAGAGGATGAAGGTCACTGCGAGAACACGTGTTACTGGAGCACAGCTTCCTCGCCCTCCCCTCCCCAGCTGCTGTCAGCCACAGCCTTGAGCGTTCAGCCGTGCCGGGCCCGGGGAGCAAACCCCACCGCAGCACCAGCTGCCCTGGAGGGCTGGGATGGCTGCTGGGGGGGCTGGGGGTGGCTCACCCCAACCTGGCCTGGCACACCTGAGTTACAGGAGGTAGCCAGGGCTGAGCAGAGGTTAAGGCACCATCTCAGTTCTAGTTTGGCCATCAGTGTTCACCCACCCATCACTGCCCAGCCTGCCACATCAAGCAGGAGGGTTTGCCTACTTTCAAATTTACCTTGACACCTCTTTTAGCCCATGTCTCAACTCTGTCTTGGGTTTAAGACCTGTAAAGCTGTTTAATAGGATTTTTCTTCCCTTTGCAAGCACTCGTTTTCCTTATACTATTCTATTTCAGTTTAAGGATGAAAGAGACTTTAAATTCTTTCAAATTCAGATTTAGAAGCGTGAGGAAAAATACTATGCCTGTGCCTAGGTAAAAGGAGAAAAACGCATCAGAGATGATCCAGCTGAAATCAGGGTATACATTAACAGGGGTACAGGTGATCAGAGAGTTTAGCTCTGTTCAGGGTGGGGTTTGCACTCCCATGTACCTGGCCAGTATGTGTTATGCCCACTACTGGCACAGGATAGAAATGTAACTGGGCCAAGGAGCAGATGCATGCTCTGATACACTCCACCAAAATCACGGAAGGGATGTGTAGCATGGCAGGGGATCGTGTGTCCTTCCTTTTGTTTCCCATGTGGGTTGCTCTGTAAAAAGGGGGGCCCCAAGGGAGCTGGCAGACTGCCTCCCACGGGGTGCGCTTGCAGGACAAACGTCCTTCTGCACTTCAAATGAAGCCACTTTTTTTAAAGATTAAGTAAATCAAACATCTGTGCATATTTGTATACATGTCAGGTCATTAATCACAATCTGTAAAGCCAGATCAAACATTTCTTGCTGTACTAGCTAAGTTGCAAGAGCCTGAATGCCATGAGCAACATGAGAGGTGAGCTGTGAGTATTTCGGTGCCGTGCTAAAATCGCAGTGTGATGGACCACAGGGCTGCAGCTTTCCCTTTAAGAGCCCTTTGGCTAACGGCGATACACTGAAATGCAGGAGGTGGGACAACACCACACACAAAAATGAAGAAGTGAAGGCAGGAAAAGTTTCTCCAGAGGAAAAATGCAGGGCTTGTCCTTCACCCTGACGTCAGATCTGTCTTTAATAAAATCCCCAAAGAGCCAAGAGAAAAAGGCAGAGTGCCTAGGCTAGGTTGCCAGTTCAGGATTGCTCTGCCTTCCCCAAAGTGGTGTTTTTGTTCAAAACGGCTCTAAATCTGGGTTCAATCAATGTATTTAATCCCGGCTTCCAGGGATGAGGTGGCTTTTGCCCTGGATTCTAGCAACCAGCAACATTTTGCAGGTGAGTTTGGAAACTGCAGGAGCGACTCGTCTTCTGCAAACACACTGGGGGTTAAGGAGCTGAGTGCAGTGCATGTGGGAAGGTGGGCAATGGTAAGCTTTGGGGAGGTGGGAGATGTGAGAGAGAGGAGGGAAAGCTGAGCTGTGGAGGAAAGGGAAAGAGGGAAAGGGAAAGGGGAAGGGAAGGAAAGGAAAGGGAAAGGAAAGGAAAAAGGGTGCAGAAGTGTCTCAGAGTTGAGTCCACCTCTGCTCAGCATCCAGGTGGATCTGCACAGAAAACTGTAGTCTGGGGTGGTTTTTTTTTCCTTTTTTCTTCTTTTTTTTTTTTTTTCCTTTTCCTTTTATTGCTGCTATTTACACTGTGGAGCAAAAGAAGAAAAGATCACCCATTCCTGCCCGAAGCAGCCAGAGTGAGGCTGTTAGGGGAGCGGGTTGGAGGGGAAAGGGCAGGTCCCCGGCGGGCGGCGGTGCCCAACGGGGGCCGGGACAGAAGCAGTCCCGGGGCCGGGGCCGGGCCGGGCCGTAGCAGGGACCGGGGCCGGGGCCGGGGCCGGGGCCGGGGCCGGGCCGTGCCGCCGGCC
>JAVKLA010000027.1:45510202-45550257 GCA_034782735.1 Sagittarius serpentarius
GTGTGCCGCTGCCGGCGCTGCCTGGGGGTGGGCAGAGGAGGAGGAGGGGGTTTTGTTTCCCCCTCTGCCCGGTCCAGGCAGGCAGTAGCTGTTTTCCTTCCCCTCCCCTTTGGGGAAAACCTGTACGGAAAAGCCACTCATGTCAGAAGGTGTTCGCGTTTTGCTTTTCTTTGCCCGGTGCGTGCTTGCGGCTCGTGTAAAACCCCCGGGGGAGGGAGCTGGCTGTTGCGAGCCGTTCGTTGTGTTTAGGAAGGTGGCGGTGGCGGCAGGGAGGCCGTGGGTGCGGGGAGCCCCTGTCCCCGGCGGGAGACCCACGGAGCGGCCGCGTCGGGACCCGCGGTGTCCCTCACCCTCATCCCCGGAGGCAGCGCTGGACTCAGGGCGGGGGGAGCCCTGGGGACCCCGAAGGAGAGCTGGCTCCTAGGGATCCCTTTGGGCTACCCGGCTTGAGGCCGGGGCATTCCCTGAGCCAGACACGTGTGAAGCTGCGTCTGAGCATCGCTTCTGCTCGAAGCGGGGTGGGTGTGGGTGTGTGTGTGTGTGGGGGGGGTTGCTTTGCAGGGCTGCTGGCATCAGGGGTTGGCCTGTGTGTTGCGAGATAAAGCGAGGCTTTAAAGCAAGAAAGTAGCACGCGTGGTGTGGTACGCCAGACGCACCTGTGTGAAAGCAGATGGCAAAGCGGTAAGTCCTGCGTGAATGTGGAGATGGACTGATAATGGTGCCTCTTCTAGAAAAAAAAATACAACACAAAACAAAACGCAAAACTAACAACAAACAAACAAAATGCACCTCCTGGTCCCTCTGAGGTAAGTTGATTCTTACCTCAGTTGATTTTTGTTGAGCAAGTAAAAAGTCACACAGATGGAGGGCCCACCCCCCTCCCCAAACAGTGTTACTACAGAAGATCTGTGTGAGCCTTGTAAATTTTACAGTGGTTGTCCTGGGTTCCCTTGATATCAAAGACGTTTGTAAAAAAAGCTGCTGTAGCATGAAAGTATGTGTGAGCGACATGCAGACACATGTGGCTACTGTGGGGGTGAGTAAGTGAGTGCAATCCAACTACGGTGGACAGCATGTTTGGTCTAAAGAGTATCTAAAAAAAGCATTTCAAACAGGATCAAAAATAGCCTAAAAAGAGTTCTGGGTCTCAACTGTTTCAATTCCAGCTCTCCACTGACTGGACCAGGTGAAGCTGTGTCTCTCTGGAGTATCACAGGGGCACTGTCACCTCCTGAACACACCTGTGGAGTTGGACCGTAGAAGGTTGTGCTTAGTAACCTGTGAGTAGGGATGATTTCCCCCCAGTAATGAAGTGGCTTTCTGTGGGTCCTCTCCACACCTGAACTGGGATGTGATGGGGGGTTGGTAGGTTGATGAAGGGCAGATTTCTGTCTAGTGTACATAACGGAGTGAGGGAACGGGGATGAAAAGAATGATAGCATGGAGGGATGAGAGGGGCTGGGGAGAGCAACTAGGAGGGAGCATTAGTCTATGTAATATTTAAAGGACTTTTGGGAGAAAGGTGAGCTTAGTTTGGTCTGCTTAAGGGAAGGGTGTCCAAAGGAGCAAGGGATATTGCAAATGGTATGGGGTATTGTGAATATTTAGCTGGTACGGCCACCTTGCTCATGAGAGATGTCTTAGCTAAGTGACGCAGATCATAACAGACGAATGCGGGTACAGCTTTCGCACCACCCCACCTCATTGCCTGTTGTGTTGCACATCACAACAGTAACAAATTTCTTTCCAACACTGCAGAGGCGTCCATGGAGTGGTAGCGTCAGGACGGTCACTGTGCACAGGCAAAGCCCTGTGGTCTAGCTGGGGACTTGTTACTCCTCACACGTATAAAGAAATATGGACAGAAAAAGGTGCTCCACTGGGAAAGAGGAGGGTTGACTGTCTGGCATATAACTGGAATATATATACCTGTTCCAGGGAAAAAGGCAGAGGAGTTAATATGGGAAGGTCAGACAGGTCTCAAAGGGCATTTCAGAAGGCAGCTATCAGGTTCTGCGGGAGTGTCCCCCGTCCCCCAGTACTGTATTAAGCTACAGGCAGTTACTGAGTTCTTAAACAGTTTTATCAACAGTTTTTTATTAGGGTATAACTGCACAGGCAATGGGCTTGGGAAGAGAAAAACAGCTAAGCATAGCTGGAATTTCAGGCATAAGTTTTCAAACATTTCTTAACATTTTTTTTTTTCATAGATATAAGGGCAGAGAACATGGGAGCCCAAGTCTCGTCAAGTAGGCTGAGATTCCTCAGTGCCTGAGTCATTTCTGCAGCAAGGACTTTAGGGCTGGATGCGTTGCCCCTTTCAGTGCTGCACATTGAGGAATCGGAGCCAGGATCTTCAGCCTCTAGTCTGGATGACTCAGTAGATCTAAGACCCCTTGTTCAGATTGGACAAAACATCCCAAACCAGGGTGATGATTAGAAATGCAATTCTGCCCTTTGTAGAAAACTAGTAAAGAAGATTATACAGGAAGAAGAACAGTATTGGAGATATCTAAAACATTTGAAGTGGAGGAATAGGTGGTGTGTGGATCTAAAATTAAAAAACAAAACAAAAAAGTTAACGCAAACCTGCAGACTTTTCTGTTAATGGTGCTGGTAAGCAGCAGGTCAGATAGAAAAGAATGGTGTTGCTCTTCATCGCATCAACTAGTAGGCAGGTATTGACACTTCTGTTTGATGTGATGGCAGTCATGTCACACAAACACCAGGGTTTTGGCTTTAGTGGGTTTGAGGGAGAAGGAGAGGTATTCAAAGATGGTTTTATATAGGCACCAACTCCTTTGTGAGCATTGATTTCACTAGATAGTCACTGATAGTGACCTAAGTTCAGGGCTGCCTCAGGCTGTGTGGAAAGTGGTTTGAGAACTGTAAATGCGTGGTTTTTCCTTCTTTTTTTTATAAGATTTATTGGCACAGATCTGAGGCCAAGAATTTAATTTGTAAAATGTTTGTATTTGGTGGCAGGAAAAAATTATTACATTTCTTCGGGCTCTTCCAGGCGAAACCGCATTCTGACCAAACATGAACCAAAAAAAAAAAAAGGAAAAAGAAAAAAAAAGCTACAGATTGATTTATTACTTTATCTGTTTGCTTTGCTAGCAGCTCATATGTAGTCTAATGCTAAAGGTTCCAGACACCTTTATTCCTGCCTGCAAAAATCCCATGGCTCTCCAGGGGAGGTGAGCTGAGGTTTGTCCATTGAAGCACTGAATGCTTCCTAATGGAAGACTACAGGCTTGCAACATGGATAATGATGCATAGATAATCTTAGGCAGCATAGGTTCAAATTTGATGTGTCTTGTCCCTCTAACCTTCCCACCATTCCCTGTTGCTTGACAGCATCTGGTTGCCAGAGACAGCCTTGATACACTTATCTTTAGAAGGGCTCCTGTCCTACACTTCCATAAATTGTAGATGTCAATTAATATTACTCTGGTTACAGCAGCTGAAGATTCAGCTATGCAAATGAGTATCTTGTGGCTCAAAGCTGGTAGACATAATCCCCGTGTGTATGGCTGCATCATACGTGGGGCTTTCCCAAAGCTGATCTTTTATTTGGCAGTCCCCCCTCACAAATCCACTTGCAGAATGCAATCATTGCCAAGGCAGCACCCTGAAGGTAGCACTGAATGTGCTTCACATGGGTCACAGGTCCAAATCCAAGTCTGTTTCTGATGAAGATGCATCCTAAATACACAAACACACACACACACAGAGTTTTTGCTGAGAGCAGCAGGTTTTTAAGCATTTTTTTTCATAACTTCTCCTGTCAGTGCCTGCATTTTCTTTGATAGTCATCATCTGCCAGTGTGCAACAGTGTCTTTGCCAGCGTTAACCAAGACAGAGCTGGGGACAGGACTGGCTTCGTCACCCCCCTCGCAGCTGTCCCACTGCCTGTTTGTGTCCTCTCGGGCAGGTCCTGTCCCCATTTCACACTGCACCAGTCCTGCCTGCACTGCGAGTACTTTGCTAGTGGGGCTTCTCCAGGGAAAGGCATTAGTTAAAAATGATAGCGGGGGTGGGGGGTTAACAAAAGCAAGAGCTTTACATGATGATACTGGGAGTCTGTCCTTTGAAAGGCTCGTGCATGTTTACCTTCTCCTGCCTTCCCCAGGTGCTGTGAAAAGGCACCAGTCAAAAATTTCAGAAGTCCTCCACACCCACATGGGACATTTGACTTCTTTCTTCAGAAGCTCTAGGCTCCCACATTGGGATGTTAAGAGTTGCTTTAGCATCTTGCCAGTGCTCAGCTTACTGAGAACTGCTCTTTTTGGATGGCCTTAGTGTCCCAGCGGGGTCTTGAGCATTCCTGTCTGGACAGCTCTGGCTCTCATGCATGAGTGGAAATGAAGATGTTTTAAACAAAAAAAAATACTATCATGTATGTGAAAATTGGCAGCTGTGGCCTGGCAAAAGCTGAACGCCCACAGCTTCAGCTGATGATACATTTGAGTATCAAGCCTGACAATATCTCATGTTGTGGACCAGAAAGCAGGGTGACGTTTCCTCACTTTTTCAGATTTCAGCTTGTCACCAGGAGGTGCAGGTAGGCACCCTGGATTAAGATGTTCCCCCTGACTCCCCCTTTGCTTTCTTGTAATACAGCTCAACCAACCTCATCCTTAGGGTGCTTATGTTAAAAAAATAATTTTCTGTTTCTATTAAATAGAAATTTTGACTGACAGCAGTCAGCTTGGCAGTGATGGGCCCAAACAAAGTCTATCCATTTGTTTTCTTTCTGTGTTCTGATGTTCACCAAGAATTCAGACCCAGTTTATTGGAGTGGGCTTAAAGCACCCGATTTCCCCATCCAGGTATTTTCCCACCCAGGGTCTCCTGAGATGAGATTCCTTCAGCCTCCCATTGCTGCAGATTGGCAGGGTGATCACAGGGATTTATTTTCACAGGCATGTTCCTGGGTCAAAGCACTCTGATTCTGCTGTTTTAGAAGCCCTTTGCAGATGTTATCCAGTGCTGCTCTGTGTTTCCTAGCTGTGGGTGAGGATCACTGGTTCTCCTCAGCCTGGTGGTCTCCCAGCTCTGGGAGGTACCTCCACTGGTGCCTCTGTTATTTATTGCATCCAAACTGAAACCTTATGTGTTTCGCTCTTGGCTGCTGCTTATTCTGGCATCCTGGGTGAAGCTTCTGGAGTCCTCTTAATCCCTTGTGCCTTCTAATAGACTGCTGCTGGGCTTTGACTTGTAATCCTTGCATCTGACCTAGGTGTGGGAAAGTAGAAAGAAGAAAAGGCATTTTTACCTCTCTGGGTGCCAACAGCTGGCTCTGCTCTACAAGTAATTCTTCTTGTGGATGGGGAAGGAAAGGAGAGCCTTTAGGCCAAAACAGCTGTGGAAGAAGATAAAATTTAAGCTAAGCTTTGCAGCACAACTTGAATAATGAATTTCTAATACTTGGGTTGGTAACGCATTCCAGGACTGTGTGGTCATCTCTGTGTTCCTCTGCTCTTTCTCAATAGCTCCCACGTTGTTCTTCTGTTTTATTAGTCTGGGTCTGTCATTCTACTTAACCTATAAAGCAAATGAGAGATGAGCAAGACAGAAGGCCAGGTTTCATGAACTCCAGGATGGCGTGCAATGAGCCCAAAGGGAAACCTAAGAGGTATTTGCAGAAATAATTGTGGGCTAATACATCATCCATGGAGGGTTGTGAGTTACCTGGATCCTGATGTTGCTGGACGTGTGTGCAGTTAGGTCTTTGCTGCCATGGAGAAATTCCAGCCCTACAAAAGGACCTTCTCCTAAGGGCTTGCCTTGCAGATTTGGAAGGAGTTATAAGATAAAATCTCTTGTGCTTGGTAATGGGGCAGCATAGCAAGGTCACTTGGTCCAGCATTTCATTGATGCTTAGATGACCAGAACTCACAATACCTGTAATGCTTTGGCTGCTTTTATACCTTTTTCTTAGAGCTGAAACAAACTCCTACTCAGCTTAAGGTGAACCTGTCCTTTCCCTTCCTAGTATACTGAAATCACCTCCAGTGAAAGGCTTCCAGGTGGATATGAAGCATTGGTTTTATCATTACATCTCTAGCATGCAGCTGTCTAGCTTGAGTAAGTTAGTAGCTACACTAGATTTAGAAACATGGAACTACTCTGTGTAGTATCTGTATATAATGGAAAGAACACAGTAAAGTCAGTAGTGGTAAGCGACTTTCTAATTCTGTACAGTACCTGACACAAAACTTTCTGCGTGCTACCTAGAACAGCGTAACCCACACACACTTAACAACTTTGACCAAAATTGCTCTGGATGACTCAGGGATTTATTTTTTTTTCATAAGGTAGCAATCTTTTAGCTACATGTGCATGGTAGCACTTTCCCCTTTCTAGAATTTATGAACACAACTTAAACTTTAATTTCTGAGTGGTTTAAAAGTTTCAATTCCTTTCCACATTCTACCAGCTTTCCAGACTGCCATCCTGCTTTCATTTTTGGTGTTCTCTTACTGAAACTTTTTGATTAACCAGAGACAGCAAGATGAGTGGGGGATTGTTTCTTTCTCTTGCTGAAGTTTCCTCATCTCCATGTATGTATGCTTGGCCTGTGACAGGATGATTATACAGAAAAGAAGGGAGCATGGCTTCACTGAAACCCAGTTTGGTGCCTTTTGGGGATAACACTAACCACCTGAAGCAGTGACTGGTGAATTTGTTTTACTCCACGGAGGGGCAGATGTCTTGCACTGGGCAGACAACTTATGAACCAGTGCTCTGCAGAGAGACTGGTAACTTCTCAAAAAAGTACCATCACTATCTTAAAGCACCTCCTGACTGTGCTCTAAACACTTGTGTCATTGTCACCGCCATGCCTGACAAATGGTGTCCTTGGCATTCTCGTACTTGTGGTGCAAGATGTCACTCTTCATCTGCATTTTCTGGACTTGTGGATCCTCCTTTCTGGGTTTTAAAGTCCACCAAAATATTCCTGGACGCGTATGATGACCAAGCAGGCTATCGGTCACCTTCATGATGACCAGCTTATATCTGCTGTGACAGAGGGAATGTTCTGTATCTGGGCTGACAAGAAGGCAGAGACATTACAATCCATATGAGGGAAATTAAGCGCTCCTCCGAATGGCTGGCACATGTACTTGGCTGCCCGCAGGCTACTAATTCCCTGGTTTTAGCGTAACAGCTGGGTCATTTTAGCTGTTTAGCAAGGAAGGACCAAACCACAAAAACTGCAGCCAGTGCTGAGGATCTTCAAGTGGATTACACTATAAAACTCTTTGGTTACATTTTTTATGAGGAAAAAAGGGTGGAAAATTAATTAGGAAAATATCCAGGTTCCATTAACTAGCTTGGCCATTCAGCAGGTGATTTATTTATAAGCACTGCTGGCAATGTCCTACTGGATCTTGGTCTTGGAGGACGAGGTCATACCCACAGCATCTGTGTGTGGGCTGATACACATTGATGCAAGAGAATGAGGGCAAATTTCATTGTCTTTTTTCTGTGAATTTTTCTTCCACATTTGACCCTAGGTATTGCAATTACTGTAGTTAAATATATAATGACATCCCTGCTATTTAGCAGTGCAGTTCATTTATAGAGAACATTCCCTATTAATTTTCACTGTTTTATTAGAGTGCCAAGTGTACATTTTTAAAATTACATTTAAAAAATACAGACAGGTCAGAGAAGCTGTGAGATGATGTCTATGAGGTAGTGGATTCCTGGGGGTCACTTGGCTTATTTTTCCATATTTTATGTCAAAACCTGCACTAAGTTTCCTCGGTGCACTGGGGTTCCCCAAAGAGGTGGTGTGATTGCACTCACGCAGGCTGGTGAATTCCTCACCTGCCAAAGCTGCCCGGGTGTGGGTGAGCTCCTGAGCTTTGTGGCGGAACCATGCATTACGCGCCTGGTTTCAGGCTCAGAGAAGATGCTTCTGCTTCATTTAGATGATATGCTTAATTCTGTGTGATTTACATACACATGTATATAATACACATATGCATATAACCACATCCCCCCTGTATTTTTATGTTTTGTGTCAGTTATTCCAAAGGTATCATATAGGCAGTCTGTTTGCACTCAGGGAGATGTTTGTGTCATATTTTTGACTGTTGCTGTGCCCCTGCCAGCAATATTAAAATGCTTTTCAGAGTATCATCTGGGAGGCTGGAGTATTTGATTAGAGGAATAAATGGATATTACAGCAGCACAGTTGAGATCCCTTTAAAACCTCTGCATCCTCGATGATTGTACCATTTTGTAGAGGAATAATTAAAGAATTGCATTTGTCTCATTCCCATGTGACTACGTGACCATAAAGGTGTTGATCCTGGATTTATTGTTCACCCTGTAAAATACAGGGGAAGCTTTCTTAGAAAAACTGCCTTTACAGAAGGAGCTGTGCGGATATAAATATTTTGGCTTAACACCTCCCTCCCCATAGGCTTCCCAAATGTGGTTTTTCTGGCACAAATCGCATCTGTGGAGCAGCCTTGGCCCAGGGGGGATGCTCGGAAGAAGCAGGGTGCTGTGCGAGGCTGCTGGGGAGCACCACAGCCTTGTCATTTGTGCACCAACAGTGCCCTCGCGTGTCAGGGAATTCGGTGACCAAACCTGTGCCTGCACGTAGGCCCTGCACACAGCTCCTGCTCCTGTTTGGCGTGCTGTGGGCTACAGGCAGCCAACACCAGTTATTCGGAGACAAGCAAAAATGTCAGTACCTATATAATCAGAAATTCATCTTTATTCCTTCTGGAGACAAAACACATGGCTGGTATCCTCCTCTGTGTGTGAAAGTAGCAGCATTAACTGTTTAAGGGCTGAGCTGTTGCAACTTTCCATTTTGGGGTTGTTCAGGATGGGGAAGTGGTAGCATTTGCATAGTGCAGTTTTTGGGAGGCACATGGGTGCTGATGGGTGTGAAGTCTAAGCAAATTCCTCCTTGTGACCTGCCAAAGGACTTCAGTGCCAGGGTGCAGGACTCCCCATGTGAGTGGCTTGTGGTAGAGCTGCAGCAATACCCTGGCCTGAGCAAAGGTTTTTCATGTTTTTGTTGTATTTTGTGTTTGTTTTTTTTTTTTTTCTTATTTTTGTCATTCATGGTGTCAGCAGGTCTCCGGATGAGAAACAGGAGTTTTGTCACCTGGTTGGTTTAGACCTGGGCCCCAGCAGATACCATAGGTCCACGTAAGCAAGAGTGGAGCATGTGTGAAGGACACATTTAATCAATTTGCATGGATGTATCAAGTTATAAACTGCTGATCACCACAGATCTTCTGGATTTGAAGGTGCTGGAGAGGTGAAAGAGTCTTTCCCTTTTGCAGGCATCAGGTGCATGTGATGGTTGAAAATTAAAACACTGAGCAACTGACTTTGCTGAACTGACAGTATCTGAGAGTCAGTTCAGTGGAATAATTTCTTTTTTGCATCCAGTAAGAACTAAACAACTTAGCTTTTTAGCTGTGTGTAGGAGGAGGGATCATGGTATGGTTAGAGTGTAGGAACAAGAAATCTAACTGCTATTTTTGGCTCTGCCACAGACATCCTGTCTGCCTTTGGGACAGTCACTTTGTCTCTTGGCCCCCAGATTAAAACAGGGTTATTCAATAATTTCATCCTCGTGAGAGGTGCTGCTTTCCACCATGAGCAATCCCTCGCAGAAGCAGAATGTGACGTGATCTGCTTGGTCTTGCAAGTGCCATGTGTGCATTCCCATTTGGAGAGCTGATACCTCTGAGTATATCAGCCTTCACATTTACTGCTTGCACCAGTTATTTTAGGTTCATTCTCTGCCATCTTTTTTACCAAAGCCCTGAATTTCAGTTCTGTTTCTACTGACTTCAGGTGCAGGAGGATTCATTCTCCAGCACAATACATAGTTTTCCTGCACTAATAACTTCACTTCTTTTCTTTTTTCTTTACAAATTTATGCCAGGAGGTGTTCCCGTTTCCTTGCTTGTAGTTTCCACTGTATTTAATTCAAAATAATGGTTTTGTCCCCAAAGTCTTGTAAAACCCAAGGGCAAATCTACTGGCTTCTTTTCTTCCTTCCCCATTTGCAGTGTCTCAGCTTTTGTTGGGAGCGGGAGGGAAGGTACAGGTGCTTTTTGGGGCTTTCTGTTGCGTATTAAAATGGGATCTGAGTCTGAAGCGTGCCTGGAATAATGTCTGTAACGCAAAGCCCAGGCTGGCTTGAGAGCTGGCTCCAACCTCTTCTGAGCTCCCTCTTCCCGCTGCCTGCGTTTGCTCTTTTTGCTGTTTCTGGGCCAGTTCTTCAGGAACAGCCTGTTCCCCCTCTTCGGGGACTCATCACCACTCCCTCCTCCTTTTGCACAGCACATGAGACAAGATGCTGTGTGTAGCTATCGCTCTGCTGACTGCGGCCCTGTAGCAGCTCTTGCTGAAAAAACAAATGACCCTTAGAAAAGTTGTTTGGATCAACCAATCTTTCAAGCCTCACATGGGAGACTTAACATGGGTGGTCTTTTCTCCAGGCTCCCTTTGGCTGTCCCTCCCTACGATCCTGCTGGCTCCTCAACCTTGATTCTCTGCTCAGCTACTCCTATGGGCAGGTAAAACGTGGGTGAGAGGACCCCACGTTGTCATCCTGTCAGAATCGAGGACACACTGTTTCTCAGGGCTACAGCCTGGGGCTGGCCAGGGCAGTTAAACCAAGACCAGTGACCCAGTTGCCCGTGCACTCACAGCCTCTGGTGGTCTTCTCTTGATATGGGGCTCCAGAGCAGGAGATGGGCAAATAGCTACTGCAAAACTGTTGCAATGCAATGGCCCTCAGCTTACATGAGGGCTTAACCAACTTTATCCAAGTCTTGCAAGCCAAATATTCTGGGCCAAGCCCTGCTGATTTTCACAAAGGGAAAAAATTGTGCTCCTAGCCATGAGCTGGCAGCCAAAAGAAGGATCCTGTCTGTAGCATTTTAAATGTAGTGCTCTGTGGAAATCCAGACTGACACAGACAAGATGTAGAGAAATTGTCCGTGGCAAGGTAAGGAAACTTGATGACTGTGAGAGAACATCAAGGTGGATATTTTGAATCTGAATTCAAGGTTTTGTTTAAAGAATGCTCTCAAGTAGCCAAACTATTAAGAAGAAACTTCTAAATTTGCAGCTGCAGAGAAGATCTTAGAGCATCTGTGGATGGGAACTTCTGCATGAACCCCAGTTCAGTGCTGAAGAAGCACTGTTTTGGAACAAAACCATTCTTTTCTTCCCTTCTCGCTGATGTCGAATAAATCTATATGAGGTATTTGAATAGTAGTCATTCCGAATTGTCTTAACGTTACGACTGTACTTGCTACCTCCTAGGAGTTGCCCTGGCTTTTCAACCTCTGCCTGTGGAAAGCCCCAGTGCTTTTTTGTATCTTTTAATCTTATCATTTTTTGTGGTCATCTTATTCCCTTTTTATGCTATTAAAACTTAAGTGATGTACACTCCTTACAGTTTTCACTCTTTTTTTGCCAAACTGCTACCTATATGGGTTATCTGATGCTATTAAGATCTACTGAATGAAATGATAGATCAACATTTACCCTAAATTGGGTAATCACCTGAAAAATACCCAGGATATGGATCTAAATCACTCTTAAAGATAAAAAATAAGACAAAAATGTAGCAGAGTGAATGTAAACCCCAGACATCCCTTTCTGAAAAGCCACTAAAAAAGCAGGCAGTGTCTGCTCCCTTCTGGTTTCGAGAGTTAATGGTTGTGGGCTCTGTGAACATGGGGTGTGAGACTCCGGTCCCCAGGGATCCGTCCTAAACTCCCCTCAACCACAGTGCAGTTTGTAGCAGGCTTGAAATTATTAGTTATCACACAAAATGAGTGTATTTGGAAAAAAAATTATTGTTGCTTCTCATTTTGCATCAGTCCCTTTGTAAAGGTTTGCTTGCTTGTGTTCCTGTGTTTTGTTTTTCTCAGTAAAAGAGGCTGAGTAGGAAGGATACCCCAAGTACCATGTGAGTAACGAAACTCACATTTTTTTGCTCACCTTCTGATAAAGCCAATCACATTTCCTGCCTTTTTCTATTGTTCTTATGAACTAGAGGGGTTTCAGACAATGAACATTGTCCCAGGCTTACACAGTACATTAACAGATAGTTTCTGTAACAAAAACAGAGCAGGGGGGAAAAAAAGAAAAGCCCTTGTGTGTTACAGTTAAAATGCTGAATTCAACTGTTTTCTTGGAAAGCTAATGGGAGCTCTGTGTAGGGTCAGGAACCTGAGACCAGATCCACATCAGTGTTCTAATATCTCTTTATTTGTCTCTACTTTGCGTCTGAATCCAAATTGAAACCAATGAGACTTGGACACTCCTGAGGCTGTGAGCTTGGCTGAAAAAACGGAGAAATGGGAAATCAAAATTATCACTTCATAGGGTTATGCAGCCTAGGAGAGCAGAGGAGGGAGAAGAAAAGTGGCCTGGAGACCAGGCAAAATGTGGGGGTGTATGCTGAGAGATGGACAGTCATGGGAGGTCTGGTCCTCAGTGCCCTGGCTGCTTCTGGCTCAGCTCAACCTTAGGGGCCGGCAGTCATCCTCAAGCCAGTAAATTCCCATCGTGTGGCTTCCTTGAACCTTGAACAGGCTTTATTTCTTCGTGGTGGCCTGGGAAGTGGATGCTATTGCTGATAAGTGCCGTCCAGCTGCCAGCACACTGGAGCCTGCTCTCTCCCCTCTCTGTACTTTGTTGCTGCAGAACTTGCACAGTTGCGGTCTTTCTTTTTTTATGTTAAAACTCAACTGTTAATCTCTTTGGTAGATTTGAGGAAGAAAAGGACAAGTTAAAAAATGCACTTGTGACTCCTGATCCCACTTTCCTGTTGATACAGCTGTGTGTTTCCTACTCAGTGGCTCAGTAAACAGACAGTTTAACCCTTCAAACCTTGCAGTTGCGTTGTTTTAGCATCACCGGTTCCTCTCCTTAAAGCAAATTTCCCCTCTTGTTTCTGTCCAGAGCAGCCTTTTTTTTCTTCTTTTTTTTTTTTTTTTTTTCATATCCCCACACATTTCAAATCCTGTTGTGGTTTAACACTTTATTTGAAAAGAACAGGATTTCCTCTTGCTTTTGGTGAAAACACTTCTCTCCTTTACAACCCCCACTTTCTGGTGGTGTGTTCATGGAGGGGAAAGTAATTATACCTTCTAAGTTTAATTCACAGTAATTAAAATTCAGTCAATAAATTCCCTGGCAAGGGCATCAGCAGAAGGCTGATGTACCAAAATTCTGTGAAGAGAATTTTTATTGCACGAGATTAGAAAGTGTCTACTGGACTTCAGCTTGGGATAAATTAAATGCCAAGGGTGTTTCAGCCCTTCAAACCAGAATAAAATCTTCATCACAGCTGTGTCTCTTTTCATTCTGGTGTTGTACGGCTATTTAATTGATGGCATTGGTGGTACCACACCCATTGGTGGGGACCTGGCTGCATCCAGCTGTGGCATCCTTAGTGAAACCTCTCTGCTACTGGTGTGGAGCAACAAGTATATCCAGGCTGAGGAATATGCTGGCTGTCAGATAATCGTTCCTCTTATGTGAACAAAATGGAGAAACCTTGTCTTTTTGCTAAAGTAGATGGGTTGAAGGTGCTCAGCTGTAGTGTCCCCCTGCATCTGAAGTCCTCCAGGCACTTCTGAAAGTTATATTCAGCAAAATCCATATGCTACAAGCTGAACACTGATTATTCTATGGGTGAGTGGACAGAAAATTGTTCTTCTGAGGCACATCACCAGCACAGTCACAGGCCTATAGCCCTTTTGGCAGCTCTGACTTTCCTACCTCTCCCTATCCATACTGATATCTTCACAGAGGAACTCTCAGGATCTCCCTTGCCCTTATTCTCTGGCTGCCATCTCCCTCGATGGCAGCTGCATGTTCCTGCATGGTCTGGGTAGCTCACAATCTTCGGGGTTTGTTTCCTGTAGCAAAAGCAGAATTACCACTCCTGTCCTACAGACACAGAGAGGCTAAAAGCTGAGTTCATATAGCAAAGTCATGCCCTAGTCCTTCAATCTAAAGGCTACTTTCTCTACCTTTAGCAGCCTTAAAGTTAGGCATTTTATCTAGAGTAGTTCTTGAGTCTCTTGTGTAGTCAGTGCAATGATCTCCTCTGCCGTCAGCAGAGAGGGGCCCAGGGTTTACATCCAGCACCTGCGAGCGCAGCCAGTTGCATGGAGAAGCTGAGGACAGTGGGGCCCTTTACACATAATCTCCCCAGTGCAGAAGATCCCACTGATCTACTGAGTGTCTTGCAAATGCGGTAGCTGCTTGTAACCAAATCTGCAGTCCTTTAAAACACTGGACAGTGAGCTGGTGATTTGCTCGGGGACATTTTTTTGAGTCATTTTGCATATGCACTTGATTGTCAGAGGTTTTTATTTGTTGACTAGCTCTAAATTAACTTGACTGCGCAAATCATCTGACTTTTATTAGTATCAATATTCTTCTAAGGCATTCATATTTTAGTCACACTGTCCTGGCTGCAGTTTATCCTTTGCAGTGACTATGAGAAGCGAACAAGATGCATCCGTGTGCAATAACCATGTGGCTATGTGGTCTGCATTAGAAAGGAACTTGCCTTCTCTTAAGCAACTGCCATTAAAAGCAAGCTGCTTACATTGGCTCATTTTAGTAGTCTTATTTGTAACTGCATCTTGCTGCATTGGCACCTCCGGGTCCCAATCAAAACTGATTTCCTCCCACTCTCCTCTCTAGCTATGTTCCTAGATAAACAAAAGTGGTATGTCTTGTGAGAGGGATTTTTTCTTTCTTGCCTTTTCTGGGGGAAAGCTGATCAGATATCCTCTTGGTCATATAAGAACTGAGTAGCTTCTACATTCATTGAGAAAAAAAAGTTCTTTTTGTGCCTTTAATCGGATGAACTGACCCTCAAATGGTTGTGTACTCCAGAACTTTGCCCTCCTAATGGACTTGTCTTGAAAACAGCACTTTTTTTCTTTCTTAAGAAAGAAGTGGATGTTGGTTACTTTGTTTGTTGGTTGAGCCTGTAGCTCCGGCGAAGTTAATAGCAGCATTCAGAAAATTAATAATAGTAGTATAACCACACTTCATGGTTTTCCCTGCTGGTAAAGCTTTGTCTTATTAAATGCCCTCTTTGGAATTGCCTTATTATTTTTTCATTTGACTGAAAGTGGTGATGGTGTTGATTTCTAACATGATCCCCAGATAGGTCGGAGTCTTTTATGAAGAACTCATGCGTAGACTGGTGCCAGTTTTAAAGAATTAGTTTCATGCTAGATGGCATTCAGTTTGTGGACTTCTGATGTCCTTTTGCATATCCCTTAGGCTCAGGTACTGTACAGCATTGCACACCTGACTACCACTGAGACTGAGCTGAGCGTCTGGGTGAGAATATCACTCCATGTCGGTTTCCCAGATGTCAAAGGAAGACGGTGCTTTGTTCCACCCTTCTCCTTTTGGTAGACTATAAACTATTTGGGCAGGCTTGTCTCTTGTAACATCACAAAAATCTCAGCACAGGAGTGTCCTGGATCGGGTACATCTGATGATGAGCACATTGAGTGTACTCAATTTGCAGTCTCCTCTCTTCTGCTTACAAAACCTGTACACCAACCTACTTCAGGGTCTTGACTATCATCTAGAAAATTTAACAGATTCCAGATTTGTCTATTGGTTTCTTCCACCCTCATAGCTCCAACCTTCATGATCTCTGGTATCATCTGCGTGAAGGGTCTTTGTATACATGTTTTGGCAAGTAGTGTCTCTGCTCCACTTGTTGAGCTAGTAAATTCCTTCAGTTAGGCTGGGTTTGTTCCAGGGATTTGGGGCACATAAGCTCAGCAAAGCTTGGGAAAAGGAGGCCTCTAGCTAATCACCACACTCCTTCTAAATGATCTCATCATAAATTTGGCAAGGTCGTTTGTGCTTATCTAACTTCTAATATGAGCTTACAGCAATTCATCATTTATCTAGCCTGTGGGTCACCATGTTTCTGGCTTGCTGTCTACCTGGTGTGCATGGGCACAAACTCCCTTCCAGCCATGTTCTGTACATCTGAACTCATTCAGAGCTTGCAGCTACATTTCTATTGAATTTACTGGTTTTCTTCAGTCTTTTTGTGTGTGTTATTGTTCTGTGGATTTTTGATTTTTGAATCAGAAGAAAAAAATGCTCAGAAATGTGTGCTTAGCATTCTGCTGCTTGCTTCTCTTTTTAGACATCAGATATCACTGTTGAAAAGGACTTCAGGTTTCAGTTTTTAAATCCTTTTCAGCACATTCTAAAACACAGTGACAAAATGTCTAATTAAATCTGTTGGGGGGGGATTTTAAGAGGCCATTGTTTGACATTGGTACCCTGTGATATGGTTAAAAGCTTGATTTCAGCTTTAAGAAGAAAAGAGATTAGGAAGATAATGTGTCCTCAGGGAATGCAATACTTCAGTTCCTTGATGAAGTGAGTTAAAGCAGCATCTGCTCTTTGCCATGTATTGTTTTATACTTTCCTTCAGATCCCTGAACTTGAAGTAGCTTATTTGGATATGCATTTATTTCTGTGAATCAGTTTATAGCACTCAGAGAAATGTAATGGGAATATTTTCTAGGATTTTGAAAGAGGCAGAAGGCACTTACGTAGTGAAGCCAGAAAACTTGACTGTTGGAAGTAGCATAGACTATGGCACTGTTTCTGTCCTGCTGCTGATGTGATAAGATGCCCATAGAGTTTGATGGGGGAGGAGGTAGAAGGTGTCCAGTTCCCTTTTCCTCTTTGTGACAACATGGCACTCCAGTTATTTCTTGTTCATGGTTCCCCCGCCCCGCCTTAACCATTTCATATGACTTTAACTTGCAGGGAGGTTTTGTGGTTTGTCCCCTGACTATGTGAGTCTCTTTTGCCTCTGCACCCTCAGTGTGATAACAACACTCATTTGCTTCCCGTGCATCTTAGCTCCCCCATGGTCCTGTTTTCAGAGATTTCCAGGTGCCCGTTGCTTGTTCAGAACATCAGTCCAAACTCTTGCTGTCTGGATGCATCCCATCGTCTTCAACACCTGTTTCCCTTCCTTAATTTAAATATTAATCTTCTTAGCTCAATAAGTTTTTAACACTATAAATACTTCCTTTACCTCCTTTAGTTTTCTCCTGACAGGCTTTGCACACTGTGCGCAGTTGCTGATGAGGAGGGATGAGGTTCTTGCCATCTCTTCAGTCTTCCCTATATCTGTCCAAATTAGTGTAATCAAACCCACTTACCTAATAATCCCCAGATTTTCTAGAAAATAGACTGATTTTCGTATACAGACGTTAAGGTTCCTTTACACTGCTGTAGCCTTATAAAAGAAAACTAAACTCTCTGTATTTGCCATAACGTTATCAGTAATTCCATGTCATCTGTACCAATCATGGGAACTTGTTTTCCACTGTCTGGTAAGTCATGTACTCCTTTCTACCTGCGTGCAGTGAGCACCAATGTTTTAGTAGACTTGCACAGATGTTTCTGGGTATGGGAAGTTCAGTGCAACAAGCGTTGGTCTGTGATCTTTGGAAGTTAATCTGTTTATTCTCAGGGGATCACATGGTGGGTGATACCAGCTGAATTTTTCACAATACAGATGTGAAAGTATCACAAGGCCTTCAAGTATAGCAATATTAGTATATGTCTTGAACAAGGGTCAGTGGGGTTTCTGGAGGCTGTGAGGGAGGTTCTGCATCTCTCATTCGTTGCTTAGTCTCTTGTTCCCATTCTGTCTGGATTGAATGAGACTTGATCTTGGTCGAGGGAGATTTTATCCAGTGGTGAACCCTGCATGTTCTTCCTCTTCCCATGTTCCTGGTAATACTTTCTCCTCTTTTGGATCAAAAGATCTCCTCTAATGTCCTCTCGTCATTTGTGATCCCTATATACTGCAGCTCTGCTTTGGCACTTGGCTGGGAAGAGGAATAAGTATCGCAGTCCAGGAGAAAGAACGAAGGGATCACATTTTATTGCTCCACATCCTTACTGCTGAAGCAGAGAAGCTGTCCCCACGCCCTCAGGCAGCCGCTGTAGTGGGAAGCAAAAGAGAAGATGGAGCCAGAAGTGCAGTAGAGCAAAGCTGGGCCATGCAGGGTGGCGGAGTCCAAAGCACAAGACTTGCCCTTGCAAGCACAACACAGCAATCACATGGATAGGGTTTGGCGTTGCGAGTACTTGGAATTGCAGTATTACCATTATTCTTTTCCACTGCTCAGTATAAGATCCAATCTGATGATGCCCTTCTCCCACTCTGGGTTTTGGTGGTTTCCTGATCTGGTTTTCTAGAAATGGCCTCATGCACTAGTCAGGCTCTGGTTGAACATTTGGATTCCATGATTCTGTGAAGAAAAGCTGCTTTCCTCACAGAAGTATGGCCAGCCTATACCCGGATCAGATGACCAGGCTGTGGCAGATATTGATGTGGGTTCCTTTGCTTCAAACGTACAGATGTTGCTTTACTGATCTCTCCGCACACAGAGAAAGAGCACACTTCAGATGCTACAAGAGACTTTTGCCATGATTTTGCCTGGCAAAGGGTAAGACCACATATATTATTTCAAGCTAGGTCCTAATGTTCTGCAGTCAGACTCTGAATTAACTTCGGGTCCTTCTAGAGTGTGCAAAAATCTGGTATCTTCTGTTGGCCCTAAGGATGTTGCTGACCTGTATGTCTTCCATCTGCATTCTCTGTCTAACAGATCTCATAAAATATTGTAAGCTACAGTTACCAAAATATGCCATCCTTGGCACAAAAAATATCCTTTCACGATAGGACTCTTTACCTGGAAATGCTGCTCTATATTCAGACAAGTTGTGGGCTCCTGTTTATTCAGAAAAGTTGTGGGCTCCATCTGTTTTTTACTTAACCACAGGGATGTAGCGATGCAGTCTTACTGCTCATCTTTCATTGAGAGTCTTGAGGTGGCTTTGATATAATGACACAACACTACATTAAACGGCAGTTATGTTTTTTTGGATGAAGCCATGCGTGCCTTATGTTCCAAAGGGGCCATTAAAGTAGCAGCAGCAGCAGCTTCTCTTTCCTTCTATTATCTTGAAATCTTCCAGCTACAAAACCAGACTTCTGGTAGGTTTCCTGTTACCAGATAAAATACTAATTATCTGCCAAATAGCATTTTTGGTTGTGCTCATGATATGAGAGGGGATGGACCTGCAAAATAGAATTCTTTCACCTGCACTAAATGCTCCATTTAACAAAAAAATTAGTTTTTATTTGTCTGTGCCAGAACCAGGCTTTTGGTGACACAACGCAGGGCTGAACTGATGAAGACACCCTGTTGGTCGTTTGGGTTTACGGGCATATTCCGTGTGTCGTTCTGGCAAGGTATGCAGCCACAGGCTGCCAGAAACGCTGGCTGTCAGTGCCCTCTGGAGGGCTGAGGATGGAGAATTCAGAGCCTCCCTGCGTGACCTGTCCTGGTGGTGCACTGCTCTTCTAGTGAAGAAGTTGCCTTCCAGGTGTTCAGACTAAACCTCCCCAACTACATTTTGTGGCTGCTGCCCGTTAGTATACCCTCTGCTACCACTCAGAAGAGTGAACTGATACTAGATCACCTGTAAACCTCTTTGCCAGACTGCCCAAGCCCAACTCCCTCAGCATCTTGTCCTGGGTTATGGCCTTTAGGTCTCTGACCATCTTGGTTGCCGTCCTCTGGACTGCCAGTTCCTTAAGTGAGGGTTCAATACTGTAGTCCAGGAAGGGAACTAAACTATTAAGATCTCACCAAAACGAGATTCTTTTCCATATTCCATCTAAACAAACTGTTAAAACACTGGCAAAATGAGAGCAAGTAACTAGCCCTTAGTATGGATTTCAAGGAGGAAGGCACTTTGACAGTTGGAAAGTAAAGTGATCAACTCAGAAAAGCAAAGCTAGGGGGAAATAGCAGTGGCAACTTGACATGGGAGGAAAATTGCTATTTAAAGGAAATAGGGATGCATAACTTTGTCAGTTCATCAGCAACTCTAGGGAAGTACAGATACTAGGTCAAGCAAACTGTTTCAGGTTTGAGAATTTAAATAACAAGGAAATTTTAGAATGAAAAGTTGTTTTAAGTCAAAATGCCCTGCATTTGAACAGAAAATTGTTGATACTTGAAAATGCAGATTTCTATTTTTATTAGAAAAATAATGAAAACCAAGATGATTTTGAAAAATGCCATGAAATCTGTGCTATTCTTGCCATGGGGAAAAAAAAAGTAGGTGCACCTTCTTAATTTTACTTACTTTACTTTTTGCCCAGCTTTGGACAGAGTATCCCCAAGGGAGCAAGAGGACAAAAGGCATCTTCCTTTTGATTTCAAGTCCATGACTGAAAAATAAAAGATAAGCAAACGCAGAACATAGCTAATTGCAAAGTAAAACCTCTGCCAAAGCAGTCTGCTCTTGTCTGGGAGCTGGAACTGTGATACTGCTTTTGTTACCGAGCTCCTGGCTCATATGTCAGTATCATGTTCTGTACAGTTGTAGGATGGTTTGTAATCCTGTGACCTTGGATGGTCCAAATTCACTTTCCACTTTCCTAAAATAAAGTCTGTCTGCTTGTCCCTTCTGGAGACTTTTCTCATTGCTCCTCCAGATGTTCCCTGTTACTTTTCAAACTCTAGTTCAAGCTAGTTTCACTGGATGAGATCATTAGCTGCACAAACCTAACATGTGCAGCCCAAGACATTAAAATGTTCTTAGAGCACAGAAACTATGCTGTTTACTGTCCCAATTAGTGGAGTCTGTGGTGGCAGTGTCAATTTGTTAATGATGTCCAAACATTTTTAGGTTACCCTATTCTAAGCGAGTGCTGCTTTTATTGGGACAACACTTACGAAACATCAGGTTGCTTTCTAACAGGGAAGTTCTTTCCCTCTGAACACTCCATGGAAAAATGTGAAGAAAACGTGAGGCCACACTGAGTTTGCCAATATAAGCAATATTTTGGCAAAGAGGTGAATGTATGTAATCTTTACTCTGTAATTGTCTAAAATGAGTTAGAAAAGACTGTTCCAAACATCTGCCTACATTCTTCCCACAGATGCGTTTCCCAAAATAAAGTTATGGGAAGTTGATTGTTCATCATTCATAGATCCACAGAAATATCAATGGTTGACTCACCATGGGTATTTTATTTTCTTAAGCTATTGAATATGCTTCATGCAGAACGTTCCTTTCTGCTCAGCCTACGCAGCAAGAATAAATCCAGCTGGCACCTGACATCTATAAAACTGTCTTATATTTTCTGGGTTCAGAGTCTGTTATTTTACAATATATTCTGGAGATTTCATGTCTAGGATCAATTTTAATGAGGTATCTAGAAGTTCATGTGTGCTCTGGGGAAGCCGAGCCCCAAATAATCATATTTTCCTCTTACCATTACATGTCCTGCAGAATCTGATTTATATCTCTGTCCTGATGCAAGCTCACTTGTCACTAGTATTACCTTGTGATAGTTTATGAGCATTCATGGGGACTTAAGGATTTGTAGCAGGAATATCACAGCGAGGAAGCCCTGATGGTACTGTGATTACTGCTGATCTTGCTGTAAGAACTAGCTCTTTGTCGATCCATCTGTTTTGGCTGTGATAATAATGCAAACATTCAGCAATATTCAGCTCAGAAGTTCCAGCTGAGCAAGATCAAGAAACAAACTTCTACCCCAAGGGCCTGGTTTAAGCCCGCTGATGTAAGCCAGGTCCTATTTTTCATTGCTAATGTGCCCATCTCTCTGACATGCATTATGAGTTGTTAACCTCTGTCTGTTCTGGGCTGAAACTAAGCAATCTCTATGCTTGCCCAGAGATGCAACTGAGGGATGGAAGGGTATGTGGCTTTATTTAATAGATTATTTATATTTCATTTTTTTTCATTTTTACTTCTTTATTAAGCTCCAGGCACTGCGGTCCGCTGGGAACCATGCTATGTCAGGTTACTGTTAGGATGTTTGCAACTCTGTGAATGTGGATGTGAGCCTCCTGGGGTGCCTTTTACAATCATTTTAGTTAATGGGAGCATTCAGAGTGGTACATGGTGTTTGAGTTTCCGCTACAGGCGTTTCTGCTGGTGCTGTCTAAATAGTTCAGCCAGTAGGTGGAACCAGGAGAAAGCAGATGTGTCATCTGGCAGCGAGAGGGTACAAACGCACAGCCCTTTCCTGGGGTTTGCATCCCTAGGTGTCGGCTTAACCTTGTGGTTCTCACTTCAGTGTCTTTGTTTAGGACAGCCAAACTGCAAAACCTGGAGTTATTTCTAAACAGTGACAGGCTGATGCTGTCAGGCCTTGGTGCATGAACCCCCACCGGTAAGGCTGTTCAGGTCAGTCTGCGAATCAGCTGATTTGATCATATAGTAGTAAGGAGGACATTTTAATAAAGAAAGATTCCTCATTGACCCTTTTCTCCTGTGAATGTGTCAGAGATGGAGGACAGGGGATAATCCAGATCATGTCATATCCCTCCATCAATGACATCTGGCATTTGCTCAGAAAGGCAGTAGCAGAAATGTAGGTTAAAAATATTCCTTTAATGTATTCTACTGTGGAAAATTAAAAGGAGTCCACCCAATGGCATGTGCCCTGCCAAACACAGCTTGTGCAACTAACAGTGAGCTCCAGAGTCCTTCTTTTAGAGTAAATTATCACCAAGGAGAAAACTCGAGGAGGTGATAAGGCACTATGGTTTGAGCAGACCTCTATCTGCCAACTTCTCATAACCATTTCCCCAGCTCGGCCAATAGCCAGAGGAATTGAATTTAGAAGTCACCATCCTTTCTAGACTTTTTCCCATCAATAAACTGGAGGGGAAGAACACGGGTAGCTTCTCGCTACCTTCACCCAGCTCATCATGATGAAAAAATACTTGAAAGAAAAAGGCTTTAAGAGTAACATCTTGCAGCACTGAAACAGTGAAATCAGTACATATGAATATATTTTTAAACACCTGTAAAAACTGGAAGGAAAGGAATTTATCGCAATGCATCTAGGGCTTTGCTGCTGAAAAGCAAAGCTGAAGGTTTCCTCATGCATTATGTAAAAGTGCTGCTATATATCTGGCTGGCTTGCAGTTTGGACTGTACGCACTAAATTCAACACAGTAGCTTTGTCTTTCCAGTTTTCAAAACTAAAACAAACTTACAATTACAGTATTTTCCCACAAATTGAAAATATACTTTGCCAGTAGGTAGAACATGCTGCTAAAATGTTGCTATCCATTTTGTACCTTTAAGATTTGGACAGTAAAACTCATGGCTATTAAAAATACTGAGTTTGTGGCCATTGCAGGCAGGGAGTAATTTTTTTATTTTCTCCTTCTCTCCTCTTGAATATGAACATAGAAATTAGCTGGAAATTGTTGCTAGTGAAATACTATTTTCTGCAGATGCAAAAAGAAAGTCATTTTGGAGTTTGCCAAACATAAATCAGGAGCAACTTTAACAGAGGGTTATCAGCCATGGAAGGGTGAGAAAGGCTTCATTTTGTTTTAATGAGAATGGGCTTGTACCTCTAAAAGCAGCAAAATTAGAGGTCCTGAATAACTTGTGGTGGAATATTTTCTCCTTAGCATCCAAGATAAATCTGCAGACCCCAAGACTGAAGAGTAATTATACAAAACAAGTTAATTACCAGTACTGGAAAAATTAATTTCTTAGCAGGCACTTTATTTTATCTTTCTGACATTTTAAAATAAACTTGTCAAATCCCCACCACAGTGCTTTTTGGTGTAAATTTTCTCTTCGCTTTCATTTTGGATTTCTTACATAATCGTTGTCCTCCTATATGTCATATTGACCCTAAGGACATGATTCCTGAAACCTTAGCTTACATGTTGGGGGCAGGGGGTGGTGGTGTTTGTTTGCTTCTAGCTAAGGTTGGCCATTGATGAAGGCCATTACAGTGTGATTTCCTGTTGATAGCACCTGTGGGAAAAGTTGGGTTTATTGTTGTATTTATAAAGCATTATTCATGATATCTTAACCATCATACCTATTACTAAGAAGTGTCTATATCCCAAAATGTTCTGGGACATTGAAGTAGTAGGGCTGAATGACTTTTCCAAAGGGATTTAGATATTCCAGTGATGACAGCTGACCACGGAAAAGGAAAAGCCAAGGATTTTATCAATCTACAGAATGGTTTTTCCCATAGCAAAACTCTGAGGGGTTTAGGAGGGTAGAGGAGGAGGGCTTGGAAGCTGTACAGGTTGTGCTCTTGTTCTAGTGTCCAGTGAACAACAATTACCAAAGGCTGGGTTTCAGTTTCAGTGGTGATGGAGCCTAGGACATGATGCTGCTTCCATTTCTCCATGCCTTCCCCTTTTATAAAATACAGGAGTCATAATATTTTGATGCCTGACCACACTGATTATTTGCAGGTGCTCACACTAAGTGTCCTTCCTATGGCTTACTCAGCCATCCATACCACTGGACATTTCAGCTGGCACGTCCAAGAACTACAACACCTAGTCACTAAGAGGACACTTGAAAAGCTTCCTTGGCCAGCTCAGGCTTTAGACCTAGAGGAAGGGCTCTTAAATAATTTACTTTAAATTCCTGCATATCACAAGCCACCAAATGGCTCCCAGCTACTTAGTCCTCATCCTCGGTCCTTCACATATTAACTAAAACCATAAGACTGGCAGGGCTTATTGGTTCCTCTTTACTATGTGTGTTGATTCACAGACACTTTCATATCTTCACAGGGTAGAAGCTGTTTGCTTGCTCATGTTGACAATAGAAACAAGGAACTGTGAAGGAATTTACTTACAGGGTTGGGCCATGGCAATGGGCTCTTTAAATAACTGTGTGACTTTTGTCTGTGTATCTGGACTTGATTATTAAGCACTTTTTTTAATGATCAGCAACAAAGTAAATAGGTTTCTTGCACTTGAAGAGGCCTGTCTTCTCAAGTGACAGATTATTGCACCTACTTAAATTATTGTGAGTGGAATGAAAAATACTGCTATTAAAAGGCCAGGGCTTTTCATTGATCTGAATGTTCCTCTTTTAACAGCTTTGGCAGCATCAAGGAGCCTTAAAGTGGGAGTAAATTATATTGGTATGTTTTAGTTTAAACATGAGTTTAAAGGTGATTTTAAGCCAACTTTAAGGCCAACTGTTTGTAAAGGGGGCCTTAATGGAATTGGGAATTATGCCCAGAGCAAACACATTGCCTATTTGGCAGTGATTAGCAATGTGTTAACAATTTACTGTTCTAAATACAGGGTAACTAATTACTAAGATACTTAAATACACCTTCACAAACAGCAGTAGCAGGTTTAGAAATGTACTTTAATAAAATTTGAGTCTGCTAACAAGGAAGATGTAGAGGACAGTTAAAGTGCTTTGCAGAGGTATCCTGATGGATGGCTCATCAGCTGTGGGATCACAATTCTTGGGGATGCTTTTCCCCACAAAGCCTAGGCTTGAGGCATTTTTTAATGGAGAGGTGGTGGAAAGCCTTTTGTTTGAGACATCTGAAACCGTAAAGAGGACAAAACACTGGGGAATATATAGTACAGTACAAGGCGGCCAGGTTTGGATGGATCGCCTTAATAATTTCTAGACCTTGACTTTCCTTGTCCGAACTTTGTAGGGTTACACACTTACTCTTTGCAGCCCTCACATCTTATCACCAGAAATGGCTTCTGGACCGCATGTGCCCAAGCGGGGTCATGTTCTGGCTGCTGTTGATAGCCTGTAAATAACCCCATTTGTTTCTGTGCCTGAGCTACTGTGCCCTGCTTGACCCCCATGTGTAGCTCAGGTTTTCTGTGCAGTGATCCTGGTAGAAAAGGCACATCTTTGCTTTGTCACTGGGCTGATTTGCACCCTTCCTACACCACAAGCATGGCTGGTGCTGTTAAACATCATCCAGAGTTTGCTCTGCAGGGACTGGAGATTGCAGAAGGCAATGTACCTCTGCCCTCCGTGGGTTTTCCTATGAGCTAAGGTATCCCAGCACTCCATTATCTCAGTAATATTGACCTGAATGTGTCTACTGGAGTAGCATCACTGCGTTACATGAAATTCCTTTTCTATTTTGATTTACCTTGATGAGGTTTTTTACCTGATTATCAGGTTTTGAATTAACTTGCAAGGTGTTTTTTTTTCTTATTTGCCAAGGAAATGGAGGTCAGGAAATGGAAACCTGGCAGTATGCTTCCCATAAAAGTTTTTCTTCCTTGCTCATCATGCTGGCAAATATTTGTGCACGGCTAAGGGGAGAAATGCTAGCATTATGAAGCTTCACTTACACTCACTCGACTTACAGGTCCCACGGTGACTCCACGTAGGACAAAAGCATGTGCCAAAAGGCGTAGGTGGGAAGTCACTGCAGAAATATCCCAGTTGTTTGACTGCGTGGGCCAGAGCAACATCATGGGAACTACAGTGTGAGACCTGGAAGACCGCATCACAGACAAACCTAAGAGCCTCGTGACTGCTTTAGGATTCACAGAAGAGCATTTCTGCTGAATATGGTAGTGTGGACACTGCGAAGGATGGATAAGGGTGGTTGTCAGAGTACTTAGAGGAAACACTCTTTTTTTTATTTATTTCTTTTTAATTATCTTTTTTTAATTTTTAAAAAATGTTACAGCCATAGTCTAACATTAGTGCTTAGGACTGGCATTCTGTCAGGGACCTGAACTGCATGTGTGTTGTGTTATAGCGGTGGAGACAAGTAAAACATTTTCCAGAGCTGGATGAACTTGTGCATCACGATGTTCATAACCAGCTAGCCAAACTTTGGTTTCAGAGGTTATCTTTTCCTTTCTCTAACCTCATCTCTATTCAAGTCAAAGGGCTAGGACATTGTAAGGCGGCAGTTGTTGTGCTATTAGCGGTACTGTAAGAAGAGACAAAAGGCCAAGACATCCTCAGGAGGTTCGTGGTGGAGTGGTAGGCCTGTGGGTTTCAAATCATCCTCACAACTAAGAGGTTCATGACTGAGTGTCTGTGAGGGTGGTGGGCTCACAGGCCTGCTCCTTGTCCCCTCGTGGATCCCTATGGGATCCTGTGTTTTGGTTGCAAGACCCACACAAATACGGATAAGCCTGAGGAGGACAAGGCCTAACAGCGCCACATGTGCTTTCATACTGCATCACAATGACCTTTATCTTGCTTGGTGACCTGAAGGGCAGTGACGGCTGCATGAGGAAGCCTTTGAGTAGCCAAAAGGTCCTAGAGCCACCTCTCCATCAACAGGGACAACAGCTCTGGGGTGGTACAATCCTCTGCCAGAGCCAAGCACCGGACACACATCACACCTTCTTCTCATGTATCAGAGGGATTTTGACATGTTCCTACATGGACAGAGACCTCTGTTTAGAGAGGAGAAGTCTGGAAAAGGCTGAGTACCAGCAGGCTGGGGCTATGCAGTTTGGATGCTAGTCCAAGCTGTAGAGCATTTTCCCTCAGCTGGTATCTAAAGAGGTTTACAAGAGAGCAGTGATCGCTCCCTTTCCATGGTTCCTTGACATCTATTCTTTGGTTTCCTTACAGTCGCTTTAGACCTGAGGGGATTTTAATTGAGGACTAACCACCACAGGGTTCGCAGCCCCCTTTTCCCTGGAATGCTCTCCAAGCTGTGTTTCTTTGTTTGTAGGCCACTGCCCAGACCTCCACCACCATGACCCCCACCATCCCTGCCACGACAGAGGCCTACACGCGGACTCAGTACTGTAAGTGGCCGTGCGAGTGTCCGAAGTCCCCACCTCGGTGCTCAGTAGGCGTCAGCCTGGTCACAGACGGCTGCGACTGCTGCAAGACATGTGCCAAACAGCGTGGAGAAAGTTGCACTGAGGCCGACACCTGTGATTTCCACAGGGGCTTGTACTGTGACTACAGTGGAGACAGACCTAGGTACGAAATAGGAGTATGTGCACGTAAGTGATGTACATATATTTTTGACTTAGATATATATTGACAGCTCCCCTCAGCCTGAGCAGTGATTGAGATTTATCTCATTAGAAACCTGGCTGTATGCTCATCAGCTCCTCCATTCGTCATCTTCCATTTCCTTATAGCTGTTTTCATTCCCAGGGCAGTTGACTGGCTGAGAAATGACATCTGAATTCTTGCTCTTTGAGTTGGCTGCAGCCAAGAGCAAGGAGCAACCAGCATTTGAAGTTCTTAAGATTTGCGAGCGGATGATTCTGTATTCTCTGCAACCGGAGGCAGCAGTGGGGTGGGGATGAAGGAAGGATAGGTATGCAGCTGGCTTTAAAGACAAGCAATATGGGCGTCTACATGAAAACCATGATGTTAAGGAGATGGTTTTGGCTTATTCCCAATAGTGGATCCCTAGGAAGGATAGTATGTGGCATCCTGTCAAGAGGGTCAGGCATGAGTCATCTCCTAGCAAAGTTTCTCGGTGACAAATTGAGGTCTGAGCCTTAATCTTACAATGGTTTCTGTCACGTTGCCTGCCATGAAGCAGAAGGATTTCCTCCTGCCTGTCATAACAAAGTCTTGGTGGGATAATTCATGTGACTGGAATGTTTTTATTCAAGAAGAAGAGGAAAAAGAAATGAGGTAGTGTTTTGTGTGTCAAGGATATATTCACTTATTTTGAGATCCAGAACATGCAGTGAATCTGATCTGCTCATAAATGACTGACAATCATTACTCTGGGAATGTTTAAAAGGGAAAGGATCATGGGTACAACCACACAGATAGCTGATCAGAAAGGATGCTGACTGTTTAGCAAGTTATCAGAACATATTTTTTATGGCTTTAGATTCATAAACAGGAAAAAGACATTTAGAGGGAGGGCCTTCTAGGCTGGAATATAACCATGAATGAGGTACTAACAGAAAATGTAAAGGTGGAAGAAAACCTGGAGGAGAACAGATTGCGAGATGAATAAATAGAATAACTGATCTACAGGAAGGAGAAAAGATTGCAAACCGTGGGCTTCAATAAACTTAGAAAATCAGCAGAAGTTTCACATGGGGCACGTCTGAGGAGTAAAGAGATTCAGGGTAGCTGGCAGTTCCTCACAGAAATGATACTAGGCATTGCTGTTACTCAGCAGAAGAAGGGCAAGAAGTGTAGTAAGAAATGAACATGGCTTTGCCTTAGATCAGCCACAAAAAACAAGAATGCAAAAAGTGCAGTCTATCTGGTTTTTTGTAGGATATGGGCAAAAGAACTGTAGCAAAAGTTGCTGTAAGCTTAAACAGTGATTTTCAAGATTAGAAGAGATCCAAGGTTAAGAAAAGAGGATATGAGATCATTCAAATGTATTGTTTGGAGTGTGTGTGTAGCATTCATGGGAGGTCTGTAAGACCAGGTTAGACAAACATCTGTCAACAATGACATCGTTGCAGCTGGGCATGCATCGGGAGAGAAAAACAAGCTGGATGTTGTCTCAAAGATACCTCAGCCTTCCTAGGCTTTCTTTAAAGACCTTCACATTGTTTCACATTTATTTATTTAAATGCTTGCTTTCCTAGTTGGATATTTTGGGGGGTTTTGTAGTCCTCCCATACATCACAGGCATTCAGTATGCCTGTGGCAACAGCACTGTGATCTAGGAAGATTGATCCTCAGCTTCCCCAGTGACGTCTGGAAGGATTCCCAATCTGCACTTTCACATCCCTACTGCCACGACAACATACCCCCTATCATGTGACATTGATAGTTATATAGTGAGGGGCGTTGTGGTGTGCACAGCTGAGGGACATGAGTAGTAGGTCTCTCCATGGTTAGGAAGTGAAGTGGCTTGTCTCTGGCTGCCGTAGAAAGCAGTGGTCTTCCCCTTGCTTTCAGCATCCAGGTAGATGCACACGACAGGATCTGCTGGCATATTCTTTCTCATGCACTGGGTCATATATAGGCTGCATCACTCTGCTCTGAGTACACAAGCTACTGCCCTGATCGCAGGGTGAGGGAAGGCAAGAGCGGGACTCCTGTGCTGGGGGTTGGCGACTAATGGCTGTGAGGAATTTGCTTTGCAGCTAGATGCCAGAAGCTAGGTCTAGAGAATCCAGTGCATGCAGGACTACAGAAACAACATAATTTGTGGAAAATAAAGAGCCTGAAAGAGCTAGGAACTGGTGCTGGGGAAGGGAATGGGCTAAAACTGTGGGAAATTCAGGCTGTATCTGGACTGGCATGCTGAAGTATGTCCCAGGATCTGGTCACCCGGACATCAGATAGGAGCCTGCTGGGAGTCACTACAGCTCTCCTTTTATTGTTGGCTTTTCTCTGCACTGAAGCAGAGATAGCAGGGTGCTGAGCACATGCCCAGGTGGGGAGGCCGGCATTGTGCACGTGGGGCCAGGAACAGAGATGTGCTCCCAAGCTGCCTAATTGGGATGCAGACTCAGCAAGGTTCTGCATGAAGGCATTCAAGATCCCCTTTGTCCATGTTTGGGGATGTTCTCATGATGAACCTCGTGATGTATGAGAGCTTCAGGAGGCTGAGTTAACACAGTCTAGGAGGGATATGCGGGTAGCAAAATATCCAGAAATACAACATTTTCTTGAACTGTCATAATCCATGTGCACACCTAGAAGTTTAACTGAATTCTCAGCTCTGGCTCCAGCACTGAGTAATGTCTCTTCAATACAAAGGCTGAAGCATTATCAAAATCGGAGACGATCATGAACTGGAGATCTGGATCTGTGTTCAGATTCCAACAACCCTCAATTTTGTGCAGAAGAAGGGATTTGTGTTTGATGTTTTCATTCAGCCCATTCTAAAAATAGGAAGCCTTTGCAGAATTTTTATCCAGCATTTCAGTTTGTGTTGGCCTTGAAGCAGCCACATTGCAGCTCCGTTTCCGACCAGACTTAAAACTTAAGCAACCTGATCGGTGTGTGCGCACTGCCTCCGTGTGACCGAACAGGAAACTGAAGTTTGAATTTTCCATTAGAAGATTTCTGCCACTGCTTCCAAATAACTGTCCGTAACTTTGAAACAAAAAAGTCACTGCTTTTTGAATCAATGTGTTTCCTGTCCATGGGCAATCAAAAAGCTTGATTTTTTTTGTGATTTTATTTAAAAATATACATCAAATACTAATTTCCATGGCTTTATAACGTATTTCTTCATTTTCCAAAAAAACCGTTCTGCGATAAGCTGGGTGGGTTCTAATTGCCTAAATACAGGAATCTGGTGCCATTTTAGGTGCTCCTTTGCTACTTTGGCTGTCCTCCTCCTTCTGCTTCAGATGGCTACAGGTGTTGTGAAGAGCTGTGTCATATTTGCAGCTCCATGTAGTCCTCTCATGTATCTCTGAAAACCTCAAATTTCACTCAATATCTGTTTTAATTACTTTGATTGCTCCTACTGTGAATAACTTTTACCAGCATGTCATGAAATTATTTTTAAAGTGAGCATTTGAAGATAAAACTTGTTTTATTTTCTAACTTCTTTTTTTTCCATGAAGCATTAAAAGATTCCTTTTTTTTGCTGTGATTCAGAATGAAAACAGTTTCCTAGACCATGCGACCACATTTGGCTCAGCATCACGCTGAACACATCGCCCCGCAGCACTGCCGTGTCTCCACGTTGGCTCCGTTAGCCCAGGGAGCAGCTTGGTAAAGAAACCCACCAGTGCTGTTTGTTGCCAGCGTTATTTTAACGGTGCTCTATGTGTGTGTCTCTCTCTCTCTTTTTCTTTGCTTTCAGAGATTGTCGGTGTAGGATGTGTCCTCAATGGAGTCAGATATAACAATGGGGACACATTTCAGCCCAACTGCAAATACAACTGCACATGCATTAATGGGGCTGTGGGCTGTATTCCCATGTGCACAAACTCACGTCCTCCCCTTGTCTGGTGTCCAAACCCAAAGCTGATTAAGATGGCAGGGAAGTGCTGCGAGCAGTGGATTTGTGATGACTCCAAGAAAATCAGGAAGACGTCTCCACGCCACATCTCTTCTGCAGGTACGGTGTGAGTGAGGTAGACCTCTCCTTTGTCATCGGGCAACTGAAGTCAGAGTCTACAACCAGACCTGGCAGGCGTTTGGTCTTTGTGTGAATGAGGCACAGAGACTTATACAGCATGTACTGAAGGACAGATCATGCAAACACCAGTGGTTTGCTTGAACTCCTTAGCAGGAATATGAGATACATCAAACATGCTAGTGTGACAAAGCCCCCTCTGAAGCACACATGTGCTGGCACTTTGAAGATATCACAAGCCCTTATTACTTCACTTTTTGTTTCTTCTTTTTGTCAGTCTGGGCCCTCTGGAAAACAGAATGGGCTCAGTTTAACTTGGGACTAAGGCTTTCTGTCTGGGTTATATTGTTTTAGTAGTGTGATTTTAAAGCCCCTATATCTTAGTAGTCCCAAACTTACATAACACCTTGAAAACAGTTATTGTGGTGGAAGTTTCACTGCCAGTTGGGCTAAATTGTCTTTGTGTTAGTTTAGTTTTTCAGTAATTCTGGACGGATGACATTATTGAACTACCTATTTTATGTATACCTTCTTTCCCCACGCTCAAATTCGTAGTGAGGATCATACAGGCCACTGCACAGAGGTGGTACCATTTGCCTCAAACATGGTCCCAAATGCTTAAGATGGGCTCATCTTGCCATATGCCTTAAATTTATCCTTATAACAGCTTGTGATGCAATGTAGTGACATTAGCTACATCAGCTCCATATTTTAGAATAACTCACAAAAGCATAGCTCAAGGACACATAGGATGCTTGTTACAAATCAGGATTTTGGTTCCTTCATGGTAAGGGATTTTTTCCCAGTCCTTGGTCTGTGTTTTTGTTGCACAAAACAAAGCCTCAGTCTCCATTTTGTGGGTTAAAACCAACAGAGTTTAGCCCTCACTTCTGTCCCTGGTAGCTTTGAACTGTGAGGTAGGTCCAAATTCAGAACGTCTACTACTGAAATTGGCCTTATGTCTTCATGGCCTGTGTCCCAAAATGAGCATAACACAGCTTTCCTTGCCCGACTTTTTCTCTTGTAAGTAGAAGTCTTATAGAAGTGAGACTAGCATTTATTACATTTACTATAATAATTAATATAAGAATAAATATAATAGTGAGCAAGCTCAATGCAGCAGAGTTTCTGTCAGAGTTTTGCCTGTGGGCTGTACTGTGAGTTGCAGACCAGTGGGGACTTTGGCTGAGGCTGTGAAGGAACCTGAACTGGGGTTGTCAGCTACTTTCAAAACAGAGCCCACCCTTTCTTCAAGTGGCTGCCGAGCTCCCTGAGAGCTATTCAAGCTGCTCTTCCTCCCAGTGAAAGGCTGTGGCTGCTTCCCAAGCCCCTCAGCCATTCAGCAAAGACTGTCGACCACTTTCTGCTACAGGGAATCAATTGAATGGGCTCAGAAATAAACCTTCATGGTGAGATCAGATCTCATCCCTTTTCTGTACTGGCTGGCGCAGGCTTCTGTAATTAAGTGTTTGTATTGTGGCAGCACCTGGGGGTCCCAGACAAGGACCCCCTTGTGTGAGACTGTGAAGGGAAATAAAGAAATGAGCACTGGCCCCGAGCACTCACAGCACTGGAGGGTCTGACACAAGTAGGTCAGCGGCAAAGGGGGTGGGATGAGGAGGTTTGCAGGAATGCTGCACCACTCCGTTGTGATTTAATTATTTGGGTTAGTGGCCTGAATGTGTAATGAGCTGGGAAGAGGGTGTTTAATATGGAAAGCAGCCCCAGCTGAATAATGTGGGGTTAATCTGGTCTTTGCAGCATATGAGGGAGAGGATGAACCCTGGCAGAAGAACTGTATCGTTCACACCTCATCCTGGAGTCCCTGCTCAAAGACCTGCGGGCTGGGCATCTCCACCAGGATTTCCAACGACAACGACCAGTGCCGGCTCCTGAAGGAAAGCCGCCTGTGCAACATGCGGCCCTGCGAGGTGGATATAACCAAGCACATTAAGGTGGGGGACTGTTTCTTTGTACAACCCTTGAACTTTGCCTGGACACGGAGTCAGCCTTTGTTTGGCAGCATTCAGGCCTCTGAGAGCTGCACTTCCACATGGACTTACTGTGCTGCAGAGAGGTCAAAAAAAATGTGTCCTTCCACAAGCTGGTATGAAAACCTTCCCCTGAGAGCTTTAGTTCCAGCCAAATGTCCTTGCAATGAGGGGCAAACCAAGCCTGCTGTGCTTGCTGCTGGTTCGGACAGACCTGTGACTCAGCTAGTGGAAAAGCGATGGTGCACTGCTGGTCATGGCTATGAACTGTGTTTTGCAAGTATCCTAATTGCAGCTTTTGGGTTCGTACGTCTAAAACTGTAAATCCGTCACATGCTCTAGATCAGGGCTGTAAAATGCTTCCTAAAGGCTTCAAAACCCTTAAATATCAGGAAAGTGTTTTGTATGTCCTGCCTGTGTCAGCAATGAATATTAACCTGTCTCTTTTCCTGTTCTTCTCTGATTTAGCCTGGGAAGAAGTGCTTGGCTGTCTACAGGGCCAATGAACCAATGAACTACACCATCTCAGGATGTGTGAGCAAAAGTCCATATAGACCCAAATACTGCGGCGTCTGCACAGACAACAGGTGCTGCACACCCTACAAGTCCAAGACTATTGAAGTGAGGTTTCAGTGCCCAGATGAAACTGAGTTTTCCTGGAAAATCATGTGGATCAATGCTTGTTTTTGCAACCTGAACTGCAAGAACCCCAATGACATCTTTGCTGACTTGGCTCATTACCACGATTACTCTGAAATCGCTAATTAAATTGGCTGAATGCTGGAATTGACCCATTGCTCTGATTTTACAGAGGTTTTAAAATAAAAGGAGAATCTTCATCCAGTGCCAATGTACAATTTGTTTTTTCCTGAGTTAGGATGTAAAATCTCTTTGGTTTGCCACGCTCTTTTTGGAGAGACCTTGAACAAGCAGGATTTTCAACTCTAATAGACCTCTATCCATTAACAGCAGCCAGAAATTCCTCTATGAACAGATTCCAGGACTTAAATGACAGTCCTGTTGGCACTGCCATTTATTAGGCCAGCAGTTTAATTGCCCAAAGGAAAAAACAGTACACTAGTATGGCAGTAAAAGCATGGCTGTCGGTAGCTTAGACATGAGATTCAACATCATTACTGTCATTTCTGGAATAATGTGGTCTAAGCTAGAAAATGAGCATTGGCATATATATTTTATTTTCAACGTTAGACTTCAGTCTTTGATGCTGCTGACCCTCAGGACTAGACTCTAGCCTCTGTCACCCTATCAGTCCTAAAACTCCCTCGCTATCATTCTCCGTCAGATCCTACCCCATGGTGAAATTCATGGGAAAAGCCTAGGGAGAAGGTTTCTCCTGAAATCTCTGTGCAATGAGTCCGTCTCTCACCGCACTAGGCTGGGTCAAAGAATCTCTGTGTCCTGCTCTCCTTGGACTCACCTTGATCTCTTGGAGTATATTGTGCCAGGGACATTTTCTACTACCTGGTCCAATCTTGAACAGCCTGAATGCTCTGAATCCAAAGTGGCCACCCCAGAGCTCATATTTTCAGGATAGATCCTCTTATCTATGGATTATGTATTGCTCCTAGGCTAGCTCTGCAGACCTGAAGGATGAAATGTAGAGAGTCAGATGAGAGCTGACCTTTTATTCACATAGGTATGGTGTGGTCTGTGCCTGGGGACCTCCGCCTCCTCCTCCCTGTGGTGTTATCAGCACACAGGTCCTGCTTCCCACAGCCACCTTGCCAGTGACACGTACCTTTGTTTTACACGTCTAGGGCAGAGAAAAGGAGACACATGCTAAATAAGAAAACAGGTGTCAGGCTTCCCATCAGCTCTGTGGATGAGTAGATGCAAAAGGAGAACACAACCCTTGGCATAGCTTCTGGTGCCTCAGTTGCAACTGGGCTGCTGCTTAGACTAGAAATCAGTGTAAACATTTTCTGCAGAAGTGGTTTCACATGCAAATGTCAGCTAAGGGAAGAAAAAAACCCTGTCATAACCTTTCCAGGCAATAAATTTATCATCACTGAAGGATGATGGAGCCATTTTTTTCTCCAATAAATTGTTAGTACAGCACCCATGCACCATGGCATGTTAGCTGTTGCTTCACTTGGGAGAGTAGAAAAGTGTTTCTGCATGTGGAACTGTAGTATCTGCTTCCAAACTTCCTGGTGGCACAGCAGAACTGCTGAGTGACACATGGTCTAGAGTTTGGAGCAGTACAGGGCTGACCTTCGGGTGATGCAACTGTTTTAAATCAGTCATTTACTTTGTTTTAGTTTCAGTTGGCAAGTTGTCTGTCTTCATCTTAATAACCCAAAGGAAGCTAGATTAGTGCCCGGGAGACATAAATCTTTCTGGCTATGACAAATTAAATCTTCTTGTGAACAGGCTGAAAATAATGCAATCCCTATGTAAAAACATCTAGGAAAAATTCTGTATCTCTTCAAAAGCTCTTAACTTCAGTAGCATCTTTGTTTATATACAAGGATTTGGCCCACAAATTTTTCATAGAGCTCAGTCATTCCTTAATTCAAAGCTTTTACTATTTCTTTTCTGAAGCTTCCATGAAATTGCCAGTGGCAGAAAAAAAAGGATGATTCCTGTCTGCATGCTCCAGTGCAAGTGCAAAGTGCCTCTCCTGTTTGTTCCTCTGGTAATAAGGAACATGAGGACACCAGCACTTTGCAAGATTCAGCTTCATGACTGCTTTTGACCTGGATGATGTGACAGGAGAGGGCATAGCTGACCTATTCATCTCTACCCAAATGAGACCTCAGCACTTGCAAGACTGAACATGTTAGAGTTTAAACTCTATTACTTGGTAAAAAAAGGTCCATGGGAACATATGAAAAAGAGGCCTTGGCCAAGAAGTTGACAATGTTTTCCAAAAGGGAAAATGATTTGTATTGAGGCGCTTGGCAGGGAAGGCATATGAGGACCTCTTTCTCAATCAGCTCCCTTAAATATGACTTGGAATCCTGTGTTCTAGTTCTTACCCATCTTAAAATACCATATATATGTGTGTGTATCTGTACATATATATGCGCATATGTACAATTGTGTACATATATACACACGTATATGTATGTATATGCATATATAAAATATTATATGTGTGCATTTATATAATGTCATATATAAAAATACATATAAAACCACCTATGAACACATCCATAAATATTTACATATACCCGTTCTTATGGTGCAGTCTGTGGTGCATAAAATGGCGTGCATATATAATGTGTGTTTATATGTATAATCAGTCTTTCTCTGTCTTACATGTACACATAAGGAAATAAGAAAACAGGATCAGAAGACATACCCAAAACTGTGGCACTTAATAGGCTTGCTTTGCTTTGCAATTAGCTAATGCTGTAACCACCGTAATCAAATGGTGCAGTGGCAGAAACACACAGCTTTCATTGCGAGATAAAAGAAGCTATTGTAAGCTGATGCAAGACCGGCAGCTCCAGTGCGTGTCAGTTTTTAGTGAAGTGAATGCCTGGAAACCACGGATCTTGCCCAACACACCCAAGATGTTTCTGTTTCTAGCCTGGTTTCCTAAGGGAACAAGGCATATGCAACCGTACCGTCGGTTTGTTTGTCAGCAAGTCTCTTTGTGGGAAATGTCAAAGTAGGCAGAAGAGTAAAGATCTCAGAAGCATTGTGGTTCCTGAAATAAAAAATGAAATAAAATAGCAGGGCAGGGAAGAGGCCCACCACATTGCCCCTACCAAGCCCATACACATCTGCCAGGCAGCCAACACATCCAGCATGTCTGCAGCACGGCCCAACCACAGCAGCAGCACTAAGGATTTTAAAACAGATACGGCAATTGGAAACAAGCAGCCATGGAGGAGGGAGAGTGGAAGGCATCACGGATGGGGAATAGTGGTTATTACACTGCTGTAAAGGAGTTTTGTGGGGACGTTGGACACAAAACTATAGGAAACCAAGACTCATTAGCTCTACTGCTTGTACAACTACTTGTCTGTCCTGTGACACTGAAGCGGGAAGAGCAACACTTATAGCCAGTGAACTTGACTTGCAGTTTGTGGTGCGTTAGAGCTCCTTTGTTTTAACGGATGTTTACAAGAAGATTAGCCCCAGGACTAAGGCAATAGACTAGACTTTAGATTAAATTCCCTGGCTTCATGTGCCCTTGGGCAAATCACCTATCTTTACAAAAGTACTTTTGTGGTTACTGTTTAAATACATTGAGGATCTGGACCCTCAAAGGCTTTCATGGATCCAGGCCTTTGCTTCACTTTTCTTCAGTTCTTCAGTGCCAGAACAACAAGGCCCTACTGTTCTTCGCCTCTGTTGCGAGTGAAAACTCCTCCAGCAGGAACTGATGCTCACTGTACGTTTGTACAGTGCCTCGTACGATGGGACCAGGTCTCTGCTGGGACCTGGAAGTGGTACCATCATCCAAGAAAGCAACAATAGTAGCATTGAGGAGATACCAGGTTCTGAGCTGGTGTTAGACCCCTCTGGTGCAGCGGTCCAGGGAAAGACTTGAGAAAGGATGGGAGTGACAATTTTGCAATCCAGGGTAAGCCAAGACAGTTTGACACAGGTCCTGCTCACGACAATCATCCTGTTGGCCTTGTAGGCTGGGACAAGGACGGAGGATGGGATTTTGAGGGTCAGCTCATGCTGATATGAATAGCAAGACTCCAGCTAGCTCCAGTGACCAGGGACTTTACAAGAGTCAGGTTGTTGGCTCAAGATGCCTGGTTTGGGAGCCCCAGAAAGCAGGTTATCTACTCACTGAAGGAGCAAGTATGTCACTTATAAAGATGCCTTTGCATGGAGCATTGACTAGAATTTAAAACACCATTTCAGTGTGCATGCAACTGCAAACAGGGTGTAATGCAGTTACTTTCTTTTTTACGTGCTCACTAGGATCTTGCTGTGTATATGTAATACTCCAGGAACACTACAATATTCAGAAACACTGTGTCATCTTGTAAATTAAACCCTGAGATTTTTTTCTCCCAGTTTTTTAAAGGAATTTTAAGAGAAGCAGTTTATTAAACTGATGGAGACAGCGTGTTCTCATTAACTACAGGCACATGTCCATACATATACCTTTTCAAACTGTGACTTTCCAATTTAAACAGTTTACAGAGTTATTTCTGTAAGCTTGATATGCTGAAATATATGAAAAAATAATGGGAAAAACAGATTGGTTTGGCAGTGTCGGTCTGAGTTACTCCAGCTACGTAACACGTATTACTTGTTCGTACAGCGTAGTGGTGAGGTTTTATAGGTGGCATGCTGCTGCGATGGTTTAAAGATATCGAATAACCTTATAAGTGGTAAATGATTAATGGATCTATGACTGACACCTCATTTAGAAGCTTAGGCAAGCAAAAGAAGGTGAAATATGTTTGCTACTGACATTTCTTTTCCTTTTCCAATCTCCAAGTGTGCCTTTGAAATTTGTGACAAAGCCCTGCACTGGAGGACACATAAAAATAAAAGTAAAGGGCCAGTAATGGGGTAAAAAGGGATGCTTTGAGAGCATTTCCTTCAGTGTGACTATTTTAGCAGCTTGGAAAAGTCAGGTGTTCCCCAACTCACATGTCCGTGTTTGCTGGTCTGTTTCTGGGTCTATATTTGTGTTTGTTTTTTTACCCCAGCAATCTTACTGGACTTGGGATAGCCTGTCTAGAATCTTTTAGAAAAGTGGAGTGCGTTACTCAACCTGCATAAGCATGTCTTCTTTATCAGCTCTCTTGAGAGGCTGCAGGAGTAACCTGTTTGCAGCAGCCATACAGACAAATAAGGTTAGTAAAGACATGAGGAAAAGTATTTACATTAAAGAATCTATCCCTGCATTCTATATCCCTGCATTTACATATCCTCAGAGCTAACTCCAGTACGGATTCTATCATTTAATTCTAGAAAAAAATACTTGCAGAGTTTTCCCACAAATCAAGTTTGCCTTCCAGCCTGAAGTAGCTTACCTGTCTCAGTAGGAACTTAAACACTTCGAGTGGCCTCCTGTCCTGAACAGTGATGGGTCTGTGTTGGGCTTGTGTCGTGGTTTAACCCCAGCCAGCAACTCAGCACCACGCAGCCGCTCACTCACTCCCCCCCCACCCAGTGGGAT